>CM023947.1:449710-504292 GCA_013407115.1 Glycine latifolia
CCCCTTCTTTCTTTTTTCCCACCACTTTTTTTTTAGTGTTGTTAATTTGACAATAGTGCATGATTCTAACTAGTCACTCAATTTGGTTGGTGGGGATTGATCATACAATCACTTGTTCTGCTATTGTGAGATCGAGCAAGCATCCAATTTGCAACAACATATTAGAAGACGACTACTGGCCACGAAAAGACCTTTAACTTATTGTATTCTTTATCCGCTGAAGTGACCTTTGAAGTCATGTTTTTTTGTTATTTTTCCTTAACTAAAAGGGAAAACATTTATTTGACCACTTTTTGAAAAAAAATCTTTAAATAAATTTAAAATATAACTGTAAAAAGTAATACTTGCATATCTAAGAATGAAAATTAGAAAATGTTAATTTAGAGTATAAATAGTTAAGATTTTGAAAGTTAATATATAAGGTAAAAAACAATTAATGTTATAGCTTTTAAAAATATATATTTCCAAGTAATAAAAACAATAAAATATTATTCTTCAAGTATGGGTTCTATTTTATTATATTCTATAATTTTATAATAATAGATACTTAAGATTTGATTTTGTTAATATTTATTATTGGAGTAAAATGTTAAATCTTTATAAGAAGATTTAATTCTTGCAGAAATTATTAAGATTTATATTTATTTAAAAATTTTTGATCTTTTTTTCACAAAATTAATTTTCATATAATTCTTATAAAATCTATAAAAATTTAATATTTTAAAATAGAATTCACTATTAGAGTAAAAAATAAAAAAAAAATCTTAAGAATAATATGACATTATAAAGTTAAAAAAAGCAATTAAGATATTAAGATATGGTCTTTGCCCATTATTAAGTCTTGTTCCATGTTGTCACACCCAAAATACTCAAAACCAAAAAAATGAAATCTAAAATTTGACGGCTGAAAACATATCGAACAGTGGGTCCCAGAAAATCAACGGTGCAATGACTTGTCAACAATTGTAATCGTAACTAACTAATAAATAATCTAACAATAAATTCTCAAAAAACAAAAGTCTTTTTTTTTTTTACTGTTTGAAAAGTGTTTGGTATTGCAATTTTTAATTTCTCATCAGATTCTGAACTGTGAAGCTTCCATTTTTGTTTTTCTATTTTCAATCTATTCCTGTATGATAATAATAAAAAGAAAAGAAAACATTGGAGGTCAATAACTGAATTTTAATATAATTAGGAGAAAAAGAAATTAAAAAGAGAGGTGGAATTTGTAGGTGGGAAGAACTTGGAGATAGGCCCGCCTTTGTTGAATCTTCATTTATGGTGTTTCCTTGTTTCTGCTACTTCTTGTTGTTCTTATTATATATTTAAACCTCTTCCTACTCTTCTTCCTTTTACTTCAAGGTCTGTTGTTTTGTGTTTCACATTTAAAGTAACACTGAAAAAAAAGGAAAGTGAAGTTGAGAGTTTGTTTAGGAAGAACAAGAAATGGGGGTTGGTTCCCAGGATGCCATCAAGCAGTTCCAGGCATTCATTGACCAAGGTCTCTCTCTCTCTCACCTTTTCTGTTTTTTTCTTCTCTCTCTCACTTTTTAATTTTTGTTTCTTGTTTTGAATTTGCAACAATGGTAGTTGAGGAGCCTTTGCGAACAACGTTTCAGGTTAGCATTTTGCATTTTCATTCTTTCTTGCCCTTTGACTCAACTCTTACTTTTTCTCTTTCTTTCATTTCGCTACGTTGATCTGTGTCAATTCCCATCTATTATGCATGGTATGGGTTGGGTTCTGGGCTGCCCAATCAGAAACCTTCAATGGATTTTTTATACTTCTCCTAAATCTTCTTTCACTGATTGGTTTTTATAGACTCCCAACTTCTACTGTTGCGGGATATTTGACACGTAATGTCTCCCAAATGAGATCTGATTTCAATTCTCTTTATCATATTCTTTCAACTAAATAATCTAACTTGTGTTTCACGCTTTCACCTATTTTGTAAAGTATATATAAGTACTTCTCAACACAGTACTAACAACTTCTTCCTGTTTTGGGAGTGCTACAAATTTAATAACTGAAGATATTACCCAACTAGTATATCTTATGAGGTTTGATGAAAACTAGGAATTTTTAGTAATCAATTAACGAGAACTTAACTAGAAAACTAATTAGGGTCTTGTTAACGGGTACCCTTAAGCATTGATTAAGGATCTAAAAGGAGATAAAGTATTTTATTGGGACGTGTAAAATTGCACTGCCCATAAGATCATGGGTTAGCATTTGCCAACTAATAACTCTTCCTGTCCTAAATTTTCAATACTTTATTAATGTGTATACAAATTACTTTTTGGCATTTTGATTCTACAAAACTAATAGCTTCTCCTTTTCCCTCCTTTGGAACTTCGTAACTTTAATTGCCAGAATGTTCATCAAGGGTTTGTCACCGAAACTTTAATGCGGTTTCTAAAAGCAAGGAACTGGGATCCTTACAAGGCACATAAAATGGTAAGATATATATGGTGGAAGTGTCCTTTTGTTGAACATGTTGCTTGCCAATAGTTCCCCACTCTATGCAACATAGTGTACTTGACGTCTGTATTATGTTTCAGTTGGTTGACTGTTTAAATTGGAGGGTGCAAAATGAGATTGACAATATATTATCTGTAAGTTTTTTATTATGCTGATCCTTTGCACGATTTCTTTATCAATTTAAGTCTGTTTCTTGTCTATAATTGAGAGACTTCCTCCATTATATTCGTATCATTTTTTGTTATGTTATCTTACAAGTGCATTAGCAGTAAGTTTTGAAGTTGGTGTTTTATAACATCAAGTATGTCTGTTTGGTGATTCATTTTTCAGAAACCAATTGTTCCTGCTGATTTATACAGAGCGGTGCGTGATTCACAACTCATAGGATTATCAGGTTACTCAAGAGAGGTGCTCATTCTCAAACAATTTTTTCCTCATTCCATTTCATCGTAGTTGTGCTTTAAGTGAAAGTATTTGTTCATCAGAAAATGCAACTTAGGCTTTATAACCATGTGCATTTTTAATGATATTGATTAATATGATAGGACTTGGATTGTTTTTCTTCATTTTTCTTAAATTTTTATTCTTCTTGTTCTGCCTTCCTTCCAGGGTCTGCCTGTCTTTGCAATTGGTGCTGGGCTTAGCACATTTGACAAAGCATCTGTAAGTTTAATTATTGGAAAAAATGTAAAGGGTTGTTGCCTCTGTGAAGCACTGTCTGTTTTTCTTAAGCTACGTGTTCTGATATCGTTCTGGCATTTTTTTGTGTGTTTTTATGATTGCAGATCCATTATTATGTGCAGTCACACATTCAAATTAATGAATATCGTGACCGTATAATCTTGGTGAGTATTAGTCTTTAGAGTCTTCTTCATTAACCATTTGAGCCTTGTTGGCCTTCTGTTTTGACCGTATATGTCTGTAGCCTTCTGCATCAAAGAAGCAGGGGCGACCTATTACCACTTGTATAAAGGTTTTAGACATGACTGGTCTGAAGTTATCAGCCCTGAATCAGATTAAGGTACTTTTTAGTTCATACTGCTATTTGATCCGGCAGCATTGCCATACCCATGATTAATTGTGAATTATATGTATTGATAATCCGTTCTTAAAAGTTAAATTTGAATGGTAACAATATGGATGTATAGGGTTGATATAGTGAACATGTGTGAGATCATTTGGAAATTATCATTAACATATCATGATCAGTAGTAAACTGTAGCATATCTATTTCACCAAAAAAAAGTGTAGCATGTCAGAAAGAAGTACAAACATACACAAGATTGAAAATTGTACTCCAGTTTGTCATTTAGGTCAAACATTTACTGTTATTGCTACACGAAAAGCCAAAAATGTTCAATTCTTCTGCATCTGTTTTATGTATATTCTATATCATTAATTTTCTCATGCTCATGCAGTTACTAACTATTATATCATCCATTGATGATCTGAACTACCCTGAGAAGACAAATACTTATTACATTGTAAATGCTCCATACATATTTTCAGCTTGTTGGAAGGTGAGAAATTTCTTCCATAAAAATATATTACCTTATGACTTCGCTTCCTGTATGATATTTTTAATTTAATATGGCACTTTCAGTTGAGTTCCTATTGAGACATCAGCATCATGTTTAAACACTCAGCATTAGCAGGTTGTGAAGCCACTTTTACAAGAGAGGACAAGAAGAAAAATACAGGTGTTACCAGGTTGTGGACGAGATGAGCTGTTGACTGTAAGTTTTTTGTTTTGTTTTGTCCTCATGTCTTTGAATAAGACTCCTCATGTGCATACCCCAACAATTGAAATTATGCCATGTTGAAGAAAAAATTGCTAATTTTTATGATCTCAGTTGTGGGTAACATATACTCCAGGAGCACCTACTAATTTAATAATAGGAGAGAGCATCACAAAATTAGAGGATACCTTTTCCTTTTAAAGGTAGCAATAAAGAATGCAATACAAAATCACAAACAGAAAAAGTGCATTAGGAAAACGAAACTAAGTGGTTGCTTACCAGACAAGAGACCCATTTATAAAAGCCATTAGCAGAACAGCACAGAGATGCGATTTGGGGAATTTTTTGCCTCAGATAAGAGCATGTGGTGCCATAAACTTAGCTTTAAAATTCTGTCATTTCTTTCAACCACATGCATGCACTTTACATTGCAATAAAGCCCCTTACCCTCCTTACACAGTTGCACTTCATGGTGCCTTTGAAACTAGTTGGGAAATGTTTCAAACTTCCTAGACACGGCTATCAATCACTAGAAACACCAACAGTAGTTAAAAATTGTAGAAATAAAATTATTGCATATTCCAGAATTGGAGTACATAACAGAAAATTAGGGGAGAGTGCTGTATTAGTCTGTGGATCTGTAATGCAAGTTGTCTGTATATAATTCAATCTCTAATAAATAATATTTTTATAGGATGAATTTTTCACAAAATCTACTCTTGGATTTAATGTTTGTATTATTTTCATCTTATTTATGCATTTTGATTAAAACTGTTGTTGCACCTATCAAAATATCATATTTAGAAAATGTTTTTAAAAGAAAATACCAGTCACTTCATAACATACTTATTCTTGTTTTAAGTTTCCTAAAATTTCATAAGCATATTTTGCATAATATTAGTTGTACTTCAATTGATGGATTTAATCAAAATCATTTTCTTTAATGAGTAACCACTTTTTATTTTCAATCCTTTTAGTATGCTCATGATAGTTCTTTTGAAAAATTGAAGGCCAACTCTATGGTATGGTACCTATTATCTATTTTTACTTTGTATTAATGACTTTAACTAATTAAATTTGGTGTCAGATCATGGATTACTCGTCTCTACCACATTTCTGTCGAAGAGAAGGCTCTGGATCATCCAGACATTCTGAGAGTGGTAGTGAAAATTGCTATTCCTTGGATCATCCCTTCCATCAAGAGCTCTACAACCACATCAAGCAGCAAGCCAGACTCCGTGAAGCTGTTGAACCCATCAAGCAGGGATCATTTCATGTAGATTTTCCAGTACCTCCAGATGATGAAGTTGAGATTGCCAAGACAATAGAGTCAGACTTACACAAGTTTGAGAACGGAAATGGTGTCTAATACTTTCTTTTAGGATCTACTGTTGAGACCACATCAGAGATCTTTTGCTAGTACAACCAATGTAGAAGGACACCACATCAGAATAACTTTTATCAGGATTCGGCAGAATTAGTTAGCGTTGTTTATGTATGTTAAAAGAGAAATTAAGGGTTAGTCAACTTAATGCAAATCCCAGCTTTACATCGTATCACAATGCAAGAGATCAATGTTAAATATAATATTTTATCCTTGTGTTTCCTGTCTCCTGATCTTGTGCATGTTTGGTCTTGATATTTCTTTACAAATATAAGATTATAGTTTATGTTAAAGCATTGTTGAATGGCACAAGAGAAATATTGCATGCTTTATGTCCTGTACTCGAAAACCTTGTTCAGCTTTGCGTGATTGTGCATAAAGAACAGCTACTTAGTTTTTCCTTGGAATATACAAGAGCCAGAGAGTTGTTTATTAAGGGCCCTAGGAACAAGAAAAAAAGCAGGTTGTTGGCAATGAGAAATTGCATTTGCACATTTGATATGTTTTTGAAAGATGGAAACATCAACACAGTTTCCAAGCATACTGGAAGAGTTGATGGCCCATCTTCCAAGATAAAGGCAGAAAGGCAACACAATAACCAAATTACTTCCTTTCCCATCTACATCTTCAAGATTTGACTTCTATTCTAGATGGTCAACGAGATTGGTGCTGCAGAATGCTCCAATTTCTGAGAAGCAGCATCTGGTATCACCTTTTGTTGTTATTGACGCCACCTCCTAAGTTCACTTTCAATTGCCACTTTTGCAGAATCTGCCATCTCTGCACTCCACAAAGCCGTCTCCTCTGCAGCCTTTGTTTCCTCAATTGCCTTCAGATTAGTTTCCACCTTTCTGTCCACTTCATTCTTTCTTGCATAGATTTCCTGTAGCTCTGCCATCACAATTGCCTCTTTCTTTTCAACCAAATCCTTACACTCCTTGGCCTTTGCTCTCAGTGCCTCAAACTCTTCATTTGACATCTTTATCTTGCCATTGAATTTTGAGTACGGAACTCTACCCACTTCAGACAAAATCTTGATCTCCTTAACGGCTCTTTGTTCTGCTGCTTTTGCCTCTTCAGCCTCCACCAGAACGAGCTCAAGTTTTTCCTCTGCTTCTTCAGCCAGGGCCCTTGATTTTTCAGCTTCTTGCTTCAGCTCTTGAGCTTTTCTCCTCATCTCTTCTGCTTCTTTTCTTGCACCTTCAGTTTCCAATTGTAGCTTCCGAATCTTCACACTCTGCACATAGAAGATATTTGCTTCTAAGTCATCGACAGTACCTGGCTTAGGCCTTGCATCTCTCATGCTCCCTTGCAGTTTACTAGTGAGGTTAGCAGCAAGAGCTTCTGCTGCATGTTCCTTCTCCTTCACTTCATCTTGCTCCTTCTTAACTTGCTTCAATTCTGTCCTAAGAGAAAACACCAGTTTCTTAAGGGAGTTCTTTTCTTCAGCAACCTCCTCAAGTGTCTTTGTGGCTTCTTTAAGCTCTGAAGTTAGAAGCCTCACAGAATCCATCTTAGAAGCATGCAGCTTCTTAATTTTCTCTTGAAGAGCCTCAATCACAGCAATTGTTTGAGCAAGTTTGGCATCTAGACTTTGCATGAGTTCAGGGTCATATTCATTCTTTAAGGACTCCAAGTTTTTCTGTGCTTCTTCCTTGGCCGTTTTGTAATAACCAACAAGTTGGGCTTCTCTTTCTTCTTGGGATTGTTCAGAGGCAAGTTTCAATTGTTCAATTGATGCTTTCATGGTTGCAATTTCATTTGAGAGTTCACCGATCCTTTCTGAGTTTAATTTTGCTGAACGCTGAGCCTCTCCTGCTGCTTGGAGTGCTGCCAGCTTTACCTCCAAAACTGCATCAAAATCCTGCCTTATTTTGGTGAGTTCTTGCTTGGAGGAATCTAGTTCAGTTATAGTTGTGGTGTACGCTTTTCTTGCATGATCTAGTTCTTTTCTCCAAGCTTCATATCCCACGGCTTTTAGGGATAGTGTCTTTTCAAATCGCTTGCTCTGGTTCCTCACCAATTCAGCTGCTTTCATTGCAGATTGCTTGCATTCTCTCACATTGGCCAGCTTGCTTGTCAAATTCTGAAGGATCTCCTTGGCATTCTCAAGCTCAGAAAGTGCTTTAGTTTTGATTGCCTCAGCATTATCCAGCTGTTGCTTTGTCTTGTTTAATTCCTTTTGGGCCAAGATAAGCTGCGTCTCCTTTTCATATACATTCTGCAAATTATGAAGGAAAAACATGAAAATCATTTTCAACGACAAACATGCAAAAATATCTCAGCTGAATTTTATTAACTTCATCTTAAATTAAAATCTTGGTTATGTATCATGTGGAAATTGACCAAGAACCATAGATATGTGGTGGTATCAGACCGTGCTATAATTTATTCTCTCTCCTAATCCTAGGATAAATTTTTTTAGAAAAAAAACGGAAATGTAATATTTGATGCATACCTCTGATGATCTTCTCTTTACAGAAAATCTGTCTCTAGTGATGGCTACTTCCCCAAATAAACTAACAGCAGCTTTTACTGATTGGAATGGCGCCCTTGTGTCTATCTCTCCAACCTCTCCCCTTGGAGAATTCAACTTTTTGAGGCCATTCATTTTCTTTGCTCTAAATTGGAAAAATTGTCTGCAAGATTAATTGCAAAGAGATCGAATTCTATGAATTAAGCTGCTGCAAGACAACTCTTGATATTGGTATATGAAACTGCAAAATATTTAAACTTTCTAATGTTGCCAGCTCTGATATTAATGATTGTATTGTACCACATTATAAATTTTCCGTGAATCGAAAGCATAACATAATTTTTTTTTTTCCTTCTTCAAAATTTGAATAGCACATGTCATTGGCACCAATGAAGGGTACATGTTAAACTCAATGAAAATGATGGTAATATTTTAAGTTACAATAACGGAGAACAATGTTCTTACGTGAAGAAACAAAGATGAAGCCTGAAGAATCTCTCTTTCAGTTGATCAGGTCGAATCAATTTCCAAAGCAAAGGTGTTGGAACTCAAAAGAACCCTGATGAAAGCATAGGTTCCTTGAGTCCAACTTTTGATATTAGAAAGTTCAGGGCCCTTTGAAAAGAACATCCCAGATTTTGGTTGGTTAAATGTGCTGGGATGTAGAATTAGTTATTCTATTTTAGCTCAAGGGACAGAGAGGTTTGTGCTGTGGCTGACAGTACATACCAACCAAACACGGTGGTCAAATACAAAAAGACCTTTTATTGTGCGAATTGTGTAAGCAATGGGGTATATGCGGAAAAGAAGGGTCTGTTACGTGCAACTCAATCCATGATGTTTAGATGTTGGCTAATTGCTGTCTCATTATCTAACATTACGAGGATGATAATACAATATGATCCTTAGGACTATGATCTAAGGTAAATCTTGTAGATCTTATCTGTGTATTTAAGGACAGCACAAACATAGCTAATATGGTTTATTCTCCTACCAATAACTAATCCTTAGATGTTTTAAGTTATATTCTTTTTGTCTCATTATTTGTCTTATAAGATAATGTACATTTTTTAACATAATTATAATTATAGAAATACAATAAAAAAATTATGTTTAATGAAAGGCTAAAAACATAATTTCACTCTTACCTCTTTTTTTTAATTTGGTCTCCCAAGTTTAAAAAATTTCATTTTTATTCCTTAAAGTTTCCTGTTAGACCAAAATGGTTCTTCAATCAATTTTTTGTACTAATGATATTAATTTTGACAAAGACAAATGCCTATCTAACTTGGCATTTCTCAAGATTTGTCACATGTCATCAAGTTAAATAAATTAGTGTGATAAACTAATAGAAACATCAACTTAGTCTAACAAAAGCTTTTTAATCTTAGGAAACTAAATTGAAACAAAAAATTCAAATGAGACCAAATTCATACTTTAGTCTTAATAAAAATATCCTTGTCAAAAAGAATTAAAATATAATTGTAAATATATTTAAGCATTTAGGTGAAATACTAATAAATAAAGATATGCTGAAAAAATATTTAATATTTTCTTATTTTTTAAGAATAACAAGTTTTTTAAGATGAAGTAAAAAAATTTATACTTGAATATGAGTATTTTTTTTATTACTTTTATCTTTAATTCTTGTAGCACGTTACTTTACTAATAGTTAGCACTTTTTTTTTATAAGCACTTGTTATTAATTTCTAAAACTTTGGGTTTTTCTTTAACGTTAAAGTTTCTAACAGTAAATTTCCTTTCACAATGAGATTGTAAATTCTTAAATTTCAACATTAATCCGTTTTCAAATTTTTTATATTAACTTTTTGGTCTCAAATCTTAATTTTATGTATTATAATTTTTTTACTTATTATTTCCCTCCTAAATCTAAGCTTATATTTTTTTACTTAAATTTTAAAATATCTGTACAATAAATAAAGTACGCATTAATAAAGTGACCTAATTGTTAATTATGGTGCATCATCAAAGAGCACCCTTACGCACTATTAAATGTCAACATATTTTGTTTTAGCTAGGATTGATAGGTTAATTAACTTAATAACATAAAAAATAGGTTGACAAATTAGCTTAATTTTTTTTAAGTAAAACGATGGATTAAGCATGTGAATTCATATATTAACTGCCTAGGTGTCACTCTTTTTTAAATAAAGTGACCTAATTCATATATTAACCATACAATTACACCAACAAACTTTAAAAAAATACAAAGACTAAATGATCATTTTATTTTTTAATATTTTTTCAGTTTAATTATTTATCTTTTAAAAAATCATTTTGACTTTTTATTTTATTTAAAAGATTCAAAATATCCTAATTTATCTCATATTATTTAAAAGATTTAAAATAATCCTTTTAACAATTCAGATATATTCAAAATTGTTCTTTATCTTATTATTATTTGAATGATAAAGTTAAATATATTTAAATAGTTAAAGAATTATTTTGAACCTTTTAAATAAGATAACAAAGTAAACTTTTTGAGAGATAAAAGACTATTTTGAATCTTTTAAATAAGATAAAAGACAAAAATAATTTTTTTTATAAGATTAAAGACCATTTTTAACAAAATAAATAAGATAAAAAACCAAAATAATCATTTAACCAAATATAAAAATAAAGGGGCACAACAGCAAACAGATCCAACATGTAGAGCCTTACTAAAATCATTTCTTCCTTTGACCAAACTTATTAGTTATTACATTTTCTTTTTTGTTGGCATCACGTTGATGTAGAGTACCATTAGATTATGGTAGATCACCTTTAGTGATATATCTCCTCTCAATCACGTTTTTTCCATTTACAAAGCTCAAACTCAAGACTTTCTTAAAATAACTGAGTCTAGTATCACTTAGTCTTTGTTGAATGTTTTGTCCTTTAAAAAGAGAAAAAAAAGAGTACAAGTGTTGCAAAGTAGTATGATCTTTGTCATAATAAAGAACGTCCCACAGCAACCGGCCTGCAAAATGCGAAAACCTCAATAATTTAGGGTTGGACGAAAAACAGGAAGTAGCAGGAAAAAGAAAGAAAAAAAAAACACATTTTTCTCTCTTTCTAAAACTATAAAAGATTCAGGTTTCCAACCTGTCAAGTGAGTTCGCTTTTAGGTATCTAATTGATAGTTTATATACAAAAGTCTGTAAACAAAGAATGTAAAGATATCCACAAATATAAATTAATGTAAACAAAGCATACTTCATGAGTCAACTACTGTTAAATGTTATTGTTACAAGAATAAAGGTTATACAGTCATATCGTACTGATCGCATTTACATTATGACTACTATTCTTCAAGATAACAAGCAATAGCCTACAGGGGACAATGAATTTCAACTATTGGGAGACATGATGTCTAAAACTACATTTAGGTATTAATCTTCGAAATCCTCCAAATTAATTCATTGGCAACAATAATTAATTAATTACAACTTTCTAAGCTACAATGAAATAAGTAGAAACCCTAGAATATGGACCTGATCTCATATTGTTCAAGCAGGATTAACTACACTGTAAACTATTATAACTGAACAATGGCTGACCAAATTAAAAAGGCTTACATGAGCTCAAGAACAAGAGCAGATGCTCCTCCTCCCCCGTTGCAGATGGCAGCAACACCATACTTCCCTCTCTTCTGCCTCAATACCTGTAATACAACTTGGCTAAGATATCCACAGATCACAAAAATCTGGAAAGTGTAGCAAATCAAGCCAGAATTATAAAATGTAATGGATAACAGCTGCATGGCATACAGAATACTAACTGGAGAAGTATAAGAATTTGTGTGCCAAGGGTGAAAGAAAATGATATATAAAGTAACCGAGGTCACAAGTTACCCCTAATAATGTGACTAAGATGCGAGCTCCACTGCAACCCAAGGGATGCCCCAGTGACACAGCTCCACCGTGCACGTTAACTTTTTCCTGCATTTGATAGGAAGTACATGAATTGTCTATTATTAAGCCACTATACCAGGGCAGAATGGAGGAACCAAAATGCTGAAGCAACTAGAACAGCCAAGAAATGAGCATATTCACTTAAACACTCACAGGATTAAGACCAAGAAGCTTCTGATTTGCAAGGGCTACAACCTGCACAGAAGTTGGAATACAATTAGCACATTCACTTGAATGAGCAAAATATGTGCTGTATTCCTTACCGAAAAAGCTTCATTTATTTCATAATAATCAATTTGAGAAGCATCAAGACCAGCATTTGATATAGCTTTCGGTATTGCAAGGGAAGGAGCAGTTGTAAATAATTCAGGCGCCTGCAAAACACTGCTGCTGTAGCTCTAAATGCTAATATTAATCAAGACCAAAACACGTTAACATTAACTTGTCAAAGCACCTTAGCTGCATCCCCATATCCTTTTATCTTAGCAATTACATGCAATCCAAGCTCACGTGCCTTCTCTTCACTCACTAGAACTAATGCAGCAGCACCATCACTAGTCAAGCCAATAAACCAATCCATTATCAGCAGAACAGCATACAGTTTAGAACCATAAGTATTGGAAGGCATGAGTATTAATTTATTAGCAAACTTCTTGCAATGACACAAGAGACAACCCCCACAGAATTCACATGGGAATCAAGGAATACACGTGTTACTATATGTATACCACGTATACAAAGATACATATGAGGAGAAACAAAGAGAAGGAAGGACCTTATGCTAGAAGCATTGCCAGCAGTCACAGAACCCCCAACCTCTTTAAAGCTTGGTCTAAGCTTCCTTAACTTCACAGCATCAAACTGGATACATGAACACAAAAAATATTAAACAAAATGTAGGAGTTTCAACTATATTCCAAATCAAGCAAGTAAACTTCATATAAGATTTCAGTTGAAAGCTTCTAAAGTTATGAACTTAAAAAATGACAAAAGTATATCAAACACAACCATCATCAGTTATTTGAATGTATTAACTCAATTTGGTTCCTGTATTCAACAACAACGAAAAAAAACTACGTACTCCATTGCCCGGAGGCTCCATGCTATGCGCAGGTAAGGGGGAGGGATATTGTACACAGTCTTACCCTTGCATATGCAAAGAGACTGTTTCCGGATTCGAACCCATGACCAACAAGTCACCAAGGCACAACTTTACTGTTGTGCATAGCAAGAAATTTGGAAATCACGGAATGCTAAATGCAGTGGTTGAAACTGAAACCAATAAATAAATACTAACAGATAAACATCCCCTTGCAGATAAGACAACAAAAGAAATACAAAAGCTCACATATACAGAACTGGATTCAATTTGGTGACAAATTTCTGTAGTTCTATAAGTAAAAGGTAAAAAAAAATGATAGCAGGACCTTTAAAAAAAAATTATTTCTTGGTAATTCTGGTCCATATACTATTCACATACACATGTCCTGTCACATACACACACACAGAATAACAATGTAAACCTAAAATCTATTAGTATGCACTACAGACTAGACAGTCCATACAGATTAATTAATACAATTGCAAATTAATCTATTTACCTTCCCCAGACCTTCATCTTTATCAACAATTGTGGAAGCCCTCCCTCTTCCAGTGGAAACTTCAACCTGCATGCACAAAAAGTGTTAATTGAAAATCAAATCAACATCACTGCATAGGTTATCTACATTTTGATATAGGCAGGAATCATAATCACACCGGAACTATCTCCCAAGCAAAATGACCAGCATTTTGAGCAGATATTCCTCTCTCAAAGCTTCGAATGGCATAAGAATCCTGAAAAATGACATACATTGCAGAGCAGAACAAAATTATGAATCCTAGATTCAACTAATTTTTAAAAGAGTCAAAAAGAAAACATTCATTGGGATTGGGTCCACCGTGTGGCCCAAAAAAATGTTTGAGACGGAGGAATAATGTCATGGGACAAGAAGGTACAATTGTCAGATCAAGATTAGGAAATATATCAGCACAAGAATGCTCCCGTTTTCAAATAACAACTAAAACAGGATAGTGGTGGGAAGGAACATGGCCCCCTCCACTACATTGACAGGCTGCCAGATGTGATGTTGAATTAAGGTAATCAAAGCAATTCAAGGACAGTGAAACAATGAACAGGAATGAAATGTATTACAAAATTTTAACAGGCTGTTCACCGAGGAACACTACCTGCTCATCTCTTGTTATGACATGCTGATCTGCACATAGTTCGGCACAAGCACCCATGCCAAAGTTATTATAGACATCCCAAAGGCCATCTTTGACCATACCATCAATGATAGTATCGTGTCCATATCGAGATCCTTTCCTGTTTTAGACACAATATATGCAGAATATGGTGATACTCAACATCAACAACTAAGAAAACTAAAAAAAAACTACGTACCCCATTGCCCGGAAGCTCCACGCTATGCGCAGGTAAGGGGAAGGATTATTGTTCACAGCCTTACCCTTGCATATGCAAAGAGACTATTTCCGAATTCGAACTCATGACCAACAAGTTACCAAGACACAACTTTACCATTGTGTCAGGACTCGCCCTCACTCAACATCAACAACTAACCAAAAAAAAAATGTAATGATAAAGGGATTTCATCCAATGTTTAAGCACTTATATCTACAATTAGGTGGCATAAACAATTTACTGAAACACCACAAGAAACATGATTTCATCATGGCAGCTAAAATAAAGGCTTCCCACTATCCGCAGCAGATTTTGTCAGATTTCAAAAAAACATTATCTTTTATCGGAAAGCACAAGTAGTAAGTATCAACAATTCATGAAAGAAAAGCGAACCTGGCCTCTGCAAGGTACTTAGGTGCATTTGACATGCTTTCCATACCACCAGCCACAACAACATCATTGAGACCAAATTGTATGGTGAGTGCTGCAAGCATGGTAGCTGCAATGAAAAGGACCTTTCGATTAAAATTCATATATATAAGTGGGAATAGTGGAATACCCTTCCAAATCAACAAGAAAAAGAGCATACCTTTCATCCCTGATGCACAGACCTTGTTAATAGTAGTGCAGATTACAGATGTAGGAATTCCTGCACCTAATGCAGCCTGTCTGGCAGGAGCCTGCCCTAAATTGGCACTAAGAACATTCCCAAAAAACACCTCTTGCACAAGCGATGGATCAACATTTGCTCTCTCGAGAGCAGCTGCAGAGGAGCAAGAATTTGCATAAACATTTGCTGACTGATCCTTTTAACAAAGAGAAAGGGAAACAGGAAAATAGCTTAGTAATAGTGATTTACTCTTAATAGCAATTGCGCCTAACTCTGTGGCAGAAAGAGATGATAGGGTGCCAAGTAAACCACCTATTGGCGTCCGTGCAACACCAACAATACAAACATCTGCACCCAAAAAACACACATAGAGATTATGTATTCTTATCAATTATGCTTCCACTCCACCAAAGGAGGTTCATTATTTTCACACCACAGAATACATAATAAAATCATCATCAAGCTAAGGATGTAAAAAGAAGCATGCGAGTTGTGATTTGAAGAGAAGGCATGGTATGATGATTGAATAAAAGTTGTTATAAAAGGAAACACCTCGGGATTTTGCAGAAGTAGACATGGATGGATGGGGAGCGTGCGTCCGAAATGAGGAAAGATGGTCTTTTGATCTGAAAGCAACAGAAAGAATATGATATGAAAAATGATGATGCAGTTTGTTTATATAACAACAAAAGGAGGATAAAAAACCCAACTCACCCACAGTTACAGAGCAACCTGGATGTGATGTTAATGTTAGTTTAGTTTAGAGAGACAGAAGAGAAGAGAAGAGAAGAGAAATCAAAGACAAAGTTTTTGGTTGGAAAACCAAAAATATGGTATGGTATGGTGTTAAGGGAGGGAGGGACCCACTTGCCCATCTTCACCTTGTCTAGTCTTGTCTTTTGTATGCGATGCGATGCGATGCGTCTTCCTAATCCTAATCACTTCCGAATGTAATGTACCTATCTTTTAGGATTAGGACGGACAAGTTCTTTTCTTTAGTCCAAATACCAAACAAGTCTCCACTCCTATTTTTCTTACAATTAACTCTTCTAATGAAGTTCTTTTCTACACATAAAGCTTTAATTTAAAATAAATACAGTGCCATTTAAATTATTCACGTATTGTTCTTTGGAAATGGATAGTGTGTTTGGATTAATTCACTTTGAATAAAATAAACTTTTGAATATAAATCAGTACTGTTAGAATATTAGTTAAAAAACTAAAAAAAATTAAAATGTATAAAATTATGTGGATCATAATTTCTTTTATATCATAATAAATATTTTTTTCTTTTAATTCATTTACCAATATTTCAAAGACATGGATTAACAAGAATCTAAAATTAATTATTAAAATTTCACCCAAAGTGAACTGTATTTAGACGATGCCATATAAAACTAAAGTCTTCTACTATAATGATCACATTGCTTTCCTTAAACAAATTGTTTTTTTTTTCAAAAAGATCGTAATTTATTACTTAGTTTTATTAATAATACTTTTCTTTTTATTATCTTAGCTTTTCAATTTTTATAATTATTTTTAAAAATTAAACAAAAATCACAGTTATTATAATTATTAATGAGTTGAAGCATCTAATTTTTATGTTTTACAATAATTTAACTTGTCATTTTAAATTGACTACTTTATTTTTTTCGTCTTGTTTCTTTCTTCTTCTTCTTCTTGATAGAGAGAGAATTAGTCTTGTTTCTTTGGGTTTGAGAAAAGTGACAAGATAAGCTGAGAAAAGTGACAAGATAAGCTTGAAAAGTTGGAGTTGGATTATTATTTTTTTACGTAACTGCTAGTATTACCATTCAGAATCAGAGCCCAAAGGCAAATTAAGAAATGTGGGATTTGTTTTATTACTATTTCTAATCAATAAAATTCCAAGTTTAAAATGTCAAATCTTAAAAACAAAAAAGTAGACGCTTGTGTTAGACTGTTAGCCTATTTGACCCGTAACCTATATATTAATTAGTCTCTTAACCAAGTCTAGCCCAGAACTGTTTCGGCGTACGTTGGAAAGTTGCATTGTTTCTAATTGCGACAAAAAACACACGTATCTTAGAGCATTTTTAATGAGAGATGCTTAATAGATTTCTTAATCTCAAGAATGGTTTCTTTTAAGTTTTTTGGCGTTGGAGTAAAATGATGTAGTAGAACCAATTCCTTCAACGGATGGTAGATTCCTTATATAAGAAACTGTTTCTTACCAATAAAAAAATATTATTTTCATAGAATTCGTTATTCTCAACCACATAAACATTAAAGTAATGAAGCAAATGAGGAAGATGAACAGTTCCAGCAAACCAAATTAAAAAACAAAGGTACTGATTGTAAACAACGATGGCAACAAAAAAATCATTTTCAAATCAACTATGGCGCAAGGAAGAGGGAAAATAACTAACCTGGTGATGTGACAGTGAAAGGACTGCGACGATGGACGCGGCGCGAGGAAGCTGGCTTAAGTGGAGAAGATCTTCGATGAGGCGCGGAGAAGAGAGTGAAGAAGGTCATGAGCAAAGAAGAAAGAAAAAAATATGAAGTGAAGAAGCTCATGTGCAGAGAAGGAGAAGTGAAAAAGGTGAAGAAGGCACATTCAGAGAAGGAGAAAGAAAGAAATACAAAGTGAAGAAGCCAGAAGGCACGCGGAAGCTTCTAGTGGAGGCCATGGACGCGTGTGGACCGAGGGGGAATAGGTTCAGCAATTGTGTTATAGTTAAAAAAATAAATAAAGGCTGAAAAATAAAATTGCAAGAGATAAATAAAATAGTCGTTTGATGGGATAAGATAATCGTTAAAATATAAATAAAATAGTCGTTAAGATACAAAATATAATTGTTAGAATAAAGACTGAAAAGTTAAATTTAGCCGTTATGAATAAAAAAGATCCGTTGAAGGTGTTGAAGGCATGGTTATAAATTTGGCTTACTTTGTTAAGTTTTTTTAGACAAAATTCACACTTGTAATTTTTTTTCTTCATATCAATCCTCAATCTTTTTTATTTTCTTTGCAATAGATCCCAATGAATATAATTATTAAAATGTTTACAATTATTTACAAAATCAACCACCCCCTACCAATGAAAATTCTGCAAATCCACCACATCTACCCCAATATGTTATATATCCACCACTATCCCATACCGATTAAAATTCTCAAAACCCGCCACATCCACCACAATATGTTATGTACTATCAATCACCCCTTACCAGTGAAAATTCTCAAAATCCACCTCAATATGTTATGTATCCACCACCTCCACACATGTGATATATGCATCCTCCATCCAATGTAGAGTCACTTACCGATGGTAATTCTCAAAATTCACAATTTTGTAATCAACCATCACCCCACACCAACCCAAATACGTGTTATAGGTCTTCTTTATCCAATATTTCACCTCTTATCAATGAAGTTGAATCAACAATCGGTGTAGACAATATTTAACTAGATGAGGGCGACCACAATGGTAGTGAAAAAAAAACATGTACAGCATCCTTAGTGGCAGAAGATGTTATTCTTGTTCGATCGTGGCTTAATGTATCAAAGGATTCAATAATAGGTGTCGACCAAACATCAAAGCAATATTAGGCAAGGATTAAAAATGTGTACAACAATGATGATGTGCATGAAAGTGAGTTATTTTGTGAAAGAAGCTCGACTCAATTGAAATCTCGATGGAACAAGGTCCACCCAACAATTCAAAAGTTTAATGGGTGTTATAAACAAGCAGATAAGCATAGGAGAAGTAGAAGTTCAGAGAATGATTGTATGACTAATGCTCATTTGATATACTCGCAGGATATAGGTAAAAAATTTGAGGTTGGGCATGCTTGGTTGTTGTTGAAAAATCAACCAAAATTCGATGCAGAATTTATGTAAAATTCTTCAAAAAGAACAAAGATTTCTGCAAGTGGAAATTACTCATTGTCTTCTAACACAGAGACACTCATTGAAGCAGAAGAATATGATACACCATCACCAATGTCTCGCCCAATTGGACAAAAAGCAGCAAAAAAAAAAGAACAAAGGAAAATAAGCTTCTAACAATGTCGATTTATCTAGCATAGAAAGTGTAATGAATGAGAAGAATGCAAACACATTAAAACTTATTCAGTTAAAGGAGGCACAAGAAAGGCATATGCGAGATCAGGAAAGGCGTATGGAGTATGAAATCCTCATGAAAGATACAGCCAACATGTCAGAACAGCAATGGCAAGACCACGAAAAGTATTGTGACCATATTAAAAAAAAATTCAATTAAAAGTTTAGTCCTTATGTTCGAATTAGTGCTTATTCAATTACTTTGTATGCAGTTCTAAACAATATAGGTCCTTGTTGTATGTTATATTCAAAATTTTGTTATGAAACTAGACGTTATAAAACTAGCCTTTGGAAAACTAGCTGTTATAAAACTAGTCGTTGGAAATGAAGTTATATAAATGTCCAATGTCTCATCATTTTCACATGTTCTCATACAAATTACGCAATATTTCTCTCTCATTTCAAACACTTCAGATACCATATATGAATTCAAACATCAATTTAGATGAAGTTTTAGATCAAATGATAAATGAGGAATTGGAAGACAACACTGATGAAGAAATCATTAGGTTGATACTTCAGAGCCAACAACAACTACATTGCAACATCGCTGGGCGTATGCAAAGAAAAGTGGTACATCGGAATCGTGAAGAAGGTCATAATTGATTGTTTAATGACTATTTCTCAGTAAATCATGTGTACACAGAGATTCAGTTCCGACAAAGATTTCGTATGCGAAGGCATGTGTTTCTCTGTATTGTAGATGGGCTCAGCAATCATGATGAGTACTTTCAAATGAGGTGTGATGCACTAGGTCGAAAAGGCTTATCTCCATCACAAAAGTGCACAGCTATACTTCGTATATTGGCTTATGGCTCACCTGCTGACAGCGTTGAGGAATATGTTTGAATTGGTGAAACAATTGCGGTGGAATGCTTGGAGCGATTTGTATCAAGCATCTGTACCATATTTGGGAATGAGTACTTGAGGAGACCAAGTAACGAAAACACTGAACGACTACTACAACTGGGAGCGGCACGCAGATTTTCAGGTATGTTAGGTTCCATTAATTTTATACAATGGGAATGGAAAAATTGTCTAATTGCATGGAAAGGTCAATTTTGTCTAGGTGATCATCACAGCCCAACAATCATTCTTGAAGCTGTTGCATCTCAAGACTTGTGGATTTGACATGAATTTTTTGTCACCGTGGGTTCAAATAATGACATTACTGTGTTAAATTGATCTAATGTATTTGATGATTTTTTGTCAGCACGTGCTCCCGCAGTCCAATACACAATGAATAGAACCTAATATAATATGAGATACTATTTAGTTGATGATATTTATCCAGACTTTGCTACATTTGTGAATACCATCTCAATGTCACAAGGAGAAAAACAAAAATTATTTGGTTAACGACAAGAATCGGCAAGAAAGGATGTAGAATGGGCGTTCGAAGTGCTCCAATCTCGATTCACAATTATACGTCGTCCAACACGTTTTTGGGATATTGCTAAAATGAAGAATATCATCTATGCATGCATCATATTGCATAACATGATTGTCGAGGGCGAACATGACACATATCAAAGTAATATTGATTACGATAATGTAGGTAACAGCACGTCAACATTTGAAATATCTTTAGGTGTTTACCCTAGTATCAGATTGACATACATTCAAAGAAGAACAGAGGTTCATGACAAACAAAAAAATCGTCAACTCCAAGCATATTTGAGAACGTTTTAGAAACGATAATAATAATAACTAAATTTATGTAATATTTTTTTTCATCGCTATGTTTTTTATTTACTTCAATATTATTGTGTTTAATTATCTATTATTATGTAAAATTTTATTTTATATTGTTACGCATTTCGTTTTATTTATTTTAATTTATATTTCATTTTTGTTCAATTATTCATATTTTTTATTTGTATTTATAAAAACTAAAAAAATGTTAAGTTTTATTTTAGAAAAATATATATATGTGGATTTTTTGGAGTATATTGTAGTTTTTTGCATTGGAACAAAATATTATATGAATTTCTTATGAGTAATATATTACTGTGGAGACTACAAAAAATTGATGAAGAAACCCAAATAAATATATCTCATTAGAGATGTAATAATGGCCCCAAAAGATACGACTTTCATGAAAATTTACATTTCTATCTCATTGAGTACAAATCACCAAATTAATTCTGAAATCTCAAATGAGTGTTCATTGCTAAAATAAAAGGCTTGTTTTATTAATTAGTGATAATGTGATACAAGGGAAGACAAACACAACACAACTTATAGGAAGCCATGAATCAAAAACATTTTCATTTGAATAAACATCTTCAAGTGGCTTTGAGATGTAGCACACCACCAACTAATTAACTACAAAATTAGATTAGAATTGGTATCTATGACTATGAGGAGTTCAACAGCAAAATATTATGAAATCAAAGAAAGGATAAGGGCACTATTTTGGAGAAGCAGCAGAAGTGATCAACTTGATGGTCAGTTGTAGCTCGCCAGACTCGACCCCACGAAGCCTTAACCAAACATTTTGTAGCACTTCGCCATTAACACAATTGATGCTGCTTTCACTGGAAAGACAATTTTCACTATCCGGTGTCACCTTCCTCAATGTTGTCTCACCAGAGGACACCTTTAAAATATCTCTTAATCTGGCTGCCGAGATTAATGGCTGAAGGTTCAGGTAACTATTTCCCATCTTGTCATCAGCCTTCAAAAGATCTTTATCAAATACTTCCTATCCAAAAACCAACTTAGTTACAACCTAATTAAACTCGGCATTTCAAATATTTCGCCACAAAAATTATCAATACATTATAATAAAATGCATGTAAAGTGTCTGGGAGGAAGATACCAGTAAACTAGTTAGTAATGTAGTAATGGTTATCTTTGGCGGCAAACTGAAACTCACAAAGTTTTCAGCTAGCCAAAGATACAAGTGGTGAGTTAATTACTACACCCTTATTGTTTACTATTTTACTTATTAGGTCATCATATTGATACGTAGAAGAAAATATGTTGAAGTCTAACATGTTAATTACTAACAAGTACTAAAATTCTCAATTCAAGCTCTTTTTTTTTTCAAAAAGCAAAATGACTCGTCAACAAATAAAAGTGTATATTTACAAATGCAAAGAAATAAGAGGAAACTCACCAAATTGAGAACTTCCAATGGTTCTGTCAGAGTGAAATTCAGCTCTTCATTCCATACAGGATTCAAGCAACAATGAATGACCCTGGTCTTTGCTGTCTGATATACATGATAATGAATCATTTCAACGTTCTAATGTTTAAAAACGCTACATAATGTTGATATAAAAAGACACAAGGCAAAACTGAAATGTGAATCCAAGTCTGTTACCTGATTCCCCAGCTTGACAACAACATAAGGGTCACTGCTCTTGAAATCCCGGATCACTAATCGTTTCCCTTGCACAACAATGACTTTTAGTATCCTCAAGTGTTCATCCATTGTTCTAGGATGTTGAAGAAGAACAAAATCAAATAAACAAAGGGAAATGAATGGTAGGAGCAAGAGCCAAGTGAAGTGATGATTTTGGAAATTAAAAAGGGCTTTATAGGAGATAGATAACAATCAAAAGGAAATTAAGCAGAGACAATAACAAATAACAAACAACTAAGGGATGTGTTGCTGTTAAATGTTCATCTGACTCGGCAATCAAATTTAATGCCATCGGAATTTCCTCGTCCACCGACTACTGCAGGTAAAAATTACAAAAACAACAGGTGGCGGTCTCTCATTTGTTCGTCGAAGGATTGACCGTTGACCAGACTGTATTTGCTGACTCTGTCAATGCTCTTTCTTCCTCTTTCATTTTACTTTTTTACATTCAAATCACGTGGCACACACGTCATCTCATATTGCTTTTTACCATTCAACTCATATTAAGAAAAAAACTATAATGATGAACGAAGTTTACAACGGTTTGAATTTTCGGTCTTTGTATTTATAATAATCATTTAGTTCACCTCCCCAGATTAAGTTATCACTAAAACTCAACTTGAAAAGAAACGTGTACCCTCACTGTAATCCTTGTTTTAAAGAGTTTAATTCTCAAATCAAAATTGTTATATTGGTATACCACACCACAATATGACGCAGAAACTACGTAATCAGAATCATGCAAACAAATCCATTATTTTTCTACAAACTGTGTTCGTAGACCGATTTGTATCGGTTTTAGTCAAATTTAGAATTGAATTCAATTAAATTTAATCGATTCGATTTAATTTTTAGAATTTTTTTAAAACTCAACCCGTTCATAAACAGTTTGGTTCAGTTTGGATTAACGAGTTACTCATTTTAAATTTGATCTTTTTTTAGAACTACTATTTTATATCGTGATTCATGCAAGTATCCAATATAATTAGCACAACAGGACAAATAGTCATTTCCGTCCCTGAATATGTAGAGACTTGAGAAATTCGTCCTAGAAATATGAAAATTCAAATTTTAGTTCTCGAACGTTAAAAAAGTGCTACAAATCTATTCATCATTTAACTTTTGTTTGTTACCGTTAATGAAAGAGTTGCGTGACACAGAGAGACGAAAATGTCACAAAAATAATTGTCAACATGGCTGCAAAATAGATTGGATCAAAATATCAGTAAATTTTCATGTGATCAAAACGTCACTAAGTTTCCATTTGACAAATTTGTCAAATCCCAATTTTTTTTATTTAAGTGTAAAATGCAATTTAGGGTAAATAATCATTTAACAAATTCATTCTGAGAGATGAAAATTAAAATTTTAGTATATTCACTTACATGCGTTTCAATTTTGCTACAACTATTTGTTTGTCTTCTTAAATCATTGACACATTGTTGGAACATAATAGTATTGTAAAATATTTTTGTCCAATGAAAACTTACTGACGTTTTGGTCAAACAGAAATTTATTGACATTTTGATCCAATCTATTCAGCAACCATGTTGACAATTATTTTTGTGACATTTTTGTCCCTTTGTGCCACGTAAGTTCTTTCATTAATAATAACATATGAATTACTAAAATTTTAATTTTCATCTTTCAAGGACTAATTTGTTAGTGCTCTACACATTCATAGATGAAAATAACTATTTACACTAACACAATATTATCAAATGTCTGAAATTACTAAAATTGATTCATTTAATATTATTAACATAATATTCAAAAATAAACTAATACAAATTAAAACAAAATATTCTTTAACGAGATTTACTATAATAGTCTGAATCACAACTATTTTCTACAAACTAATTTCTTGCAATAAACTTTAGTGTAACCAAATTTGTTACAACCATATTTGCTTAAACAAATGAACAAAATATGATTCATTAATATGATAAACATTTGCAGTTCCAACACTTGGAGTCTAATATTAACAGTATTTAAAACTAAATCAAATAACTATAAAAAATTTGATCGGCTAAGTTTGGTTTTGATCTGATATATAGATCTAAATTGTTGACCCAACCCATACATGAACGGTTTTGATTGATTCGACTTTAACCCAAATACACAAATGATCCAACCCAAACTATCCAAATCAGTTTGAGTCAATTTGGATTCGCGAGTGACCTATAGTCATCAACATTCCTAAAATGATTTAGGCATCTTACTTCCTATCCATTAATAATTCGATCCTCTTTGTATTTTTTATATTTTTTTTCTATTATTAATTTATATCATTAAATCACATTTAGACGAAAAGTAAATAAGATGTTAAATTAGGAAGTAAAATGCTTAATTTAATAATTAGAGTGAAAAGTACCACTAAACCTATAAATTAGGGGGTAAAGTGGACCTTATTTGTTATTTTCATACATCACGATTTTTTAATTTAGTCTGTCATTCTTAAAAAGTTGCCATTTAATCCTCATAGTGTATTTCGAAACTACTCTAATTTCCAAATATGCAACATTTTTTACATTGACTAGTTTATAAGCAAACTTAACTTTAGTCCTTGTTAATTTAGTTGAACTCAACTATTTAACAGTGGCAAACGTTAGTAATTCTACCATGCATCATTTTTTAATTATTCATTTATCTAGTTTTTATACCTTATATTTTTTTAAGGAAGTTTTTATACCTTATATATTTTAAGTGTCTAGCAATTTAAAATGATTTTATAACAAATCAATAATTATAAATTGAAGGTGCATGTTTGCACCCTCAATTTTAGGGTGCATGTTAGAAAACGGTGAACATATACAATCAGGTCCCAAAAAGATGAAACACTATCACAAGAAGAATATATCTCATCACATTTATAAAAAAAAAAAATCATTCTCCACCTTATCTTAGTCTTTTGTATGATGAAGAAGAAATATGACAAAAAAAAAAGAAAGCAATAGAAAAGAAATAAATAAAAAATAGTGTATTTTGTAAAAAAATGTTACAATATTTCTATTTTATTTCTCACTTATATCTATCTACTTATTTATCTCTTCCATATTTCATAGAGAAAAATATAAAAAGTAAGTTATACATCAATAATGTAAAATAATCTTTATTTAATCACAAAGTATCATATACAACAAATTTATTAATTTTTAAAATAATTTTCTTAAAAATCAAACCAATTATGATTTTCAATTATTTTACATGGTTAAGATATAATCATTAAACTCTTTTATATTTCTCATAAACCAAGCACTTATTTCCTTTCTTCCAACCAAGCAGGCATAACTAATTCCTCAATTGAATACGCGCCAAAATTGTCTAGGATTCTAATACACCGTCTATGAACAGTGCGTTTCCAAAATTACCCTTCGTGTGTTTACGACCTTCATACACGGATCCGTATGATTCACACATATGGATTGGCGAATCCGTAAGATTCTTACGGATTAGCCAATCCGTAATCCATAAGAGTTTTTTTTTATATATATATATATACGGATTGGGCAATCCATAAGCCCAATCTGTATGTTTTTTTTAATATGCGGATTGGACAATCCGTAAGCCGAATTCGTAAGTTTTTTTTTTGTAAGTTAAAATATATTTTAGAAAATAATGATGCATGTAGATATCAAACTTGTGACCTTCAGGATATTAACACGATGTTTCAACCAACTGAGTTAATAGATCAATTATGTTAAAAAATAATTAATATTGATACATATGATATTAAATTTTTTTAATTTAAAATAATTTATTATGTTAAAATTATATGTTGTTATAAAATTTTAGCAAATAATTTTGTTATAAATGTGTATGCATGCATTAATTAAACATATAATTTTAACATATAATGTTATTACAAAATTTAACATAATAAATTAAACTATAAATTAATAGGTCAATTATGTTAAAAAATAATTAATGTTGATACATATAATACTAAATTTTTTAATGTATATTTAATACATATATAATTTTAACATAATAAATTATTTTAAATTAAATAAATTTAGTAATATATATATCAATATTAATTATTTTTTAACATAATTGATCTATTAGTTCAATTGATTTGAACATTATGTTAATAACTTGAAGATCACAATTTCGATACTTGCATTAAAAATTTACCTTGTGTACTAAGCACATCCCAAATTGTCTTGGGATAATTTATCCAATTCTCTTCTTTTAAGACTGGTTAATAAAACTTTCGTAAAAGCATGTACTTCGGGCGATTTACCACACATTTTGCACTCTCCACTGTTTTTAGTGTAACTGATTTTTTTAATATATATATTAAGCACAAGATGGTGAAGTCGCCTTTTTCAATTTTATCCGGTGAAGTACAAATATGCTAAAGTCCTAAAGATACAAATGCAATTATGCCCACGTATAGCTGTACACATTGTTGATTGCCCGAGTCAATTATATCAGTTGTGTTGAAAAGATGAACGACATCTACATAAATCATATGTTAAACCTATCCCCTGAACTAATGAAAGGTCATTTAACAGGAATATAGTCCTAAAGAACCCAAAAGTGTCTACATTTTCTCCTTATAAACGTGGGGATGATGATTGATGTTATTTTATACTCTCTACAGGGTGGCTACAAGACATGCTAAGCATATTTATTAGTGTGTTAATAACTAAAGATCTCCAATTTGGCAGTCATCATTCACTCTAACAACTGTACTTGTACCACAGCATCAACTCCGCTGCATTCTTGACAGACAAATAACAACAGCTAAACTGCTCATTGTTCTTTCCCTGGGCTTTTCTTCCCTGTCATACGCTTCCATTTGCTCTGCATCAATCAAATATCAAATGATCAGCTTAGAGCAAGAACTAAGTTAACATGAGTGCTGCAATGGCTGAGTTGTTTACCAGAGGCACATCATCAGAAATCTCAGCAATTGTGTCATCGTCATCATCATCAGGACTTTTTGATGGCTCTCTATGTGATTTCTCCATTTCTCTAGGACTACTGCCAGCATCGCTGTTATCATGATGCCCTTCAGAATCAAATTCTTGTCCCATAATATTTTCCCTCAAAGCTCCACTTGATTCATCCACTTCTCTATCTTCAGAACTACCTCGTGGGACACTTCCTCTATCTTCAGAAAGCCTCTCAGTACAATCCTGCTTCTCTTCATCTGATTCTTCTGTATAATGGAAGTTTTTCTCTTTCTTTAGCCTCTTTCCTCTGGAAACTGATTTTGTATTTTTGTTAGATTTCTTCTCCTTTGTCATGATTTCATTGAATCCTCCATTCAACTCCTCATCTGATCCACCTTGAAAAGAAAATTCGTATAAAAAAGAAACAAGGAAACAAAAATGAAGCACAAGTCTTAACACAATGAGGAAGCATAGTAACCGCAAGTAAATGAAGTAGAGATATTAAAGGTATAATATTCATTTCCAAAGCAAATTAGCAAATTTAACATTCAACAATATCATGTCTTTTAAGATATATTACCGGAGTACATTTCATCCGCTTTAGAGGTTGTGGTCTCTTCAGGATTTGATATCTTTGAAGTCTCTTTGGCATCCTCTTGATGGAAATTATTTTTTGATGCACGTTTCACAGGTTTGCTGGGAGATTGTTTACCATAGATTCTATAAGGAAAAATTATACAAATTATAATAAATAGAACATAAAGCAAAATCACAGATGTGCAATAAGGATCTCAGATTCCTCCACTCACATTTTTTTTGCCTTTTTACTTTGTGAGCCACTTGAACCTTTATGCTTTTGCCCAGAACTACAAAATATGAAAGTAAACAAGAAAATCAGTACATAAAATGCAGACCACACACTTGATGGGGTACAAGACCATGTTAATAAGCTACTATATAGACAATTCAACAATCCCCCTAAAGCAGATAGCCTGTATTCAATTTAACTTTTAGGTTATCCAAATGTTAGTATGTGTTACGAATAATAAGAGTGAGAAGCTGGTGATGTGGAGAGTGTACTCACGTAGAAATAAGTAGGGAGGTTAGTTAGTTAAAACGAGAATAGTGGAGTGCTGGCAGCAGGTTGAGATATATATAACCTGTGCTCTGTTATGAGGAGGAGGAGGTTAGAAGGGAAATAAGTAACAGAAGGGAGAAGTCCCTTGTGAAGAGAATGATCTCTTGTGATTGTACATTCATTCTTCAGAAATAAATAAAGAAGTATTATTCAGTACCTTTTGGGTGTGAAAGAGTTATTCAGGATCTAGTGTGTGTGTGTAATTGGATTAATTTTGAAAAACCAAACCTATCAGTATGTATACACATTTTCTTATTATATTTATAGGAAAACATATAATCACTCAGGAATAACTAAAAAAAAAAAAAAAAAAAAAGTATGCCAAGGAGATACTTACGCTTCAAATGAAGAGAGTTTTATCTTCTGAAAGAAATTTAAAAAAAATGTCAGATATTCAGATTTTAACGGTAACAGATATTTTATTGGGAATAGAAAATTTAGAAATACTTCAGAGAAAGGAACAACAGTAAAGAAAAACCAGAGACCTTGATAGATTTGCGGCCCTTGTCAATAAGCTCCCAGCGCTCCTTTTCCAAACGGAGTATTTCTACGTCTCCATCATCATATAATATCTTCCACATGACATGACACAGTAAAATTGTTTCATGATTTTAAGTAATAGTTAATAGATAGCAGGAAGAAAAACTTTGTACCAAATTCTACAGGCAAATTCAGCATCATTCAGCTTACCACATGCTTCCCTTTCAAAGGGTCATAGGACTTAATGGTGCCTCCATAAAATCTACAGAGCATCAAAACACCAACATTAGAACTTCAATTACTGAGAAGGCAAGAGAATAAAATAATAATTTTAGAAGACATACAGAAAGCGTCTCAGATGAAGAGCCAGATAGAATGTAACATAAATTTATGCAAACAGATGCAGCATGAAAAACAAAGAAATGTAAGAAAGCAGCACCAAAAAGGAGCAGCTGAATTTGCCGGGGAAGTCATCTTCAAAAATGTGCACAAAAAGCTTTAAATTAAGGGCATGTTTGGATAAACTTTTCTATGAACACTTTATAGTAGAAGAAAATAAGAAGGAAACATGAAATAAGCTTTTCACATAAGCTAAAATTAACTCATGCATAAGTTAAAAATCAGCTTTTGGAGAAGCTAATATGAGAGCGCTTCTACAAATTAGCTTATGGGAGCTTATTTCATTTTTTCTTATTTTCTTCTATAAGTTCTTATAGAGAAGTTTATTCATCTAAGGCTTACATATTTTTCATGTGCTCCCTAATAATGACCAAAACTAACTTATTTTGCTTCAGCAACTGATTCCTATAAAGTTGATCATTAGCGCTTACTTCTTATCCGTAGGCCACCAAACTTTAATTCTGCAGCCAATTAGATCTTCAGTATCAATTTCACCTTCCTTTGTTGTGCACTGCACATGGTAAATCAAATCAAACTATGTGTTCCAAGGGATTTGCACAAACACAAATTATAACATAGAACAAGGTGGGTAGGGAAAGGGGGTTGGGGGAGCATAAAAGATCCACACGTGATGATTACGAAGGCTAGTAAATAGAGCGTACCTTAGCCAATCCTGAAATACTTTTTCTTTTCCCCTTTTTAGTAGATCCTGTGGAAGGCTTGTTATTGTTTCCTACAGTCTTATCACTTAGTTGTGTACTATCAGGACTCTGTAACAATCAAAAAATAATAAGCAGAAGTCTACGACATTGATCTATTAGATTCTACATTAGCATAAATATACTTGACAGAAGGATTGTACCATCATGTCATGTTCATCAGGTTTGTTCAACTCATCATTATGGTAACTGTCAGAACCCTTAACTTTTCGTTTTAACGAGGATAATATCAAATCTTTCTCACTTGCTTTGACCATTTTTCTCTGCATGGTTTTGCTATCTGCATCAGGGTTAACTTCTTCATCAAGCAGTAATTCGGCTTGAGGGGAGTCTTCTCCTGAAACTCTTCGAGAAGCCTTTGATATACTAGTTGATAATCTCAATTTTCCATGAGCAGAGGAAGACCGCCTACGTTTAGGCAATGGAACAGGTGTTGTTTCGCTAGGTTTTCTCTTTTTACCTGTTGCATATTCTGGATCCTTCAGTTCCTTCTTACTCAAAGAATGGTCATGACCGTTTCTTGGTTCAAAATTAGTGGGGGTCCCCAAGTTATCCACATTAATTTCTCTGACCATATTTAAGATGTCAAAATCATTTTCAGCCTTTTTTGTTTCAGCTGGCACAGACTTATTCCTTTTCACCTTTTTCCCACTGGTTCCCTGAGATTTTATGTTCTTTAACATCTTTCGCAAAGGTATTTCATTGCTGTCTTTTTCATCGTCCTTTGAAGCTTCATTCTCTGCTGATTGGGATTGAATCTGACATAAAAAGAGCATGATCATACAGTTCAAGAATTAAAAAACAATGAAAGTTGCCATGTAACTTTCCCACGGCATTGAATATACCGTTTCTAGTTCAAGTGATTCAAAGTGAGTCAAGGCACTTTCATCAGCCAACCAGCTTTTAACTTCAGTTACCTGCCAGATATTTCAGAGGCGTTAGCAAGCACTTTTATTTTTAATTAGAAGTAATCCAAGATCTAATAAATGTTAAAAGTTAATAATACTGTTTATCTGATTCAAGGAAAAGAAAACTACATTAACTGAGATTTTCTCTTAGGTTACTCAGAGTAGACTAGATTTTACTTGTAGGGGAGGTAGTGTCATTAAATTGTGTCCATATTCATGAACGAATCCAACTTCATTGCCTATTCAGAAAGAGATGTGATACACATACAATAATTCATACAATTTATTCAACATCATTTTTCGTGTCTATTTCTCTTAATCCCATCATTTATTTATTTATTACATTTCAAACTTCTGTCTTTTCTCTCTTTCTCTCTCTTTGTGTACATGTATCATTTCTCATTCAGAAAAGAGCCTAAACATAACCACCCTAATCACATCCATCAAGCAATAAGAAGATGCTTAATTGGAAGGAAATGTTTTTTCTTGTAACAAAATCACCAGAGTTTATATTGCAAAACTCAAGCATCATGCAAATTTAATTTATTAAAAAATCAAATACCTAATGTTGAGTCAAAATATCAAGTCTACAACATAAGGTGTATAAATTTAAAATGATTTAATAAGATATAAAATTAGTATATTGAGTTAATATGATGCAAGCAACTACACTGTTATGAACCAGTCTCAGTTGGAAAGCACTTTGCACAGAGTATGAACAAGAATAGATATCATACTGGAAGGAACTACAAAATTTGACCAAAAATAAGGAGCATACCAAAGTGTCATCTCCTTCCTTCTCAGATGCTTTGTATAGCAATGGAGGTAGACAAACCAAATGGGACAATCCTTGCAAATCAACATCCTTCTGAACTAAGCGTTTGGTTATTGCTAAACCAAGCTCACATAATGCATGAGAATTCTGGACATTCATTGATAACAGATGTAAGAATACAGTCTCTAATCACTTTAACTTTTGCAGTTTTTAACATGTCAGGGAAAAAAATATTAATTTCGACCTTTGACTTTGATGTGTCAACCATATCTTCAGAATGCTTGATCCTCAGAAAGATAGAAGTGATAGTAGATATAACTTCCTTCTCTTTGTCAGTAGTTACTTCTGACTTGGCATCTTCATCTCTTTGCAGTAGCATTGACAGTATTAGGTGCAACTGCCTGAAAATTCAGAACAAAATATAAATTCAGAAATGATGAGCATTTCCAAGCTTTCACATTTTGAGGTTTGATAATTTTGTAGGCATCAGACTTGTTGCATTCCTCATTCATATTTCAAATCAGCATCATAAACATGTATCTGAGAAGTACAACAAATCAGTAAAACAGAAACATGTAGGCATCAAATCCAAATAATATAAGAAATAGTTTCGAACCTTTAAAAATGTGTTCAGACAGGTTATATTATAAGCTTCCTGTGGCACCAAACTAAGATTCCTATAAGCTTACCATATTATGTGAAATAATATAGTGCAGTTAAGTATGCATAAAGGAATACTTTTTAGAAGGCCTCAATTTAATAAGCATGTAGCATTCTTCATATCATTCAAATTTAAACTGCAGATATTCAAATATTAGCATTTCATACATTAAAATGTCATAAAATCACTAGACATAACGCTAACATTTATGAATTACCAAAAGTAAACTAATGCTCCTCCATCCCTTCTTTCCTAGGTCTCTCTTGAATCTTTTCACGCCCATTTTTATAAACAAAGAATTTGTTAAGAAGAGAAGAGAAAGATAAAAAGGTAAGAGGATAACAAAAGCATTAGAATAAAAGACGTCATAAAGAAGAAGAAAAAGACCAAGAAACATGCACAACACAGCACGCCTCTCTGTAAATCTTTCAGAGACACTTTCCTAAAAAGACCATTAGCTAAACACCACAGAAGCTAGAAGAACTGCTCAATCCCAAATGAACTCAAGACTGCTGTCCAGAGAAGATTCTAGCATCACTTTTCACACACTATTAAAAGAGTATCCAAATAATGCATCATTGCATCCAGCATAGAGATGTCTTGTGTGGGTAAGATGGTACCGGTATATATCATCATATGCTCCAACATCCTTGCAATCATCAACATTGGGACATGAACTGTGAGCAAGTGCATGAACTAGGTATGGAAGAATGTATTCAGGGTAAGTGGTCAAGGAATTTGCATCAGATTGCACAGAAAGTTGCCGTGCCTTCAACTGGTGGTGCATTTGAATAATGTCAAAGAGGTTCTGTTTACCCTGCATTTACAGAAAGTGGCCATCACAAAAACACAAAATTTTGAATACAAAGCAAAGAGAATTTACAACTGTGAAAAAACAATGAATCAACAACCTACCTCTGCAAACTCGTCAGGCTTGGATCCAAATATGTTGAATAAGAAAGCACACCCATATTTGGCATCCAAAAGGCGGTCTTTGATATATTGGTGAATTTTACTCAAGAAAATCTTCTTAGCTTGAGGAAAACTAATCTACAAAACTCAAGAAAACCATGAGAAGCAGTTATTCCCACATTTGACTGAAAATTTTCACAAATTAATTCCTCCATTTAAATATGAATAGAAATAGTCTTTTATCTTGAAAATAATGCAATGAAAAAACAATAAATGCTCTAGAGGAAATTAAGCAAACAAGAAGACGCAGCCCACCTCAGACACCCTTAAAGTTAAGTGAAAAAGATCAACAGGTATCTTGTGATCCCAAAGTCTAGACAAACGAAGAACTGCCTTTGCAGAAGCAAGCTTCAAATGGGCCTTATCAACTGAACTGCAAGTAAGCATAAATGAGTACATAGTATTTAAACCCATGGTCCAATTTTAAATTTTAAATTAAATAATTAAAATATACTCTGAATCTGATATATATATATATATATATATACCTTGATTTTAAATCCTTTGATATTTCACCATACAATAAAATATTCCTAAGGATATCCAGAAGCCTGTCAATGTCTGGACGAACGTGAGCATCTTTGACTGTCAAGTAGCTCTTTACAAATGTTTTAATGCCATATATCTACAGTAAAGAAAGAAAAAGAAGAGGGGGCAGAGAGAAATAGAGAAAATAAGATGTAAAAAAAAGAAGCCAACTTACAAGCATTTTCTTATCTATCAAATTACAGATCAAAAATATAACCAAAAGTATCTTAAACAGAGTTGACTATTCTTCCTACTAACCTTCAACATACAAAGATCACTTTTATCATCCCAAGATGTTTTCATGTTATCTTCTTTCTGAAACAGCAAGGCATGCATTTAGATGAAAATCAATTATTTCCATGCTTATTTCACAAATAAGCACACAATTTAAAACAGATTTGAAAGGCTTACACTATCACTTTTTAGAATATTTTTTAGTATAAATTCTTCAATTTCATTCTCTCTGGTTTCATAGACAGGCATTGCTGTCTGCGCAATACACCCCAGAGACTGAAGTACTGCAGGCAGATGTGTTTTATCTTCCAGCATATCTACAAGTTTCTGCAAATAAGGCGACAAGAATCAGAATGAAGGCAACAAAATGCACAAGACTCCCATCTAGTGGGGTTTGGAGAGAGTAGACGCAGGCAGCCTTGTCACTGAAAGCAGAGAGGCTGTCTCCAGAATTTCAACCCGAGACCTCCAGGTCACAAGGCAGCAACATTACCATTACGCCAAAGCTCATCCTCTGACAAAAATCAGAATAATAAATTGTGTGCTTAAAATAAATTAATCAACTAGATGAAACCTTGTATAGAACAGAGAGAGACTTGAGGCCATCATCCTTTGTTATTGCAGCCAGTGCATGGACAGCATACTTTGCCTGCCTCCGACTGCCTTCTAAACATAGTCTCTCCAATATAAGGTCTACAGAACTGCATGAAACAAGGAAATGGTGAGAAAATTATGGAAGAAAATGCATTTAAAAGATTAACAATTTTAATAGTAGCACCTTGATGTGACTGCTAGTTGTTCACGAATAGTACCACCAGCCTTTGCTAAAACATTCAGAACACCTTCCTGAATTGTATCATTATTATCTTTCAGTAAATTCACCAGCTCCTCCTCACTGCCACGAAGGAGCAATGGACTGAAACGAGCAATTATCTGCAATTTACAAGTCAACCCGGCAGTTAAAATTATTATTCTATTATTATTAATTATCATGTCCAAAGTGACTCAAGCCATACTACAGCTTCATAGCAGAATTGAACAACATTAAATTATTGGAGAGAGATAATAAAAAATAAAAAGCAACATAACTTGTGACACTTAATGAAAACCATTCTTGGGCCCTCTCCTATCAGCTTAAACAATTAGGATGAACTGGTTCTATGGCATTGTATCAAAGCCTCTCCAAGGTTTGAGCTTTCACACTGACCTTGAAGGGCTTTCACCATTCCTAGGCATTCTCCTAATAACTTAAGCATGTGGAATGATTGGCACTTGACAGACACAATGACTCAGCTCACAATTCCAATTAACCAGTATCAAGCAAAGACATAAATTCTTGCTTTGCAATCACTATAAGCAAAAGATGTGAAGTATTTGTTTATAATTCATATATGAATGTTAAATAACAGAGCAAATGTTAAATAACAGAGGAAAAAACAGAGCCGAATGACATGTTCTTACCACCAACATATTCATGCAAGATTGTGTACGCTGAGCATTTTCTGCAGATTTTTTAGCTATTATTTCTAAAAGAATTGTTTTTACATGCTCCTTGTTAAAAAGCAAATAAGAGCACTTCACAGAGAAGGTATTCAGAAACTCATAGAGACGATGTTTTTCTCCAAGTATTTTAAGCAAATCATCCTGCAAACAAAAATAAATAAATAGATAAAATCAGTAAAGAACAAACTACAAGCTACAGCATCTTTCTTTCTTTACGAGAAAATAAGAAAGTAAGACAATGTTTGTCAGAATCATAACAATGAGATTATCTTTTAAATGTTGAAACTTGTAATTTTGCTCCTTATCATAGGCCCCTAAACGTAAATATCTGTTTGGAATTATGGTACTGAATGTATGCAGTTCATCTTATTGGCATTTGGCACTTATAAGGAATGTTCATGATGGCATCAGAAAAGAAAATACATAGACAGACGTATCAATATCATATTCTGAATCACATTAAATTGTTTGTGTTTAAAGAAGATCAGGTTAAAAACAATATGCATTATGTAATGCAGGTTAGCACTAGATTACTATGTTGACAATGGCTAGTGTCCACAGGCAGAGTGAATGAATAATTAATCAGCTTGATAGCCAAAAAAGTAGAAACAAATGAAGGTCATAGACTATTGGGAGTACAATTAAAGGTAGCAATTAATGACAGTGCCAGAAAAGAATTGAAATCAACACATTCATGTAGAAAATGATCACCCAAATTCATGGCAAGTTAACAAGGGATGTATATCGCAGGAATTGAGCATTGAGTTCAAAGTTTTAGTTCTCATATCTTCATAGATTGATGCACTGTGCACATACAGTTTGTAACCATGATTTCCCAAATAAGTACCACCGATAGCATATCTATTTGCTACTGGTAATTTTACCCGGTAGGCTTGAGCTTGATGGAGGTTCGTATTTGGATCAACAAGATTTGTCAAAATCTTCCAGATATTAGCATCTTTTAATTGATCCAGAATCTGGAAACTCTCTTCAGCTTTTATGGGGTCAGCAAACGAACGGGACATTACTCTGAAACAGAAAACAATCTTCTTTTGGACATTGGGAATATCTTTACCCTGCATTTAAATGAGAATCAGTTACTTTTTCTCATCAAATTTCCTTTTGAGAATTTCATTCCAATCTCCAATGTCAAATACCTGAGTCATCTTCCTCAAAGACAGATACTTTTGCATCTCTTGTTGTAACCTGCTAACAAAAAGGTTTAGTTAAAAGAGAAACTTTTCTTGCTCACTGATGTTGAGACACCAGAGTTGAATAAGCCATCAGTCCATGACAAAAATCAATCAAGCTTACCTTTGTTTCTGCTCCAGTATCTTTTCAAGAGCCTTTACCTCCACTTTATCAAATCCAGAGAAAATCCCAATCCAATGTTTAACAATATCACTGATTGAAAATTCTACAGGAAACAGGGACCCACAGAGAACAGATTCAATTATATCAGATCTGCAAAAAGAAACGAAATAGAGAAACCCCATTGATTAGAACAACTCTAATGTTGTCAAAAAATAAAAATAGAAAAACCAATTTTGCACTTGAAAAAGCATGCAGAAACTGGAACAAGTTATGCTATTGAGCATTGACAAAAAACCCAAGTCAACAAACTACAACATGGAAATCTTTGACCTTATGTAACACTACAATAGAGTGAACTTAGGTATTCTGTGCAGCACAGATTTTAAGAATCACAAAATCTTTTCTTGAAAGGCATAATATATTTTAATGAATATTATACAAAAATAAATAAAATCCATAATATAATCAATATGAAAATACAGAATATATATTAAAGTTTATGCATACTATCATCCAATCATGCTTAGCCAAACCATTATAAAAGTTTGATTTTCATAAATCACTACTGCTAAAATGGGGTCATACTCTTATGATTTACCAATTTTACACTCACAGTAATAAGGTTTAATCTTTATCAAATATACTGGTTGTTTGTGTATTTGAGACTCAAGCTCAAATTTGGGGATGGGCGGAAATACACTAAATATTACGATCACCAGCATGACATATAAAAGGTTATATAAAATATATTTTTGATCCCCATACAAGACACTTATTTTTAAATTGATCGCTACATGACAAAAGGTTTTCAATCTAGGACATATATGTACAATCAATTATTGTATTTGATATACAGGGACCAGATTATATATTCTGGTGTCTATACATGAGAATCATTTTCAATTTGTTCCCTATAATCATATTGTAACTCCAACAAACAGTATTATAACATACGTTTGAAAACAATAGTACATATGGGACTAATTTCAAAAGAGAAAAAAAATCATATAGGAACCAGTTTGAAATTGAGTCATGTATAAGGACCAAAAATATATTTCAAACATATATAAACATAACTCTGCCCTAAAAAAATAGGAATTTGTGGTTAGATGATTATGTAAAATGTTAATTATTCTCTCTGCTTTCTCTAAATAAAATTTTGCTAATATAGAAAAAATGGATTGATAAATTAATACTAACATAAACATTTCACTTTGTTTGATAATTATTGGGTACTCATCTCAAGTGGAAAAACTACTCAATTTTCTACTAGAATCTGGGGTAATCAAACTTTACAGTACATAGCCTTAGTTGGGTTGAATCAATATTTTAGTTTATGTAATACAAATACTTCATTTCTTTTAGTATATAGTTCAAATCAATTTGCTAAACAAGTTTTTCCACTTGTTGGCTACTAAAATAGATTTCAAAAGAAGGGGTCGGTCCTTACTATATTGTAAACACAAAAAACAACATTAAAGAATAAGATGATCGTGATACAAATAAGGGCAAAGGTTATAAAGAATATAGCACAAGCATTTCACCGGAAATCTTTGTCATAAAAACATCTAAGGATCTTCCCAGGAATCCAGTTGTATTCATTAGGATTGACAATGTCACTGCTCTTCTCACAAGCAACTCTATACACTTCAGTTAATCTCTCCATTGTATACTTTTTAACAAGTAGCTGCAAATGCAAAGCAAAATGATGAATTGAGATATTCTATTAAAATTATCAATCAGTTAAATAAGATATAGAAACAAAAACAAAAATTTAGAGGTATACATACAGATTTATCACGAAGCCGTTCTGCAACAAGTTTCACAGTTTCAAGTGGAACAGCATTTAGGGCATGACATGCCACATCGCAGATAACAGCCACAACTTGCTTTCGAACATTTTCATTGAAATCCAGCAACCGTTCACAAAGGGCAGCTATGTTTGATTCAATTAAAATCAGCAGATAAAGGACAACAATAAAAAGCAAGAAAGAAACTTTAGACTGACTGGATGAACAAGTGTTTTAATGCACTCACATATTATTTGAGGAGCTTCAGCTCTGAAAGGATTTAACAGCAGGCAGTTCTTTACATGCTCAAGGACCGACATGCGAACGTCAACAACTCTATCAGTCAACCTCTTCAAAAATTCTGAAAATATAGACTGAAATGCTTCGGGAATGGAAGATCCAGGAAGAGAAATTATGTCACCAACCAAGTTCATAGCTTTCAAACGGATTTCCAGCTGGTCGGTCTACAAATTTCCAAATTACAAGTGAGAATCCAGACTATTTTGCTAAACCCATGAACAAAAAAATGAATAAAAATGCCAAGGTGACTTTAATATTACAACTTCATACATTACAAAACTCAGAACCTCCACAAAGTATAACATATAAATTAAACCTGAAAAAAAATCATTATCATAGCAATAAGGTTATTATAATGGAAATAAATGGCACTGCTCAAAAAGACATGAGCCATCAATGTTAGCATCCAACCCCTAATTAGGAAGGTGTACAACAGGAGAAATAAGGAAGGGCCCATTTAATTGGGCCTTGTCAGCATATTTATTAATAGTACACAACCTATGGCAGCATATGTCGTAATGTGGCTAGAGACGGCTATGGCTAAGGGATAGTGTTGCATTTTCATAGAGTGGCTGCCACACCAGATTTCACACTTCAAATCACGTCATCATGTGCAATGTTGTCAAAATCACGAGTAAGATCGTAAACTTGCTGTTCTTGCACTTATTAAGGGCTCTTACATGCTGAAACAGAGCATTAACCGTAGTGTAACCAGAGTGAAATCACTCATCTTTGTAGGATTGTGGATTCAGCAATCTCTTGCAAGCAAATTTGGCTTATTGCAACTGGTTTAACAGGTCAGGTTTTGCATCTCAATTTCACAAAACAACCCTGTTACATCCGATCTTCCACCCCCTTCCTGATCTAAGATAGGATCTCAATTTTAACAACATTGACTACAACTGTCACAGCCGTGATTGGTGACATGGGGGCTAAAAAACCTTAGCCCTTAATTGAATTTAGGGATAATTTCATAATTGCTCCCTTTTTTCATTAGATAGAGTATGAAACCCTTCCAAACTAGCTAAATCACACGCTACTCTTACAAATCTCTCCTCTGTGCAAAACAAACAATCAGAACCAGATCTCCAAGGTACATTTCCAGCCAACCCACAACCTACAGCTCTGCAGCACACTGTTTTGTGGTCTCTATTCTATTCATGTCCTTAGGCTCTCTGTTCTGTTCACATCAAAGAAGAGTCTCTGTAGTCTCTGTTCAGATAGGTAGTTTTGCATTGCTTTTGCTATGCTTTTTTTCTTCTTTTATATTACTTGACTCTTGTTATTTATTTCTATGATAGGTTTAAAATTATGACTTTTAATTATTAATTATGAATATGACTTTAATTTAAGATAAATTTCTATTTGAATACTTATATATGTATTATAAATTATCTAATTTACATCAATAAAGTTCTTTTTCTTTATCAGTATCTATCACTCTAACATCAATCAGGAAGACAATTAAATTACTACTAATTACCAGTAGCTCTCCGGTCACATAAGGGAGAACTCCAGACAGGATCTGAGGAGCACAGCAATACAGATCATAGATAATTCCATGGTATTCGACTTGACTGTTCACCGGCTTGCTATCTCCAGACATTAATGATAGTAAAAATTGTTTAATGATGGGTTCAAGTTTTCCTACACATTGTTGTATGACATTCATAGCAAGCCTCCTTGCAGCCATATTAACAACCTGGAATTAAAATTTTACATCAAGTTTATTGAATAATATTAGAGCAGCAACAGAATCAGCTATCTGCATTTAACAGGAAAATGAATTTATGAAAGACATACTTACTTTTTTTTCACGACCTAATTTAGACAGTAGAATAGATAAAAGATCATCACAGACATCCTCACTCTCTTCTAAGAGAACCACCATTATAGTTTGCATGGATGACAGAACACTTTCAGGATGATCATCTCTAAGCATGAAACAAAATATATAGGCATCATCATTAGCACCAAAAAAAAATAAACATAGAAAATATGACATACAAGAAATGGCAAAGTCATATCTTCTTAATTCTCACCTCAGTGTAACACTTTAAAGTTTCAACAAAAACAACAACAATCAAGCCTTATCCAACTAGGTGGACTGTTTATATAGCAAGACATCATTGGTACCAAGAGGAATAAACACAGAGAATCTGACATACAAGAGATGGTTAAGTATAACTTCTTAATTCTCACCTCAGTGTCTAACACTTTAAAGTTTCAACAAAAACAACAACAATCAAGCCTTATCCAACTAGGTGATCTGTTTATATACCAAGACATCACTTGCCTCTCAAAACCTCACATTCCAAGGACACAAAGATGTATAGTTTGTCTAATTATCTTTAATTCATTTCTCATTATTTTATGACAGACAAAGAGAAAAAAGGATCAACAACAACAAGAAAGTCTTATCCCACTAGGTGGGGCCGGCTAAAAGAGAATAAAAGGATCCAGAAAAAAAATACTATAAAATATCCAGTTTGCGATCTTAGAAGTGAATAACAGAAACTTGGACGAGGAAACCAATATTTATTACTTAAAATTAGCACACACATCTCATAATTCAATAAAGATTTCCTGATAAACAAACCTGGCAACTGCAAAGAAAATACTGAACATTTCATTCACCAGATCATCGCATTCAAGATCCAACATCACAACACATGATCTATATTTCGCGAGAGTCTCCAATATAACAACTCTCCGGCCAAAGGATGGACCATTGGTATCACTTAGACCACGAAAAGTGCCAACAATCAACTGAAAGATATCCTGCAAAGAGGTCTAACAAAGATCAGGACAAAGGATAATTGTAAATTATGATCCCAACTTTTTTTTGGCTAGAACAAGGCAAAATGATTGTATTTTTAATAAGTAAAAAAGAACATGAGCTATAATTAGATAATCTGAGTAAATGAAATGAACCTTTAGAATTTCATCACTGTAGGGAGCTTCAGGTGCAGTGATCCGAGTTATCTCACAAACACACGTTGCAACTAGAAGCTTGACATCCCTATCTTGGTGCTTCAGCAATTCTGGCTTAACAATTGCATTAAAAAATGGCTTCATCGACTCCAATGTTGATGTCGAAGGTGACTGGTCCAACTCTGCAAGGCATGTGGTTGCTTGCTGCATATGGACAAATATTGAGGGGTGAGGTGGATTAGCAATTACCAAACTAAAAGCCTGGTAGCTTAATAACAAAGTACTTTCTTAAGACTAGATCCATGTGGAAACATAACAGTGGTATTTGAACCTATATACAATCCCCATTCACAAATCACAGTCCAATATATGTTCTCTCTTCATCTTTTTTTTAAATAAAAATCAATCTAGTTGTTCTCGTGATCAAACTCAAGTAAACAACCCTTCTATCTCCAATGCATATAAACATGAATATTGCAATCCCTCAGTTACACTTCTTCCTATTTCAACTTCTTTCCTTCCATTCCATTCTAAATCACAGACATGAATGTTGCAAAATAGGAAGGAAGAAGTGTAAATGACAAGTTAGTTTTATCATTATCCAAAATATAGACAACTTATTACTAATAAACTACAGCACAAGATAATTAAACGTCCAGTTTAACAGATTCTCCTATGTTAGCCGCACACAAATTCCACAACCATTCAAAAGTTGTCCTAACTAAATAGATTCTCATCCAAATCAACAAAAATCTCTCTGACCTCAAACATAGTAAATTTACTAATTGTTCTTTTCAATCAAAGAACAGACATAAGAAGCAATAAATTCGGCGGAAGCAAAGGCCACCAAGGCATTGAGCTATAAAATAAAACCTACTTTCCTAAAAACACAAATCAGCGGAAAAGAGAAATTGCGACTCTATTTTCCTTTTGTTCCCGTTAGCGACTCAGCAGCAACCAAACAGGAAGTAAATAACAACACAAGAAAAAAAGATAAAAAAGAAGAAGAAGAAGAAGAGAGAACAAAATCTTCAACTGGAAAAGGCTAAAAAAATGAGGAGAATTGGGGAATTAAAATGAAAAACCTTCAAGAGCTTGACGAGAGCGTCTTTGGATGTGGGAAGGGTCTCGAGCTTGGATCCCAGCTCCTTCAGTTGCAACTGAGCCATAATTCCTCGCTTGAATAGACGGCGGTGTCGTTTCACTGCTCTTTCTTCATGGACGGACTTAGAAGCAGCGAAGAGAATAGAATACAAAAGAAAAGTAAAAGGGTTTTGGCTCCGCTCCGATGTTTATGTTTTCTTCTGTCCACTCGGGCACTCACTCGCCTTCCAATTTTCGAACACCGAACCGAACTTAACTCCAAAATCCCCCTGCTTTTTTTACATATAGTAATATAGTAATTCAATTAATTACTCACGGATGCCGGGAAACAAAGGAAAGGGATAATTTTTTTTCAAAATTATAAAATTAGGGTAAAATTTAAATTAATATTTCAAAAAAATAAGTAATAAATTATTTTACCAGAATTAAAAATTATAAACTATGTCATAATTTTTTTTTACAATAAAGTAATAAAAAATTTATAACTTAAATTTTTAATTTTTTTAATACAACTTTAAAATTATAGGTGAGTATTTTTTTACGTCGTAAATAGATTTTTATTTTAACTATCAACAAATTAATGTATGTTTTATTTATATTATTTTATTTAATATTTTATATATTATTTTATTTAATATATTTAATATTTTTTATTAATTTTAAGGATTATTATTTATTTTATAAATTAAAAATATTAAAATATAATACATATATTTGTTTAACAAAAAATGTTATTATATAGAATTAAAGGATATAATCTTAATAACAATAATAGATAATATTATTTTTACTTTTTGATTTCATGTTTATGTTTAATTTGTATTATTCATTTTATATTTATGTATTATGTTGTTTTTATCTTAACAAATATTTTCATTATTAAATTATTTTTTGATATTAATATTAAAATAATTTATAAAATAAAATTAATTTAAAAAATTTAAAATATTAATATTATTTGATAAATTATAAGTTAATATTACTAAAAAAATTATTATTTTGGTTAAGCAAATTATATTTTAATATTTTTATATAAATTTAAATCTTTTATATTATTTTTCTAATTTACAAAATAAATAATAATTTTTAACATTAATAAATTATTTTAAAATATAGAAAATATTAAATGTAAAATTATATTAAATAAAACAATTTATTAAAATATATAAAATATTAAAAAAATGTATAAAAACAGAAAATTTTAAATAAAAATTTTAAAAAATTATATATAATTTTGAAGTCAAAAATAATTTATGACTTTAAAAAAAATTCTCACTTACAATTTTAAAGTTATATTAAAAAATTTATTAATTTAAATAAATTCTAATAATAAAATAATTTATTAAGAATTTAATAAAAAAAATGAAAATTCTAACACATTTTATGATTTTTAATTCAAAAATAATAAAATAATTTACTATTTATCTCTTTAGTATTAATTTAAATTTTACTCTCAATATTTTATAAAAAATTACTCCCATTGGTTTCGCCCACACTTGCCGCGTACACGATATCTTTCCGTAGTATATACCTTTGCTCTTAAGATATTTTCGGATCTTTCCTTCTTCTTCTTTTTTTCTTTTAAACTTTCTTGCACTTGCATTCGCACCCATCGATGCGGTCAGCAATTATAAGTCCATGTTTGGTATGATCTATCTACTTAAAAAAATATTTTTTTTCTTTCAAAAAACCTCTCAACAGCTTAGTTAACATAAAGTTTCATATATTTAATGTTAAAAATACTTACAAATTATATTATATTATGTGCATTTTTTAAATTAAACATATTGATTATCAATTTTTCATAAGATTATCATTAAAAGACAAAATATATAAAATATTATAATTTATTAAAATAATTTATCAAATATATCTGACAAACTATATATTTTATATTTATCAATATTTAAATAATAATAAAATAATTAACAACTCAAAAATTATTAAAGATGTGAGTCTAGTTTTATAACAAATAATCATAATAATGATTAAAAAATCATATTTATATAATTTATCATTCACTTAATCAATATGAAATAAGAGAAAGAAAAAAACATGATCAATTTTGTTTATTTTCAAAACTATTTTTCTTATATAATATATAAATATTTGTTTCAACGTTTCAAAAAAACTTGCTCCATTTATATATATATATATATTATGGTCACCATCATCTTTTCGGATAATAATGCTTCATAATAAGCCATTGATATTTTTTTCCATACTGTAGATACAAATTAAGGAATATAATACAAGAATGAGTTTCAGAAATCTGGAGATACATCTTATAATCTGTCCAGTAACTCAATGGAATTCAAATAGTTAAGTTGTTTAAATAATTTTTTTTTGGGAAAGAAGTTTTTATTTATTTATTTAATTAAATAAAGAAGGGGTACTTAATTTGTCTGTGCAGTGATGAAATGCATATATTGTTTCAGAACTGGCGCCACATCACACGATCAACCAATACAAATGAAGGATCTACTAGATCGAGTAGCGTCAGTATACTTCAGTTTATTTAAAAAGAAAAAATTATATGTGTTTTAGTTCTGATGAAATATGATATTTTATTTTAGTCACTTAAGAAAGAGAAATAGAAAGAAAAGAAATAATAGATGTGATAAATAATACAATAATTTCTTTTTATAGAAGAAAAAAAGACAATAAAAGGAAGGAAAAAAAACAAAAATAATTACAAACATGAAAATTAAGACTATTTTAAAAACGCATTGAAATCATGTTGAATGAAAAAAGTTTATTCCAATGCAAGAACGCCCAAATAACTTGGTGATGCTTTTCCATTACATTACCTTTAAGCATACACAAACACACATTGAGTGTATATACTATATAACATCAATACTGAGGGCAATACTCGATCCTTTAGGAGGATTGTTAAGGATTTGCAATGTTGAGTACTACTTCACTAAAAAGATCAGTGACATTAAATTGTTGCTTGCCTTCCATTCACATACTTATAGTTCCTTCATTAATTCCCAACAAAAGAAGAGAGTCCAACGAATTTCAACTTTCAAGGATTTCATTTCCTAAGTCAACTAACTGGTCAATGCCATCAACCAACCTGATACCATAACAATGGTAGTATTATTTTCCGGGTGACAGACCACGACACCAGTTACGCGGCTGTATGGTCTAACAAATTACATTAATTATTTCAATGGAGGCGTATATATTTAATTTAATGTTTTACAAAATATTTCTAGTTAAATTGGATTTTTTTCTTAAAATTACTATACTAATATTTTTGTATTATTTTTATTTAAAAAACTATATCTAGATCTTCATAAATTTTTTGCAACAGTTTTTAAAAAATTATACTTCCATCTGAGTTCTTTTGCAAAAAAACTATATATTCAATTTCACAACGCAATTTATTTTATTTTAATCTTCACACAAAAAATTTCTAATATCATTTATAACTTTTTATCAACAAAGGGTTGAAATTACAAACAACTTTAAGCAGGAATTAATATGTAAAGTTATTCTGTATAAATATTAAGATGAAATAATAATGTCAAATTTTGGAAGTAACATTTTACTTTAATCAATATTTTTTTATAAAAAAACCAATTAACCAAAAAAAAGTATGCAAAGCACGTGTGAAGCATGTCAAAGAATCATAATTTACGTCTTTGCTTACGAAAAACCACCTTTGGCAGTTTTTGAGTACAGCATACAATATAATTAAAGTTTTTTTATTAATTGTTAAAAATTTTCATGTCAAGCTTCCATAGCATAGTGGTAGTGCGTTCGCTTCGTAAGCGAAAGGTCGCGAGTTCGATCCTCGCTGGGAGCTTTTTTTTTATCGTTTTTCCATGTCTTTTCCTTCCATTTGAGTGCAATTTTTTTTATATATATATATATAGTGGACGAAAATTAACATAGGAGGACACTTATTAAATGATAATTTCTCTAATTTTGATCACTAGTGCCTTTATACGTAAACATAACTTGCAGGTTTCATCATCATCACCAGTTCACCACCCGACCAACATAACATCAAAGCCATCACTAGTACAAGTATCCCATTTTGGAGCATGGCTAAAACCTTGCCACAATAAGGGATAGACAAAACCACATTAAACATCAGAAAATCCAAATCATCAGAAGTTAAAACAAAAACAAAGTTATTCCACAAATTAAAGATGCACATAAATTAGGATTAGGAATATATACTAACTCCCCAATTCCCAGCCCTTAATTATAAAATTAACCATCCTCAACAACAGTACTCTAACACCAACCACTGAGAGTTAAGCTAATGAAGTTCAAGAAGTCTTGTTCTCCTACTGAACAATACTCTTCATTAATTTTATAGGGAGCGAGCATTTGGTTCATGAGCATTGGAGATTCCATGATGGTGATGAGATGACGCAGCATTTGGTGGCGTTTCCCTAACGTAAGTCCCCATGGGCATGGCAGCACCAAAGTAGCCATTGTGGTGATGAAAGGGTGGCGGCACAAAAGCAGTAGCAAGCGTGGCGTATTCCACAGTCCTCTTCCCGAGCGTTTCACCCCTCATAGAGGTGCGGTCACCCTCCAGCTCACGGTAGCGGTGAAGGTACATGGTTAACGGTTCGATGTAGTCGTCGAATCCAAGCTTACTCATTGCCCAAAGCACGTCCTCTGCAGTTATGGTCTTGCGCTGCTCCCTCTGGCAACGCTCGTTGGCCTCCCCGGTGATGAAGCTGATGTACTCCGACACGCACTCTTGGATTGTCTCCTTTGCATCATCGGAGATTTTTGCGTGTGGAGGGAGAATCTTGCGCATGATCCGTATCACGTTCGCGATTGGCATGAACCTGTCTTGCTCCCTCACCGTGCATTCGTTCTCCTCTCCTGCTGCACTGTGGTTGCTGCAGTTCTGATCTGATGATGCTACCTGCTGCTGCCTCATGTTCACGTTCATGTCTGACACTGACAGCTTCAACCCTGTCAAAAACGTAGTTCAGGTTATTAAGGTTATATATATATATATATATATATATATATATATGTATGTATGTAATAGTACTACTTTTTTTTATTAAATTTATATTATCGAAAAAACTAACTGAAAATGAATCGGTGGTGGTGGATGGATAAAGTTAGCGGATACACGTCAGGTTTTAATGAAGGTGTGAAACGTACTGATAGATGACCGAAATGGGGAATGGAAAGGGTGAGAGAGCTTCAGTTTGTGCTTGCTTTTCTTGATAAGAGTAATACTAGTATGTGGGAAAGGACAAAAAAACAGCTCTCAAGTCATAAGATTAATTGATGGGGACAGACCATTCAAATAAACGGTCCTCTTTTTCATGCCTTTATTTTTTGTTTTCATGCATTGGTCAGTGTGAAACGCATTTCAAAGGCCCGGGGCTGGCTGCATGCAACGCACCAACATGGTCCACACTCATTTTCTCTGTTTCAAATCTTCGTAACTCAACAATCAGAGACTAGTATATATAATTCATCCACACTTAATACTAAAAAAAACGATTCTATATGAGTATATATACATATATCATCACTCAAAAAAATAAAAACTTCAAAACTTAGGACTTAGGGATTGTTCAATGATAATATTTATTCTTCGAACTGCATAATAATGCATGTACTGATATCCCTCCAACACACACCGGCCATACCCTTGGCTTGGCCGGGAAGGAAGGAGGGCAAAAGAAGACAGGAAGATGTTTGGAGAATGCATGGATGACACTTGTAACTAACAAGTCAGTAACTGCATGCATGCATGCGTGCCACTTGTTCCATTCTAAAATATAAAGCCATAACCCACTATTGTCATCATCTCCATTTCACCTTATGGCTTTACTGAAACCACCACATAGGTAGGGCGGAAGAGACACCTCACACTCAGATTAGGCCTTAGAATAGGGAAACGGATCAATAAAAATCAACTGCGCAAAGCTTACAAGTTCAAAAGCAAAATATATATAGGATAAAGAGAATATCAGATTTTGCGCAAAAGAAAGAGATCGGAAAATTAAATGCTAGCTAGAAATTGATGAAAGAAATTATTCCACCAAATGACATCACGGTTCAGCCGATTTGACAAGAAAAAGTGGAGACTAGCTAAGAGATAAATAGGTTGCATGCATGGTAGAATCACCGAGACAGCTACTATATAGTAGTATTAAATATACATGGATATATTTCAGAAGTATATTAGTAATGTATATCCTGCACGAGTAAAGTCGTATATGGAATTAAAAGAAAAATTGAATAGATGGAGAAAAAAAACATAAAAAAGAATGTAAGCTATGGCATATAGTATATATTAGTAGTGTTATTTTAATGTAATGTAATGGTTTACCAGAGGTGGTGTTGGGGAGCTTGCGGTAGCCATGAAAGCCTCCAGTTTCCATAGCTATAAGGTTGGTGTGTGTGATTATAAGAGAGATGATGAAGTAGGCGTTGGAGTACTTGGCAAGTGTCGAGATTTATAGTGCTTAAATTTTGGGAACAACGTGTCAATGGGGGCGACGTAAACGAGGAAGGAACACCGAATAGGCAATAGCGGGTCAACAGACAATTAGACATCCGTTAAATGACAAGACCCACACCCCTAGCTTGCTTGCTTCCTTTATAATGTGTTGGGTAGAAAAGAATGAAAATAAATTAAATGAGATAAAAGTCATTTGAAAAAGAGCGTGAAATAAAGTGATTTGATATAGATAAAAAAAATATAAAATGATGAAAAACTTAAATTAAAATTAAAAAAATTTCACATTTTTTCAAAGATTATATTTGTAATCAATCCCTAACAAATACTTATTTCATAATATTTTTCTTAAATTAGTTCAATTTAATTGCATCCCACGTATATTTTCTTAAACCAAACACTCTCTTCTCAACTCAAATATAAATAAAATTTTATTAATTTATGTTTATAGTATATTTTTAATTATACTAATTACATTTTATAAAAAGAATTCTTCATTTATCCTTTATTGTACTAGATAAAGAGTGTTTTGTCGATCCAATACATCAATGCAGGAAATAAGTTGATAGCTAGATATTTAATACTTTAGGAAATGCTTATATAATGAATTATTTGTTATGTAAATTATTCTTCAAGTACTAAAAATCCTCCAAGTAACACAAGTTGAAAAATCCTTTAAGTATCAATTGCCCCTCAGTTGTTGAAAAAATCTTCAATTTTAGTTTTTGGATGTTGATAAAATACATCAACATAGGGACTTGGGCTATGTTTGAAAATTTATATTGGGGTGGTGAATGTATTGATAGAAAAATGGTTATGAAAATTAATCTGGTTATTGACTTGGTTAAAATATTAGATTATTAGGTTAAAGATTAAATTGGTGGATCATTTATTGATTTGATTGATCAGATATATATTTAAAAAATAAAATTATATGTAATATAATTAATAAAATGTGATGAATCCATAATCTATATTTCAATATTACATAAGTATTTATTACTATAAATTATTTTAATATTACTTAAGAAACTCTTGTTATTTTCTACTACTAAATATAAAAGTTGTGAAATGATCATGAACACGTATGGTGAAGATGTATCAAAATACATATCAAGATGAAGATAATAGTTATTAGTTATTATATATTTTTATCAATATCAAAATAATATTATAGGAGCATATTATATGCTAGTATTAAAAAATAACTATTAATAGTGTAACAAGTTTTAAGAATTGTAGGAAAAAAATAATTAACAAAAAAAAATCAATTGGGTCATCGATTTTTGTCAAACTCAACCAGATCAAACCAGGTTGACTTCATTTTCGATTCAATGGCTTAACTGGCTAAGCCAATAGTTTCCAGTCCAATTAGTAGGGACAATCTGATTTTTACAGCCACGAATAAAGGGAACTAATTTATTTTGAACATGCTTTTAGATAAAGGTGACAAAATGGACATTATCCAATGGATTGTCCAAGTCAACATGTAATTAGGGTCTGATTGGACTCTTAAAAGATGAGTCTTTTTGGCCTGATCCGTTTAGCGTAATGGACCAACTTAACTTGGGTCAAGCTAATCTAAGTAGTCCAATATATAATTAATAAAATGGTAAATAGTTATTTTCGTCCATGAATGTGTAAAGTGTTGACAAATTTACCCTCGAAAGATGAACATTCAAATTTTTGTCCTCATAAGTAAAAAAAGTGCAACAAATTTATTCATCTGTTAATTTCAATCCGTTATCATTAATGAAAGAGTCTATGTTACACATTTAAAAATGAATTTGTCAGCGCTTCACACATTCAGGAACGAATTTGTGAGCGCTCTATCCAAAATATAAATTAATCTTCATTTACTCTTTTTTTTAATAATTGCAAACATAAAATTACAATAAAAATTTTAAAAATTAGGAAAGTAAACACAAGTTAGAACAAATATAATAAAAAAAAATTATGAATGCTTATTATTATGTTTATTATAACTTATACTTACTTTCATTTTTTTAAAGTGTTTATTGTAATGTTATACTTGCAACGATTAAAATAATGGAGAAGATGAAGATTAAATTATATTTTGGGTAGAATGCTGACAAATTTGTCCCTGAATGTGTAGAACAATGATAAATTCGTCATTGAATGTGCCACGTAGACTGTTTGATTAACGATAATGGACGGAAATTAACATATGGATGAATTTATTATATTTTTTCACTTTTTGGGACAAAAATTTGAATTTCTATATTTTGGAGACAAATTTGTCAGCGCTCTACATATTCAGAGACGAAAATAATTATTCATCCTTAATAAAATACAAGATGCATTAATAATAATATAATAATAACTTAATAATAATATTAGTTTATTACCATTTATGGGTCTTCATCCCTTGTTTTTTCTTCAAGACCTATACCCACATTTCTCAAACTTGAATTGCTTTGCTTTATTTCTCCACTTACATGTTGAATTGTCATAAACACAATGAATAAATTTCTATTTTTTTAAAGCTGAATATTTTTTTTAACTTATTTTTATATATAGAATCATTTTTTAAAATTAGTTCATTTAAGCCTGATAACCCAATATAAGGTCAGATTGAACTTTAAAAAATAAAAAAAAATCACATCCCAATATGAATCAGATCTAACCTAACTCATTTTGACTATTTGGTCCAATGGGTTAGACTAACCATTTTGTCACTTGTACTTTTGGAGGATTGAGAACATATTTTAACATTTTATCTCACTTGTAGTTGAAACATATGACAATTTATGCAAATAATACTTTATGTAATGCATACTTAATGAATCCATTTAACAAGTTTATGAGAATTAATAAATTTAATTTATATAATTTTTAACAATTATCCATCAAATGTATTGAATTCCTTTTCTTTATGATTTTCTTTTAACCAGTTAATTAGTATACCTTCACTAGTATACCTTCACTTGAGTAATGAATGTTTATGAAGAGGTAAAGTGAATGAAGGAGGCATTTAAAGTTTTTTCTTTTTCTATTCTCATAGGGGTAGAGTATGAGAAATTAATTTATCACATTTACTATTTATTGATCAAAAATAAAATTGTAAAGCCTTATTTTATTAAAAGATCAACATCAACATCAATAGCATCTTTAACCCAAATTAATTGGGACCGATGATAGATAAATCCAATGATAAATATGAGAAAATTGAAAAAATGATAAAAACAATAAGGGAAAAAGAAGGAGGGAGAAGATGAAGAAGAAATGACTAAAAAATGATCATCTGGAACATAGAGATAACAACATATCTAATCATCTATCAAATTTATAGTTTTTCTCCATTCTGTCTTAAGACACATCATCCGTCAATTTATATCTCACTCCATCTATACATAAAAAAATAATTTAGCAAAATTCTCGTGGAAAGGCATTAAGACACTTTTTAAAAAATATTTTTATAAAAAGAAATAATGTTATAAAAAGAAACAATCTTATAATGGAACTTGGTGGAAATGTTTTAGTATATATGTATTTTATTTATTTTGTTTTGTGAGTTTTTTGAAGTCATTATTCCTTAATAAATAATTGTGTATTACAATCTTATATATTAAAATTGTCAAAACGGTTTTACCTGACTCAATGTGAGTTGTTAAAAAGATGGATCATTCCAACTTAACTTATTTTTTGGTGAACTATAAGTAGTCAACCCACCCACCACAAGTTAGTGGATTAAATGGAATCTATTGGGACAAAATAATATTGAAACAAAACTAAGTAAAAAAATTGTTCTAACAAAAAAATTATCAAATTTGGAGGCCAACCCAACCCACCTCAAATTCAATCAAATGGCCTAAGTCAATTTTTTTGGAATAATTGGAATAAGTTAATTTTTATCAATCCAACCCAAACTAAACTCTTTGTGGGTCAGGTTGACCCATAAGTTTCAATACATTTTGACAATTTGACGACTGTGTTACATATATGTGGGTGCTACTCCAACGTATTAGATGAATTAGCCAATTGAGTGCCTAACTACATACCTATTACTTGAAGTGAAATTATTTTTAAGTTATTAATCTTCATAATTTATATATATATATATATATATATATATATATATATATATATATATAAATAATATAAATCATTTATATATTGATAATTATTAATTACTCTTTCTCTATATAATAATTTATGAATTAACATGTTAATTAAATAATAATTTTACACAAATAATATACTTGCAAGAATAAATTTCACTAAAAGTTAGTCATCAATAAAGACAGTAATATATATAATATATTTTTAGTAGTGTATGGATTGAATATTATCGATCAGTTTCCAAATGAATACACGAAATTTCATTTGCCTGCAAATTAAAAATGGTTAATTTATATTATGATTTGATGCAGGAGCTTCTGTTGCTGTGAACTGCCAGAGCCATGGGAGGAAGTGGAAGGGGAAGTCAATGGTAGCAAGGGGTGTAACTGATGAATTTGGAGAATTTATGATCGACCTCCCTTCCCATCTTCATGCAATTCCTAACTTGGAAAAGGTATGCTCAGTGAAAATTCAGCGGATTCCAAAGGCATCACTTTGTCGGGCAGCTCATGTGATGACGAAACACAAGGGACTTAGACTCTCTTCCTTTGAGAATGGCATCCGCACCTACAATGCCGGAAACATAAGGATCCAACATATATAATTAAGACCATGCAGAGCACCATGCATGGCTCATTTGGATGGCGCTTATAGTCACAGTATTGGGTTGCATGGGTACATATACATACTACACACACATTACTGCATTTTGTATACATCACTTTGTAAAGCATATACGCGGCTCAAATTTGAGACTTGCGTGAGTTGTTACCACTACAAAAAAAATGCATATTTCCGATGAACAATTTCCGAATGAAGTTTTTC
>CM023947.1:504692-516399 GCA_013407115.1 Glycine latifolia
TTTGCTTCTCACTCCACACACAACAAAATTTCATCTGAATCAAGTGTTGATTTTTGCTACCAAATGTGGTGCCATTAAATATTGAGATTGAGATACTGTATTCATGTGGAACCGTGCAGTGTCCTTAATTTAAATAATACAAATAGGTGGCCCTTCACGGGTTATTTAGTAAAAAGGGGAACACGGATTTGATTATTGTTGTGCTTGATAATAAGAATATGTTTTGTTGGTCTTTAGTTTTTCCATGTAGTAAGTATAGCAAATGGTGGGATATATGTTACCATATATGGGTGAGAAGTGAGCTGAAGGATCATGTTCAAAATATGAAAGTGTCTTGTGTTGGCAGAGGTTTGCTTATTTTGTCTAGTGTACTTGTAGAAACTGAATTTAAATTCATGATTCATGTTACTTTTTAGTACCTCCTTTCTCTGGTAATGGGTTTTTCCATCTCAATATTCTAGCTATATATATTCCATGTATCCATATGAACATAGATTATTATTCCAAGTCAGAAGCTATGGTGGCTCTCGTATTGTATTATCCTAGTCATAATTGGGGATGATTACATAAATTGTGAAATAGTGCTATTCTAATTAAATGGGATCTCTTATGTGTGTGCGCCAGCTTGAATTTTTTAATATATATATTCCATAAAGAATTGGTGTGTAAGCATTGAATGAAAAAAATACAATTTGATTTTTTTTTTTAAAAGACATTCTAAGACGGTTATTTTAAAAACCGTCTTAGAAGGTGTCGATGTAGAAACCTCTTATGCGTGTATTTCCGACGGATTTATCTGTCGAAAATTTCCCACAGGTGATTACCGACAGATATATCCGTCGGAAATTACCGACGGACAAAAAAAATTACCGACAAAAATCATTTCCTACGAGCGTTTTACCGACGGATTTTTGTCCGTCGGAATTCCGTCGGAAAAACGGCATTTCCGACGGATTTTTGGGTTTAGCGACGGATTTTGTCCGTCGGAAATCAGCGATTTTTTTGTAGTGTACATTGTTGTGTGAAGATGAAGACCACTATTATTTGGTCACATAATATGAATATTTGTTGAAAAAATTATCTGAATTGTTCCTTAATATTTGCAAGTTATCAGACTCAGCAGAGACCGCACCGCTAAACCACAGAAATCTTGTATTCACCAACCTAAGAATTACAGTAATTATTAAGTCAGGGCTTGTCCATAATTTTCTGGTGGCCTCCCGAGGCTATGAATTTATCCGATGGACCTAATTAAAAAATAAATACAAATTAAATTACCCAATTAACTGAAAATTGTCAAATAGTTCAAGGAACCGCAGATGAATTTAACACATTATATTCAAGCTATAGTCTTGGTTATGAGCAGTAAAGATTGTAGCTCAATGAATGACCATCCATAATTGAGGATCAAATGTCTATAGTCTATGCTACTTTATCTCTTGTCAAGCAAGATATATATTGTAATTTTGTCTTCTAGTAATTTAGCCAAATCACGGTGATTGTTCCTTGCCATTAGGAATTGTACGTATTGCATTAGATCAAGGAAATCAGGAATAGAACATTTTCAAGAAACTCCTTGATCATTTCAGGTAACAACAATACGAGCCGCGCCTTACAAATATCTTAAAAGATTTGACTATTTTCTTTAATTGCTAATTTAAATCATGATAAGTATGCAACTCTATACACACACAAAAAGTGTCACATCCCTTTAGATTTTAGTGAATATTGTTCAATTGAGTAATCTCCTACGTCTGTTAGGTTTGACCTTGAGAAAGTGGGAAACATCTTACCGAGGCCAAGGGACCGACGACTGAGGTCTGACCCAAGAATAACCGAGGTAACGGCCCACCGAGCCAGTTAGGATCTCGCCACTGATCTTAATTTAATGTGATGGCCGAGGCAGATGAACGTTAATGCATTTCTGGAAGGAAGGTGTCAAAAGGCCATGAAGAATTCGTGGGCCCCTAGCCGTGGAAGGCAGCATAGCAGTCTCTAGATTATTCTTACGAATCTAGCTGAGGCACCATTGGCACCACCCTTCAAATTGAGGCAAGAAAGTGGTAAATAAAACTTTTCTCTCACTTCAGTGAACAGGTGAGAAACTTAATATATGACAATCCAAAAATTTAAGGGTGCAGAAAAATAAAGAGGTAATAGCAAGAAGAACACCAGCAATTTTAACATGAAAAACCTCCAATGTAAGGAACAAAAATCATGAGATTAAGTCCAGAAAAATATTCACTATGTAAAATATCAAAGAATACAGTAAAGAATTTCTCAAAAGAACCTCACAAATAAAAGTCTACTCACTCTTAAAATAATGAAAATCAACAACGTAATAATATTCAAATAAAGACACAAACACATCAGGGTAAAAATATCTTCTGCCAAAATTTTGGAACAAGTGGCTGAAATTTCATCCAAAACAGATTACGAATGAGTATCCAACCTGCAAAGGGAGCAAAACTTATTATTTTTCTCTCCCATGGCGCATAAGAAAACGTGAAAACTGGAAGAAGCACTGCGCTGTTTTCTTCTTGATTCACATATAACCTTTTTTTTTTTTTAAATAATAAAAGTGGTTGGGCTCACTTGAGGAGGCCACCAACAAGAATTACACACTTTTTAAATAGGCATATCCCCAATCCAGATAACCTCAAGTCACCTGTTGTCAAACTCACTAGACTCTCAAATTCACATTGAACTACAAGAGTTTTTGGGTGAATGTGTTTTATAGCGTGAACAAACAACCAATTAGGATTGTATCAAGATTCCATGCAGGGATATACAGGTCAGAAAACACATTTCTGTACAAATTCCCTCATACAATTCAATGGATGTGCATTCTAGTTTCGCTATTTTGTATACCTAAGGGTTGTCTATGAAGCATTTATCTTCAGAAGAAGAGCACAAATTTCCAGTGGGATATAAATTAAAATGTTTGTGCCTCAACAATAAAGAGAGAATAAAATAAAATCAGTAGTAGATATGAATCTAGAATGTGGTGTGGTGTTATGTTGGCATATTGAGTAGGAATTACTAACAAGAACAAAACCAGGAATCCAAAACTAACGTCTCAGAAGTCAGAACCATTTGGCACGTAAAACGGTATTGGCCAAAACTCAAAGAATGAAACAGTAAAGGAGTGACTAAGATTGGTTCAGATGTGCCGACAACTGGGATTGGTCGGCTACTTGTTCGATGTTTTGCCTCAAAGACTCAAATGCTTCTTCCACGTTGAAGGTTGAAAAACCCTTTCACCTATCAATCTTGTCTTGGCTAACAAAGTCAAAAGGGAATCGTGGTGTCACTGAAAGACTGCATTGATGAATCAGTCGTTGATACCTTTATGCTTCCCAAGTTCTTGTTTCTCTCTCTTTTGGAGCTGAACTATTCTATTCCTTATTTGATGGGTATTCATCTAATAAGTATCTATTGTCTATTTCGAAAATGAGTTAAGCATACCAACTTTAAACATTTCCTCCTCGGGCAGAAAGTAAAGTGTGTGGTTTTAGCCTTATAATCATTCACATATACATGTATATGTATAATTTATTGTCATGTTTTGATTTGATATAAGAGGAGCAATTTAATTCGGTGAAGCTTAAGAATCCTTCAATACAATATAAAAACATAGAGATAGTTTTGATATATTTGTAAGATTTAAATATGTTGGAGATCACCGAAATAATATATCTGAATTTTGTAATTGATACTTTAAAAAAATATTTATCACTTCAAAAATTTTATGTGAGATCCATGTTGTTAGTCTCTGTCCAAAACATGATGATGTGTTGTTAGTTAAACAAGTTAATAATACATGTGTGGAGCCACGTCAAACTTCCAAATGAATTATACCATTGCCCCCTCCTTGCATCTTACTCCTCCTTGCCCCGCTTCCTCAAGCCACCACCACTCCCAAGTCAACACACACGAGTATCGCGTCTTCCATCATAGTCCAAGATCAAGAAGACTAAGTCATATACACACATGCATACCTAAGCTAGGACCTTGTCATCTTCAACAACAATTGCACACTTTCTTCTCTTCCGCCTCCATCTTCTTCCTCATATTTCATAACTTCATCCCACCTATGCCTCATCTCTTTCAAACGTGCCTTGATCCTTCTTAGCCTCTGCAATTACACACCCACAAAAAAAAACCCATTATTCCAAACCACCAAAAAGATTAAAACTATAATTTCACGTTTCAATTTCTCAACCCTTTATACCAAGGAATCAAGCATGACAGTTTCTTCAGAGCTCAAACAGGACAGAGCCTAATTCGGCGAAGGAATAGAGAGATCTGACACGTTTCATTGGAATCTAGGCGACAGGGATTGCTCTGGCTCTGGTGCCAAAGCTGGAGGGGTGTAGGGCGGAGATGCAACGACAAAGGATGGGGGAAGAACCGCACTTGTTGATGTAGGAGTTGATGTTGAGGGGAAAAGGAACGGTGGAGAAGCCATAGTGAGTGGGATGATCTTTTGGGCGCAAGGCTCGTCGTTGTCATTGTCGAAAGACGGCGACGATCGACGACAAGGCTTTGGGAAAAAATGAAGCAAGGTGCAATTAGTTGCACATATTTAACTTTATTTTTTATTATAAAATAGTTTATTAAATTAAATATAAAAATAAGAAATTCAGGTGACAAGTTATGTCATTAATACTTATGACATGCTCTCCACGTGTATTGTTGACATGCTCAATTAATGGATAGTTAACACATTTTGGACGGAAACTAAATGCAAGGATCTCTAACAAAAATTTTAAAGTTTCAAGGATCCAACAAAAAATAATTTTTTTTAAGAATTAGTTACAAAATTCAAATATATTTCAATATCTCCAACATATTTAAGCCTTTAATGTAAAATTTTAGTAATTTATTGTTAACTAATTATAAATCATTTTAAATATGATTATTAAAGTAATTATTGTAAGATTGAATAGTCTTATTATATATAATATTCTATTATAGTTTAAAAATATTTATACCATTAGTGTATTCTAATTAAATTTTAAAAATAAATATGAAACAGAAAAGTGGCATAATATATAAAGATTTAATATATTTGTATCACCATTACTTTCTTAATTATAAATATATCTATCTATTTCTATTTCGAATGATGTAGTAATTGTTTGCTTCTGGCTTTAAAACAAAAATGGTAGCTTATGATTTATTTCCTTATGTAAGTTAATTTTCAAACAATGAAAAAGTTTAAAATAGTCATAATAATTATTCATTATTATTTGTTATTTTTTTAAGTCAGCAAAACTAATCAAGTAATTAATATTTTACATTTGTTTAAAAAATGTTACGATTGTTTTTTATTTGAAAGATATTCTAGAAATTTGACGACATTAAGTAGCGAACAGCGAAGACTACGTATGTATGTATCTGAATGGAAGAAAAGAGGCGGAGATGATGCTGTTCTGTTGCTCACCCCTCCAAATCCAAACTCGTCGGAGAATATTCTTATCAGTATTAATTGATTATTATTAATTAGACGAACACGAGTGCTTGGCTTCTTATTCTTATTCTTTAAGTTGCAACTTTTTCCTTTCATTCTTCTCTTGCTTGGAGTTGAGGATGGGCAATGTGAACATGACTCGTGAAGAAGAAGCAACTGCAACCGATGAGAACGCCATGCCTCAGTCTCCTCCCACCAACCCTACGGCTACCCATTCCCCCCTTTTATTCGCTCCTCAGGCATCTATTTCATTCAATCTTGCACCGCCCTCGCACAGCACACAGCACACAGCACACTACCTGTTTGATGCAAATCCCCATCCCCAACTTTTTTTGCTTTACTGTTTTTCGAATATCTTACTCTTTTGCTTCCCAACTTGATTGTGGACTTTCCACATTTGATCTTGTGTTGCCAGTAATTTAGATATGTTGTTTGGTCTCTGGTACTAAGCTTGATTCTGAATTTTGTTCACTTGAGATATTGTTGGATGTGGTCCTTTTCCTACCTCTGTTTTCATCAACTGACAAGAATTCCCTTTTCCTTGTGTAGGTTCCCGTGGTCCCGCTACAAAGACCTGATGACATGCCTGTTCGAAGTTGTTCCTGGATGGAGACAGCTTCAGGGTATGAAGATATGTACACTCAAGTAGGAATCCCAACAGTGATTACTTGGAGTTATGATGGAATGGAAGTAGCTGTCGAGGGATCGTGGGATAATTGGAAAACAAGGTTTAGATACGTTAGCATTTATCTTCACTGACTGCTTTGGCTGTTTCTTAGATTCTTATATTCCTTCTTCATCAGAATGCCCCTGCAGAGATCAGGGAAGGACTTTGCCATAATGAAGGTACTTCCGTCTGGTGTTTACCAGTACAGATTTATTGTGGATGGACGCAAGAAGTACACTCCAGATTCGCCTTGGGCCCAAGATGATGCTGGGAATGCTTACAACATCTTGGACTTACAGGTATTATTTTATATTTATTGACCTATTTTGCACACAAACAAAATTTATATATGATGATAATTATATTCATTTTAATATGATGCATTTTTTCGTCTTTGGGAAATGAATTATGCTTATGTTAGGGATTATTAACTTAACATGGCAAGACTTGTGCAAAAAAATGAATCCAATGTGATTAAGTGCATGTTTGATTTGCAGTTGGAAATGTTGTGGTGCGTGTTCCAATGCAAATTTAATGGATAAAAACAAAATGAACGCAAAAGCAAGAGTCTGGATCTGTTGGCAAAATTACTTTTGCATGAAACGTAATTTTGCAAATCAAACATGCTCTAAATTGTGAAGGGAAAGCCTTATTATTTTTCAGAAACTTGGCATTGAATGCACTTTTCTCTCCTTTTAGAGTACAGACAATTGTTCATTTTGACATTTTTTGGGAGATGATGCCCTTTTCTTGGTCTTACATAGTCCTAGGGTTGAGCTTTCTCCCTGGACCGCTGGACGTCTTTTATTTTCTGCCTTTTCACACTCTTTGACTTCATGTCCCTTATCTTCTTGCAAGAATTTTGTTTACAGATGCACATGATCCCAAACACATTTCAGGGACATACTTTTTCAATGTGTCCCAACATATACTAGTAGTATACTACCAATGCCTTGTCATAACTTTAGTCTCGTGAATATTTTCCATTCATTTTGACTCGTGAAGGGAAGTCAACCAGGCTGATGAGATGATAATTCATGTTTTCTTATTTCTTTTGGAGGCTAACAGTGTCGGAAAGCCACCTTATTGCGGTCACTTCTAGCCCCCACCTTAATTGTGGTCTACTTCTAGCCTCTTCTTGGTACTTTTGCTTCACTTGGTAACTGGGTAACTGTGGAAGTCTTCTTTAATTATCGGATAGCTAACATTAATGTGCATGAATCGGTTTTTGCAATAGTTGTAGAATAGTTTTCCATATTGTTATTTGACTTGTTTCATTTTTTATATAGCTACTTATTTTTCAAATAATCTCATGACACTGAAGTAACACGTAAATGGTAGCCATTAATTAATCATGTAGAATATCCTCTATGATTAAAATTAAGTGTCTGCAATATTTTACTGCTGAAAGCCATTGATGTCTACATTGAGAGGAACAATTTTATCTAATATATGTTAGGATATAAGGAGGGGGATCTAAGGAAGTGGCTGTTAATATAGTGAGAATACTAAGGAGTTAGTTAGTTAGTTAGAGGGGTTTTTTGTGATATAAATAAAGGGAGAAGGATAGGAGAGAGGGATAGGTAATCAGTTTTTTTAGATTGAGCAATAGCTCAGAGTGAAAGGATTTCCTTTGTGAAGGGGAAACCCTTGGAGGAGATTTTTCTCCTATTGTTCTGTATTTCTTTCCTATTCAATTAAATTCTTCTAGTTTCTTTCTTTTCTTTGCCATTCCAAAATTCTGGGTTCATAACAATATATATGTAGGATTATGTTCCTGAAGACATTGGAAGCATCTCTAGTTTTGAGCCTCCTCAATCACCAGACTCAAGTTATGATAACTTACATCTTAGCTCTGAAGATTATGCTAAGGAACCACCATTAGTTCCTCCTCTCTTGCAAATGACACTGCTAAATGTGCCTGCAACAAATATGGAAATCCAACCTCCTATGTCAAGACCTCGACAAGGAGTGCTGAATCATCTTTACACACAAAAAGGAAAGAGCAGTCCTTCAGTGGTTGGCCTTGGTACAACTCATCGGTTTCTAGCCAAATATGTCACTGTGGTACTGTACAGGTCGTTGCAAGGTAAACCATAAACATAAATGACATGGAGCACAGTTTTAACGCCTTCTATTTGTTTATAGAGCTTCACGTAGTATAGTTATAGGAGAGAAATGAGAAGCTACATAAGGATCACCAGACGAAAGTCAAGATTGTATTATAAATAATGCATTGCTTGATGGACAATCATCAGACAATTTAGTTCCAATTCTTAAATAGTTGGTGATGCTTCTCTCTAGGAATTTTGGTTGCGTGATTCAAAGGATAAAAATAATTTATAACAGGTTTTTATTACATATAGTTGGAAGAGCAATTTGTTTGATAGGATAACTACCACATGCATTTTCTGTTTTAGCATTTTTTTTTTCGTTCCCTTTTTTATTTTCTAATTTTCTGGGTACCCTGATGGTTGGGGTTTCGTGCTCTATTCCGTGTCTAAGCATGTTCTAGGAATATTTGTGATTCGTTTCCTTCTTTTTTGGTCAAATGATTTGTTTCCATTGAATTGACCTCCGGTAGCAAAACGGAGTTTTCTTTTTCTTTTTTATCTTGCTGGGAGAAAGAGTTTTCTTATAATTATTATTTTAAATATATTGCCTCGTAGTTTAACACGTGCATTCATGTTCGCCTATATTGTCATATAAAAGCATAAATATGAATATAAAACAATGCTCATGCTTACTTTTCAATCTGATAATTACTGGGAAGGTGTTTTGGAATTTGTTTGTTGATGCTTTTCGTAATTCTTAAAATTTGAGTGAAACCCTTGGAAAGTTCAAATGTAATTTCTAGATATGGATCCTTTCCTTTTCTAGAGAGAGATGGATGCATAAATTTTCTGCTATCTAAAAATTCAGTGAAACTCGTTTCTTGTGTCTCTCTCTAATAAATCTGTTCAATTGTTAAGAATCCACGTCTATAGTGTCCACCTTTGCTTACCTTATGCAGTGTTCGATGCAGTTATTCCAATGCTCAGGCATTTCTGTTTCAACTTTTTTATTTGGGAATTGGGATATTATTGAGGACTGGCTAAGTGGAATATTAATGATCAACGAGATCTTGAATATAGAATTAGTTTAGGCCTTTAAGTTTTGCCTTTGATGGAGTGGAGTTTTCTTCCGAATTCTGATGGAAAAAAATCAGGCTTTTACTTATAGCGTGGTGTAATTAAGTTTCAAATTTCGCATCTGGGTAACTTAAAACACTTCATATTTGTTTTCTAAAATGATGCAAGTCTAGAGAAGGATTTTACCTAATGCAACAATATAACAGTAACACGTACGAATTCCAAGAATGACTTATTAATCATGTCTAAATGGGAGTATTAGAAAAATGCTATTAACTTATTCTTGAACATCCTATTTATTATCATCTAAAATTTATTAGAAATCATAATTTTTTTTTGTTTTACTTCTTATTTATTTATTTATTGAATTTTACTTATGATTTTATAGTTTTTGATAAATTTTAATTAATATCACAGAATGATAAAAAAAAGTGTTTAAAAGAGTGTATTAAAAAAATGAGTTAATAATACTCCTCTAAATATTATACATCTATATCCTGTTTCCGTTTTATCTTATTCCCTAGATCTCGTTTTGTGAAACCTGGTCAAGGATGATTTTGTGGTGGGGTTGCGGGATGGAAGAAAGGAAGAAAACAAGGCTAGCAAGTATGTGATCTTAATAAATGTAGTGAGTTACAACACCGGCACATCATCTTATTTGAGATTACAAGCATCTTATTCTCTTTGGAATTGGATTCCACGTCGCTGCTAAGCATGGCTCTCATTCTTCAAAGGCCATAAAATTGCAATTACGTGTCTAAAACTGTTTCTAAAGTGCAGGTGAATTTTTTCAACTCCTAAAAATGTATCACAAGTCATACTTTGTTCCATTACCAACGAACCGCATATTTGTTAGGAGGCATATATGTCACAGGTTGAAAAAACGAAAACCCTCCACAATGACAAGCAAGCATTGAGTCATTTACAGAATTGCTGAGCAATTGGTTATTCCTTTTACCCTATAGCTATACTCTCAGCCTAACTTGGTCCCCCCCAAACATACAAAAAAGAAAGAAAAAGCTAAACCCATTATCATTATGGTTCTTCTCTATTGGAATACTGGACAGCCCTCAACCTCAATTCCTGGTGCAGTTGGGCAAACGGCCAATGGGCAATGGTCCAATTCACTTCCCCACCATTTGAGATTATGGCCAGCATTTTGCAGGGCAAAGAATATTAAAACACCCATAAAAGCTGTGCCTGCATCAAGTGCTGCTGATAGTACATAATTGTACTTCTGCCACCAGCGTTTGTTGTAGCGGAACACAAAGTAATTGAAGATCATTCCAGTCACTAGCCAGCTTGCAATATTGGCTGGAGTTGCTGGTGGCATTCCAGCAAAGCCATAGGTTATAACTGGTATGTTGATCAGTGGTATCCATTTCTTCTCAGGGAAGATTTTGCTCAACACCCAAATGGGAACTGGCAGCACTGCTCCAATCAGGAATAACCACACAAGGTTCCTGTACAGCCCACCAGGTCCAAATAGCCTCTTTGGTCCAATCAGACCCCATATAACTGATGCATCAAATGTCACTCTGTACTTAGGGCATGTCCAAGGACTGTCATGGTGAAGTTTATCATCCATGCAGATATCCTTAATGCTATCCAACATCCACCAAGCCACTGCCAGGTTCACTACACCAGCAACTAGAGTTCCCACCAGCTGTTTCGAAATTACAAAACAAAATCAAATAAGTAACGAGAAAATTAAAAAAGAAAAGACTTGGATTAGGAGAATTGAAGCTGAAATACCTGAGCGGTGTACATGCACCGTGGAGGAATTTTCATGTAGTGGCCTAGTTTGAGATCTGACAAGAAAGAGAGAGCATGGACGGTGCTGATTCTCCCATAAATCTTGAAGAGTAAGTTTGCAATTGGTTTTCCAGGAAGGACATACCCAATCATGAACTGTGCTATAATGTCATATCCAGGTTGCTGCAAGGTGACCACAAAAAAAAGTGTTAAAATGCTAAACCTCTATTGCTTCCCACTTTGCACCAAAATAATAGTGGAGGGGACAGGAATATTGGAGATAGTACCTGGTTGGTAGTTGCTTGAATGACACCAATAGGGAGGGTTACAATAAAAGCCAAACCAAAAGCAAAGATCATACCCCACCATGGCAGTTGCACATCCGTTTTCCACACAAAAGCCATTAGCAGGGATAGCGCCATGCTCCCAAATAATATACTGAGGAACCACCATTCAGGTACTTGCTTATAAGCTTTCATCAGTCTACCATGGATATCCAATTTCGCGTTACTCATTGCTGATCTACTCTGTTTCCAAATGTCTCTGTGGGAAAAGGAAACTTTCAGTGCCAACCGAAAAAAATCCCATTGTACTAGAGCAATTAATTTACAGGAAACTCTATTCTATTTGACTGATTTAACTTCATGCACTTCATGTCTGCTGGTTATAAATATGATC
>CM023947.1:516409-592812 GCA_013407115.1 Glycine latifolia
ATATATATATATATATATATATATATATATATATATATATATATATATATCCAAAGTGATTTTATGCAAGCATATAAGAGATAAATTTATGTTAAAAGCTTTGATAGTAACCTTACCTTCCATAAAAGAGTGCTACATGAGTGAGGGTTGCCGTAAATCTTGCAAAACCTGATCCAATAGATAATGCAAACAGAGGGCTGAGGTATAACTTGCTGTATTTGTTGTATGCATCAACATTAAGGTCATACTCTGGGGTTAAGATCTTGGTGGTGTCATATTTATGTCCACTGGCCGTGAACAACTGGTTAGAGAATATAGGAAACTTGTGGGCATCAAAAGTGTTGAACTTCCAGTAACACAGAGGTAGAATGATGTAGATGAACATGATAAATCCAATTCCCACATTAACAATGGAAGACCATGGTGAAACAAGGGGACTGCCATGATAAGCTGAAATCCCTGCCCAATCAAGTGTGAAGGCACCAATCCCGAGTCCATGATAACCTGATCCAATTTGCTGTGCAGTGATGTTATGTGGCCATGCCCAGCAGATCCATGAGAAGAATGTTAAGACCATGAAGAGATAGCCAGGAAGTGCATAATACAAGAAGCTTGCACCCATGGCAATAAGGAAAAACTGCATCCTCGTTAAACCTTTTGATTTCGGCTCCTTTTCATGGAGTGCCCTGTAGCATAAGGTTACTGATGTAATCAAAATAATATTAGAGGATATAATAATAAACGAGCAAATAAATTAATTGGTTACTGCTGTTGCGTAAGCTCTTTTGGAGAAGATACTGATTATTTTGCCTATATGTCAATTCTACAGTATCCAATGAAACATTGACACCATATATTAATATTAATATGCTATCTTCCACTTGACCTTTTCACTTTCAAGTTATGCTCTCTTGCAAAGAGAATATTGCAACAATCGGACAAGACCACTCATTATATGATCCTTTCAACGGTGAAGATGCGCTTAGTTCGTGGAATAAAAAATGTAAAGTGGCATGGTTGCACCATATTTACTTACAACTGTCAATTTGGGTATATTGGTTGGTTGTGCGCCCTGATGTTACCAATTACAAGCTAGGAATTACTAGTCAACGACAAACTTGATCGCTTTATTTTTGTTGATTTAAATCGGTATAAATTCTTTTGCAGTAAATGTAACACCACCCTTATAGAAGTAAAATTCCGCATCTTTTATGCCTTCATTTGGTTGAAGTGAACTTTTTAGTCAGAAAATATATATGTAAGAAAGTTCCAATTGTTTAATTACCACTAGGTCTAACCAGACAGAAAGAAATATCACTTTATTATTATATGCAGAGATACTAAACTTAAATATAAGAATAAAGCATTTTTACACTTACATTTAATTATAAATTGTTAAATAGGATAAATTTATTGATTTATACAAATATTATTTTAAAAGTCATATTTATTATTTTTCTGTTTGATTGATAATGTAATTTTTTTATGAAGATAATAATATATAAAATCAAACTCTAAAAAATTACTTTGATTGTTTTCATATCATTTCCTCTTGCTGTTCACTACTGTAAAGTTTTTCCTTTATTAATCGTTTTTCTTGGTTTTATAAAATGATGAAAGTTTATTGAAAAAATGTCAATAATTATCAAAGATAATGTAAATAATTTTACACCTCGTTTAATCACACGTAACTGTTTGTATGACTTGTGATGATTGAATAAATAACTGAGTAAACTTATTTTACAATACATCATCATTTTTTCTTAAATAATTCAATTTCAATTTAATAAAGCGTGATATTGAAGCAAAAGAGCGAGAATGAACCTAAAGAGCGACACTTGAGCAAGGTTTGCTGGCCACCACATTTCAACGGGATCAACCAGATACCTCCTCAGAATCCCAGCCCATCCATACCCCAGCATCTGCAACTCAATAATTTAGAATCATAAGTTTTAATTTCACGCGCAGCTAGATAGCAGATTGATCAGAATATATGCTCCAAAGAAGAAAATATTATATTGCAAATTCAACTAATCTTCCACACTTTTTTGTCTTTTAGAAAGAAAAAAATCCAACAAATTAAATATATGTGTAGATAATAACAAACAATAAAACAAAATCCAGACGAAACGGATTTGAATATTAGAAAAAGAGAGGATAGCATGAGAGAACCTTCAATCTTCACAGATCTCAAAGCTAGGCTTCATTTTGATTTTTATATATATATACATGCAAATTTGTTTATTTCCTAGCAACCCCATCTCCCAAAAATCTTTGTCCGAGCACAATTTAACTGTTTGGCAGGCGCTTTTCCTCAAGAGAAAAAGAAACATCTTTTAAAAAGCTTCGTTAAGAAATAAATAAAAAATATTACCAACCAAACACTTTCTAAAAGCCTCACCTCGTATATTTTTTAAGTCATAATTACAAAAAAAAAAAAAAAATCTTGCAAGACCCAAAAGGCAACAAAGATGTAAAATTTGAAGCAAAGGAAAGGAAACCTGAGTAGTTAAGACGATGAAGAGGGCACAGAGAAAGCTCAAACTCTGTTTGTAGTAAGCCTTCATGACAGTAATGGCACCAATGGAGTAAGCATCGCCTCCTCCAATGGAGACACCACAGTTAGCGAAGATGGTGATGATGACATGCTCCTTCATGTTGAAGGGTCCAGGGTTGAAGGTGAAGCGCCACCCGAGAAAGCCGTACTCTTTGGTGGGGAGAGTGGCGGCCATGAACTTTCCTATGGGAAGAACCGCGATTTGCATGAGAATGGCAGAGATGGTGAGTGGCTGAGTCCTGAAGGTGAAGAAAGTGTTGAGGAAGATCAAGAGAACGCATGAGGCTATTCCCAGAAACCATGCTCGGAAAGTCATCACCGGAAGTGATGGGTCGTCGGTCTCAGGAACCACCAGAGCCACCTCCTCCACCGGACACCGCTCAGGCGTAGATTCTCCGTTCGCCGCCTTCTCGGCGTCTGTGCTGCTGCTCTTCGCCGCCGCCGCCTCCGCCATTGGGTGTGGAAAGAGATAAACGAGCTCAGAGAAAGAAAACAGAGTGTTCTGTTTCTCTGAGAGTGAGAGTTGCTCTGTTTTTGTTTGTCTGTCCTGCTTCGTCGCTAACACATGGACAAAATGTCCCACCGCGGTGCTTATAAAGGAATGTGTGATTTTCTGTGAGATCCCCAAAATGTCCCCTATATGGGAGAGGCTTTTTATCTACATTTTAATTCAAAAATTGAGTAATCTACATTGTTAGTCTTTATAAGTGTATAATGTTGTTGCACTGATATCTAAGAAATAATAAATAGTTCTTTAAATTAAAAAAAAATGTGACCTAAATAATAATGTAAATATATGTTTTGGATCGAAAACAACTTAAATGATAACTAAAAATATTAAAGACTTATTTAAAACTTTTTTTAAAAAAGATTTGAAACTTTTTAATTCCAAAAGGTTAATATAACAGTACATTATACTTTCAAGGGCAAAATAGTAGTTTGCCCTAAAAATATTAAGTTAATAAAATGGTAAGGCTGTTTATACTTTATACTGTTGAGTATATTTAATATTTCTCTAATTGAATTTTTTTACCAGAATTTCTAGAAATGCAGTTTTTATATTTGCGTTTCCCAACTCTGCTCGACTATGACTATTTTATCCCCTTATTTTAAAAATAAAGATTAAAACTAGCCCACGAGACTAGGAAAATTTTATATATTTATTTTAGTTAAATATAAAAAATCTATCATAAATTAAATATTTTTGAGTTTAATTGTCGTCTTAAATAAAAAATTATATTATCAATGAAATTATTCTTAACATAATTTTGAAGATACAATAAATGTTAATAAACTTACCATAAAAGTAAGAATTTTTTAAACAATAATCGTCAATAACGTGCTAATTTGGTCAATAAAAGAGTATATTTATTTAATCATTATAAAAGTATTTTCAAAAGTAAAAAAGTGCTTTAAAATAAGGAAATTTTTTTTAAGTATTCAATAAGACATTTTAATTATTCCTTAGATTTTGTTTAACCATGAACACATAATTTTTCTTTATGAAAAATATCAGCAATTTAAATTAGTACATGTCTAATTTTAATTAAGTAAAATCTCAAATTTAAATTATACGTATGAAAAAAAACTCATGAGATTTTTTTTTTTAACAAAGTCGCGAGACAACTTATTTCACCATATTTTATATATGCTCAACTCAAATAAAAACATCTTAAAAAATACTTTACATTAATTGCAGAAAATAGATAATATTAATTTTAATGCATATTTTTTAAGGAATGCATTTATTAATTGTACAAGTAGTGGATATTAATTTTCATAATATATTTAATATTTTTTCTAGTTAATTACAGGGGCTAAATAAATGCATTAATGTAGTAAAGATTTCAACCTGTATGATTTCATGCACGTTCCAGAGTGTGAATGGCAGGTGCAGAGAAGAGTGTCACGTGCTTACCTTCTAATCTCCGTCCTAACGGAAACTACCACGTCAGGCGAGTGGGGCCCACATGCCAACATTGGCGCCAAATCAGACAACAGTTCGAAGTCCACGTTGGCACAATGGACCTAAGCTCGTGCTGGCCTCATGCTCTGCGCATGAAACACCACGTTAAACGTTAATTAGTGTTAGACTATTAGTGAGTGCAGTTCATGCTATGGCTAATTTGCTGCTATTGTTTTATTTATTAAAGAATTCCCTAAATCAAACCAATGGATATGATTTTGGTTTGTCACTTTAAATATAGTATTATGATCAGCACGTACGACTTTGAAGTACAATTGTTTAAAAGTTTTATTTTCTTTATTATACTGTTCCATTTATATACCCTGACTTTTACGTTTTGGGTTATTTTAGCTACTGAGGCATGTGATAAGGATTTTGGAACAAAGGACTTTTGCTTAGTTCCTCGTTGCTAATAATTTAAAAAAATTAAGGAGGAAAATTTTCAAATCGTTGTTTCTTTTTTGTTGAATTTGCTCGTAACAATTACAAATGTATGGTGATGAAACATAAAGCAGATCGTGTTCCAATCATTTGCGATATATATGCGCTACTCCAAAATCTCTTGATTAGTCAAAAAAGGTTATAACTATTATAATAAATTAAATTTTATCATATGTAATAATGTAATTTTCACGAGACATGTCTCTCTAAAAACAGTTAAGTTTTTTTTAGTATGATTATTAGAAGTGTTTGTTAGTTTGTACAAACTCGATGAACTTAATAAACCAAACCCGTACTATTTAACTTTTTTCTGGAAAAAAAACAAAGTTTTTCCTTAAAAAAATAGTTGTTACTAAATCATGTGGGGGACGAAACCAAAAATCTTATAAATAAGAATTGAAAATTATTTTGTTATAATTATTTAAATGTCTTACTTTCAATAAATAATAATTTTTAAAAAATTACTATTTTTACACATAAAAAAATTGAAATTTTTTATATTAAATGATGATAATCTTAATTATAATAATAGTAATAATAAATATACAATTAATTTTATATTAATTATCATTTTAATCATTATAATAAAACAACATATATAACTAATTTTACATTATTTTTTATATTAATTAACATTAATCATTATTATAATAACAACATATAAATATAAATATATATATATATATATATATATATATATATTTTGTTCTTACCAAAATCTGGGAATTCCACGGTGAGCTAAACGTGGTCTATGTGGACTCTAAATTCTGCACGTCGGACAAGATGTAGATTTTGCTTAAAGGAGAAACCTGCAAAACAAAGGAAAAACACTCTGATACTTAAGTAAGTACATCAATTTATGTGAGAATAACTGAGTATGAGAACTCAGAATAAGATGTATAGAAAGAATAACTTGAGTAATGCATTCAAGTATTGATTATGGAGTGAATGAGATATAACCTGGGAGGTTGTATTTATAATGTGGAGTGTGAGCTTTGAACCTTTGTTCATTGATAATTTATTGATAATATAATAACAGATAATAACAAGCAGTTAAATATAAGATAATGTGTATCTTATTGATATGATGTTATTTGTAGATAAATAATAGCTTCTAGATAACTCTGTTGAGATATGATATGATAAGGTATTTGAACCTATTTGAATATTCAGTCATATTTGATATGTTGTTGTCATAAGGATATGCACAACAGATATTATTGTTACTATAGCAGTATGCGTTGACAAGGAACCCAGACAAGTGTGTCTCGGTTGTCATTTGGAGAGCACTATTAAAAGTGACAGTGCTGACATGGAGGGTGTCCACATATATAGTGATCCCATAATAAAAGTCACGTGTCATTTTACTATTTTGAACGGTATATATATATATGAAAAAATTTAAGGAAGGGAATGTTCGAACCCCTCCTCACCCCTGCTAAATCCGTTCCTCATCATATGACTAGTTTTTAATAAAGTTGCTAAAAAAATACATATTAGTTTGAGATCGGTGACTTGATGGCTTTTTCCTTGATATATTTTTAAAAGTTACATCATTATATTTTTGTATCAACCGTATATAAAATCGTGTGCTTTAACAATCATTCACTTTTTCTTATCTCTATTAATATTTTAAGATTTGGTGTTTGCATACGTCACTTGATCTTGTGTTGTCCTACTTTTAAATTGAATAATGTTTCTCTCGCACTTATTAGTGTGGAGAAAAAAAATATTCAATTTAAATATATATATATATATATATATATATATAACATGTGGTGTTAACAAAAATAGGTAAACAAAATATTATGTATAATAAATATAAAAGAAACGTGTGTGAAAAAATTAAAGTTATTTTAATAATGGTTTAATAAGCATGTGTTTTTAGCGTATCTTTTTTTACACGGTCAATTAATAAAAAAACTTATCTTTAGCACAACTTTTACAATACTCTTTCCGTTTTAAAATAAATGATTTAATGAATGAAACCATTTTACTAAATCATTCTTATTGGTTGTTATAAAGTTATGCAATACTCAAAAATAATCATAATTATTTATTTTAGGTATAATTGGAAAAAATATATTTTATTGAATGTTATGTAATATTAATTTTTATTTATTAAAATGTCATTTATTTTAGACAAAGAGAATAACTATTACAAAAATAAATAAACTTATTATATATATATATATATATATATATATATAAAGTTGGATAGTGCATTACTACATTATATATATTAAGATAAATGTTGGCTACACTATTTCTAATACTTATTGTCTTTTCGTCCCAAATGTTCATCGCCGTCTTTAGTCTCATTTATTCACTTAATTAATTAGCATGACATGGCCAAGGCGAATTCACTATGTGTAAAGGAAGCAGCAAAAATAATTAAATTTTAAAACACATTAACATATTAACTAGTACAATTTATGTATATTACTTGAATATTTTTTATATTTAGGCATAATTTTAAAATATAAATTACTATAAATAATTATGAAAGCAGATGTTTTAGAGAGGATAAGAATGAGGATTTTACTATTTTATAATTATATTATTAATACAAATTATTTATCAACTTTATATATAACTAATCACCATAAAAACAAAAACTTCACTAATCCCAACCAATGAATCAATATGTATACGCGGCTTATAATAATTATTGCAAGAAATTATTGCTAAACTTCTATTCATTTACAATATGTGTACTCGGCTTAATGATTATTATAAGAAATTATTGCTAAACTTCCATTCACTTACAAGAAAAAATAATATATAATGCTGAATGTTAAAAATGGATATCAGTCGAACGTCATCAAAGAATCACTGATTCTGCTTCCAAAGAGGGATAAGAAATGGTATGTGTATTATATCATGCATGATTAAAAAGGTACATATAAATTTATTTTCTTGCTTTTAATGAAAGAAATGAAAAATAATCAATAAAATATTTTTTTTAAATAATTAAAGACTTGTAACATGCTATTTGAGTAATTTAGAAGAAAATGATGGTGTAATTAAGAAAGAGAGAAAACGAGTTGATCACGAATTATTGTTTCTGATATATTTTTTATGTCATTGTAATTTGAAAAAATATCCAACGGCGGCAACAATGATTTCCAATGACAGCAATGGTGGATATTTGTTTGTAAGGATCAGAAAAATAGTAGAGTCAAATATGAAAAATAAAACTAAATACATATCCCACAGTATTACATTCAAAGATTATATTTTTTTTTTATCTGGACGTCATTCAAAGTTTATATAGCTCAACTAATGTATCATTTGATGGAAAATGCAGTTACAATTGTAACACACTAATACCTTCCACTGTCTTCACAAGTCAAAACGTTAAAAGAAATGTTCGAAAAAAAATTATATGGTTTAGATAGTAGTTGAGAAACAAGAGTGTCAAATATTCACCGGTATACTTAATCCATATAATATATAAAATACTATATGATAAATTTTAAATTCAATTTTTTAATTAACTATTTTTTATACAATTTCCCAATCTTAATTAGAGTTTGACCTTAATAATTTATGCTGACTTTTAATGTAAATTTTTATTGTGCAAAGATATTTTTTTTAATTCAAAAACACTTAAATAACTTAGGAAACTGCATGTAATTTTTTCCCTAAAACATATTAAGATGATTAAGTACTTATTTTAAAAAATGATGAAAAATGTACCGACTATCAAGTATCAAGCGTGTGAGCGTGTGAGTTTCACCTGCTTGAATGCTTATATTATACATGTCATTGCCAAGTAGGTTAAAAGGCTCGTGTGATGCCCGCAAATCTCAGTATCTCACTATAAATTGTTACTTCTTCATGCTGTGATCAAATACAATAAAATACCACTTATATTTACGTTGTGAGACACTGAGATTGTGGTTGATGATTGCATCATCTTTACATTGTAAGATTTAATTTTGACTTTTTTTTAACTTTAATATGTAATTATAACTAAATTGAGATGATGGGTCAATATTTGAAGTAGCAACATCATTTGTACAAGTGAGTGTTATCATAGAAACAAAATCGAAAATTATATCTGAACACTTTTTAAAAAAAAATAATTATTTGATTGGCAAGTAGTGTAAATGGTAAATAAATAATAAGATTGAGTATCATATACACTAAGACATTGTTTGTATTAAGTAGTTTCGTGTGATCTAAATTTTAAACAATTAAATAAAAAAAGTTGATTGATTTTTAAAGTAAAGAATTATAAATTTAATACTTAAAGATTAAGTAAAGACATAAGAAAAATAGTACAAAGTCTAAAGAGACAAAAACCCAAACACTTTGGGTGTAATAAAAGATTTAGTACAGATTTTGTAGAAAAGCTGAGTGTTTGACCAATCAAATAAACTCTGGATGTAACAAAAAAGATTTTTCATTAATTAATGTTATTTTAACTATTACATTAATTAATTAATTTATTCTAATAATGATCTCTTATATTAAAGAGTCTAAATTACTTGATTCTACTTCTAATACATTAGTAAGTTCATTGATTTAATTAAGAGCAAAGTTTTATAACTAACCAACATCATTTCATTCCTAGATACGAGTTTAAAAGTCTTTTCAAGTTCTTAATGTAAAGACATTTTTGAATGATCATTACACTACGACATACATGTACATGGATGATCGAACCATAACAAGACAATAAGAATAGTTACATCACATAATTTTTGGTATTTAAGCCTCCAACAATGATAAAGTTAGTCTCTCATAGTCATGAGAGTCCCTAAACAACAAGAAGAATAAGACAATGGAAAATAAAGAAGAACAAAGGCACCCAATATGTTATTGTTTTCTTAAAACCTTATGAACACCAAAGCCTTAAGAAAAATCCTCATTTTAAAAGTTTTTCGCTCCAAAATGTTGCAGGATATTGTTAAGACTTGGCACACACACAAAAAGTAGCACTTAGGTTAAGTGATTGTGTGCTTAGCCTAAATCAATGACAATAGAAATAATTAACTTAGCTCGTATCTCGCACTGAGCACACGTCAAACTTCAAATCTCTTCCGTATAGCCTTCAGATGCTTGGCATGTGATTTTCCAAACTGCCTCATACACACTAACCTCAGTTTGCGTGCTAAGCATGCTTCTTTGTCAATCCAAAAATTCTCACTTCCTTATTGGTACAAACTCTACAAAACACAACTAAAATGGATGAATTCACTTAAATTTTCTTCAATAATCTAAAAATATAAAAAAGAACACTATATTCTAACATATTGAGATCAAACTAAATAATAAATAAGAAAAATTAAGATAATTACTGCAAATTAAATGCAATAATTAAACACGCACAACAATTATCTGGTGGGTCAATAACAATAACATGATTTGTACAAGTGAATGCTACGATAAAAAAAAAGAATGAAAATTGTAATTGAAATACTCATTTTCTCTAAATAATTAAAATATTTGCATTGCAAACTTGATTTTTGAGATTTTGCTTCATTACAAGAAGGGTAATTAATAATAGATAGGAGTCTTTTTATTCATCAATATTTTTTTATTCTCATAATAGATAAGAGTTTGAAGTCAACAATTAAATAGTTTTACAATATTTACATGTTCGCGCTAAAAAAACAATATTTACAGGGTTTGGAGTAAAAAAAAAAGTGTATTCAAAACTTTTTAATAGATTTTGTGTCACAAATAAAACATTTGCTTACCTTTTTAGTAATACTGTAAAATTGTTTTTCTTAATAACATGTTATAATTAAAAAGGTTAAATATAATTTTGTTCAATATAAAATAAACAAATTTTGATTTTGGTCTTTCAAATATACTTTTTTTTCTATCTCTCCAAGATTTAAAATTATTTATAGTCCATTAAGTAAATTATAATTTTATTAGTCTTGTCAAGATTTTTTCTTTAGCCTTCATCTCTAATTTTTGAAATCATTATTTTAATCTCTAGTATTCACTTTAGAGCAAATAAATAACATGTATTCTCCGTAAAAAAAACATTTATTTTATAGCTTAGTTTTTTTTTTTTGAGAAATATGTTTCCATGACATCACATTCACATTATTTCGTGTCTCCTGAGAAGACTGTGTAACTTTTTTTAACCATGTTTTGGATATAGACGGCTTTATTGATGAATAAATAACTAATAACCGTCTAACCCTTCTTTAAACAAATAACTAATTAAATGATATAATGTAAGAGCAAAAAATATTGATTTTATATTTTAAAAAGATTAGAAAAAACAAAAAACTTTTATAAAGATCAAAATCATTTTTATTTTATTGTACAATAAATAAGAACATATTTTACTCAAATTAAAAATATTATCAAATACATACATGTGCGCTGTGTATATTATCAAATAAGTTAAGTTGAACAAGTTTTTTGTTTATTTCGTCTCCTCGCCCTTGGTTATGCAACAAACTAATTATTAGTTCATTCTGTCATTTTTCACAGGCATAGATTCATATTAAGTAATAATTAATAAGGATGCTATATATATGCATATAAAAAAAAGCTATGAAGGGATCATTCTTGAATTTTTTGTGGACTAATTATTGGGTTAAGTTTTAGATTATTAATATTAACTGTGAAAATAAAATTTATAATATTTCAATTAATTGATAAATATTAATTATTTAGCTAGGTTTATTATTATATGAATGAGTTTATAATGAGTCAAACAACACTTTCATTTGATATCTAAAACCAGGGATCTGTGTTTTCGTTTGATAGCTATAAAAATAAAACTATTGTTATAGTTTTATATAACCTAATATTGTGTAAAAAAAAACACAAAGAGAAGTTCCGTCATTTCGTTGTTTACGAATATGATAAAAGTGAAAGATTTATATAGATTTGGGCTACTTACCCTCCAAATATACATATTTTCTAGCCTAATCACCTATTTTGTCTTTTATTTTTTATCTTTTAAAAAAATTAATTCCATCATTTATTTAATTTAGTATGTTATTTATTTATTTTAATTTGATCTTTTAATCTATTTAAAATTGACGTCATTAATTATTTAAAAATAATTTTTTTGTTTAGTTTTATTCTCTTTCCTTCTACTTAATTTTTTTTAAAAAAGTTAATTTTCAAATAATTAACGACGTAATTCCTAAATGAATCGAACAATTAAATAAAAAATAAGATAAATGAAAAAAAAACAATTTTTTAAACAAATAAAGAATTAAGCTAAAAAAAATAAAGAACCAATTTATAATTTTTAAAAGATAAAAAAGTAAACTTTATAAAAAAAGATAAATTATCAAATAATTCATTCGGCCAAACTTTTAAACTCTATTTTATTGTATTTTACTGTATATTGTGAATTATGTATTGTAAAATCCATCAATCTGGCCATTCTAGCTAGGAGTGGCCATTGAATTGTTGATAGTAAGATGATTTAAAAGTAATGTGACAATTTCAGAAATTAAGAAAGACAGATTCTAAAGTTGATTACAAAACATTACAAAATAAATAAGCTCTGTAATTCTTCGTAAATTTTATTCTTGATTGTGAGACCTTTGGCTCGGACATGCAGCAGGCTGCAAACATGCATTTTCTCTCTCACTCTTTGTTCTTCTCTGCACAAATCGTTGTTTTTTACCAAATTAAAGTGGGTTTGCCGTCAACAGAACTGAGAAGGAGGAGCAACGGCGACTTAGTGGAGGACAATGGAGGAGTTTTATAATTAAGAATGAATTTTAATAAAAAAAGGAATTATTTTATCAATTAAAATAATATTTAACGCATAGTCTAAGGATCATTTAGCAAATTAAAATCTTAACTATTAGTTTTTTAATATTTTTTAACTTGGCTATAAACATAGTGGAGTATAAATATTTCAATTTTCACTCGGAATATAGAAACAAACAACTACGAAGAAATAAAGGCATGCTTGTTTATTTTGGAGCAAAAAATTCCATTCCACATTGGAAAAGTCTTTTCTCATTTGTTTTCTTGGTAAAATATATAAATAAATATGGAGTGGAATGTCGAGAAAGTGATGAGCTTATTGCTACAAGATAGATGGATATACATTATGTTTTAATATTCCACTAAATGAACAGAAAGAGAAGACAAATTTCTCAAGAAATAGCTGGGGCTAAAAGAAAAAAAATGAAAGGAACGTTTTAGAAAAGGAGGAAATTTGAGGAGAGCTGGTTGAAGGAGACTAAGGACTGCGTTAGAACCGAACGTTGATGTCTTCAATGTCAAGTGGTGGGTCCCAGGAAAGTCCAAACTAGATAGGATAGAGATTGAAAACCCTACTTATTTTGCAACCTGCCATTTAAGTGCTTCACCATTTGATTCGGCTTCCTCACCCTACACTTGGCTGGATTGTCTTTTCCATCTTTAAATTAATTAACAGAAGTTATTTTATTTTTCATCTCATTTTACTTTATCATTTATCACTTTCTCTCTATTTTTTTTTTCACCTCCTTTTGAAGCATGAAACTTAAGAAATAATTTCTTACTTTCTCGAAAGATTAAGATCATGACTTTTAATTATGAAAATATATTAATTTCAGAAGAAGAAAAAAGAAATATCATAACTTTTAAATTCAAGCTTCTAGGGAAATGGAACCCACTTCCACTTCCTCCGAACACAAACTCTCTCCAACTCGACTCAAGTTTGAACAACATAACATAAATACGGTCCCAATTCCAATACTGAAGAGATTGCGTTGACATATTCTGATGCTGCGATAATATAATCTAGCTAAGCTATGCCTTGGCCATCCAATGTGGGTAAGGTTTGGAATGGGTCACGCTTCTTCTTGTACCTCCACACGATGCATCCATCCTTTTTGCCTCCTATAACTCCAAACCAAATTGGACAGACACCATCCTCTTCCTTTCATAACTAAAATATTACCTATATGTTATTTTTATTATACTCTGCTTACGTCATTTTCTAATAACATGATGGCATAAATATCAATATTTTTTTAAAAAATACCCATTATTATATCAATAATATCCCTGTCACAATAAATAAATATAGTCTTAATTGCGCCTTCTACCTCCAAACTTTATTTGCGCATTTTGTCCAACTTTTAAAAATGTTGTGAATTTGTCCTTCCGCCATATGCTTGTTAAATCCCAAAAGACGTTAACACCTTTTTACGCTTTTGAATAGCTACTAAGCGTATGTATTTTAAAAAATTGCTTGGCATAGTAGTAATTTTTAATAGTTCGATAAATTTTATTTTCTCTTTGCTTGTCACATGGACACTTACCTTACATTTAGATTTTGAGCAAGAGTTTAATGATCTTCTGATCAGTAAGGTTGTCGTCGACGACTAGGACATGAATCTAGGGAGCTTCTTCAGGCAATAGATGATCAAAGGAAACAAGGTTTCAATTGTTATTTAAGTGAATATATTACGTCTAGATTTAACTAGACCAAAATAAATAAATCATGCAAAAATTGAAAACTGAACTGAAATAAAAAAATTTATAAAAAATATGATTAAGATTGAAAAAAAAATCAAAATCATGAATTAAGAATTAAAAAATACTAAAATTGTAATTTAATAAAAATAAAAAATTGTAAAAAATGGAACTAGAACTCAAGTTCCATCAATATATATAATATTGTTTTCATTATAATATTTGAATCATAATGTAAATAACATATTTTATAGACTTGATTGCACTTTTAGTCCTTTTATAATTTTCAGTTCACAATTTTTATCTCCCAAATTTTTAATTCTACAAATCTTAATCCCTAATTTTGTAAAATTTGTAGTTTTGTTCCAACCATTAAATGCCCTGTAAAATTGTATCAGGTCAAATATCTCCTCAATCACTTTTACCTTTTTTTAAACCATAAATTTTGTTGCAAATTAACCTTAAATTGTATTAAATACTAATCTTCATGTCATCTACTTAATGACGGGTCTTCGTCACTGTTTTGATTTTAATAGTCAACAAAAAAATATTTAACAATTGAATCAAAAGTGTAATTTAGTGTATCATATATATTGATAAAAGTTGGGTTTTAGTCACATCTCTATTACTTTTACTATTTTCTTAATTTTAACTTACATTGTCATGTTAGTACTATGTCACTAGTTCACATAAGTGCTTAGTTATTAATCCACATCAACATTAAATTGTTATGTTAAAGTTAACATTTCACATCTTAATCAACTAATTATCAACATTATTTTGTTGATATTATTATCAATGTTCAATACTGGATTATTCATAATACTATCATACCATCTCTATTAGGGTATTTTTCAACACAGGTCTAACTTACATAAAAGTTAAATTTGAGTATTTTAAAAAATTAAAGGACTAAAATCTCAAATGAAAAATTATAAGGGATACAAATACAATTTAGTATGTTATTTTTTAATGTCAATAAATATATGTGTGCACTTTTTAATCTTTACATATTATCATTGTAAATAATATATTATTTCTATGCATACATTAAGTAAGTTAAGTGATTTAGGGACTTTCATCAGAGTTTTAAAACAAAAGATCTTGGGTTCTAAATCCTATATTGAGCACATTTCATGATTTTCTAAATCATACACAACGGAAGGACTTTACTGAAATTTGCGAGAAAAAAAATCATGATGCAATTAAAAAATATAAGGAACCAAAATTATACATTAAATGTACTTTTTTTAATAATAAAAATGTAAGGAATAATGCATGTCAAAAAAGATAAAGAATGTTTGTAAAAAAAAGATAGAGAATGGGAAGCACACAAGATAAGGCTAGCTTCGGATGTACGGCCGAGAGCGGAATCTTCTTTTTATGCTCCTTTTCAACTCAAATAATAATTATTGAGCTACGAACATTAATCTAACGACAAGATATGGAAATAAAAATAAACTACATTATGGGATTTAGGGTACAACTGTGCAAGTTATTATCTAATTAATGGAGTTCACTGTGTTCCTTCGATGATTTGATGCTCACGCTATATAACTTTCCTAAACCAAGGAAGAAATAAAGGCTAAAATATTTTCCACAAACGACAGACTCTAATTTAACTCAATTACTGAATCAAATCAAATTATCTAAGAGAGATATATCTGAGTATTCGTGAAAGAAGAAATATACTTGTTATCAATTATTTAATGTGTATTACTTGAAAAAAGAAATTACTGTCTCATGTGATTGAAGAATTCAAAATTCAATTATTGAAGTCATTATTTGAGTAATTTGTTTTCAGTATTTGTTATTAATTTATAAATTATAAAAAAGGTAAAATAAACATAATGTTATTATGTTTTAAATAATGTTGTGTGTTCTTATCTTATCAACAATTTCATGTGTTATTTGTTCTCAAAATACAATAATTCTTCACATATTATTTTTTATTTTCCACGTATTGTTATATGTCAAAAAATACTATTTTTTTTACAATAGTAGTAAGTTACAATGATGCTTGATTTTACTTACACTTTTAACATTATAATTAATTTGCAATAAATTGATAGGATAAAATAAAAAATCTTAACTAAAAGGTGCTATATTGATATCAAAATATATACAAAACAGGTGCTGATAAAAAAACATAAATAAAAGTTTTTGTAACCCTAAATCCTAATTTGGATCACTATTTTCTTTTAATAAGGTTATAAAGTGATTAAGTGGTAAAGAGAAAAGAAAGATATCATGGATTTGAATTTTTTCACTAGCAAAAAAATAACCAACCACTAACATTTATGGATAATTTTTTTTCTTCCAATGATATTAAAACATGTTTTTCTAATTAGTTTCTCTTATACTCAACATATCAAATGAAAATTTGAATTTAATTAAATAAGGGACTTTTATATATGTGCTGAATGTCCTGACAATTCGTTATATAATTAAATTAATTTCGCTTTTGGCAGATATAGACAAATATCATGAATTTGTTTTCATTAACGGGACTTTTTATTCTTTTTAGTAATTCATTGAATCTAAGAGAAGAGTGTCAAATTGAGTCACTATCCCATGACTCACGAGTTAACTGTGGGTTGGATTGTTGAAAAAAATAGTTTACCTAAGACCTCATATTAACTTAGTTCAACTCACTTACGTGGACTCAAGTCCGTTTATTAAATCAAGGGATTTTTTAAAATAGTTTAAAATAATTTCACTCTCTAACTTTCTTATCAAGTGTGAAATGAAAAAGTTTGAGACTTCTTTTTTAAAAGTTGGAACAAAAAACCTTTAATTCAATTTTTTCACTTTCATTTTTCTTAATTTTTTGAGTTTGGTGAGTCAACTTGTTTAGCCATTAATTTGAGTGGATTTCGATATGTTAACTTATTTTGTCAGCGACCAACTCAAATGAATGGTATTATCTCACTTTGAGAAAATTACCGTAATTATTTGTAACGAGTTTTTTTTTTTTTATGAGGATTATTTGTAACGAGTTGTAAATATATGCCTTAAAAAATTTCATTCTATGTGGGAAAAAAAATAAGAGGTCATATTCGATTCTTCTCTACTCTTCTGTCACGATCAAAGTAATGCCTTCGTAACATAATAGCCAAGTGGGGTTAAAGAAAATTTTTAATTTTCTTTTATACATGTCAAATATTCGAATAGTTTCAACACGTAAGGGACCGATTGATGATGGACATCAATATATCTTCCACAAATTGCACTCCCAATAATTTGATTTGGGTACTTTTGGTTCGAGGGATTTTTTTTTTTTTTTTGTAGAATCCGATCTTCGAATTGTTGCCATTGAATAATTATGTTTAATTGCTTTTATAAAAAAACCTATGAAGTTCTTGTAATGTATTTGACTTAGACAGGATATTCATTTTCCCGTCCTAGATATCTATATATAGCCAATTTAGTTAGATGGAAAAAGGTTGCGGATATTAGATTTACATAGCATCTATTAGTGATGTGATTTGGTAGCAGTAATGATATCAACAATAAAAGTAATGATGAATATTATTGTGAGCATGAAAAACATTTTTATGAACAGAATTGACATTATAATAAATAAATGATCAAAACTAAATTTACGTAAATAAGTTAGAAATAGTACTCAACATATTATAAAATTCCAAAAATCTAAATTGTTTACCAAGTTGCTAAAAGTTTTGCAGTAACCAAATGGGTTAAAGGATACATATATTCACCAAAGAAAATGATAAAACGAGGACAAATGTATGGAACTCGATACTAGTGTGATGTGGCATGTAATTGACTCAAACCTCCCTGGAAATTTGATTGTGTCTCGCATGTGAATTAAGATTCTTAGGCTCAATGATTGAAATAAAAAATTTCCATGGTTTCACACCAATGGCCAAAAACTGTCCTAATCCCGAAGGCATATGACCTTGCACCAGCCATACAAAGGAGAACTTGTGGGTTCATTCACGGGGTCCCCTTTTAGACTTTTCTAAATTCATTATTATAAGTAGGATTGTCTGTTATGTGTCCATGAAGTACATGTTAATATTAAATTAATTATTAAATAAATCAGAAGAAATATTTTAAATTTCTTTTTTTTTAAACTTTTTATCATATATTTATAAATAGATAGTAAAAATTCCGTTATATTATCGGAGAACAATCTAATAATTTAAAGTTGTTTTCGAGTCAAACAAAACAAAGTTTGTTATTGTTATCTAACAAGCAAATCTTGGCATATATAGGTAGATAAATAGATTTCATACAAAACCCGTCCAAAACTAAGTCATGAATGTTACGGATGCAGGTATCCACGCTAACATGCCTATTGTTTTCAAATTGAAACCTGTGGTTGTTTTGGTGACCTTGCACGTAGGGACAGACGCACAACTTACAAGACTATACAGGTGTTAATTATGTCTAGCTGTTCGACTACACCTTACTCCCTATATATGTGTTTAAATTCCTCAAGTTGAGTTATTATTCTTTCACTAATGTTGTGACCCTAAAGTGTCAAGTGCTTGAATTAATTGACACAAGCTATTTTAACTTTATTAGTTGTTTTGATTTTGAACTTACTCAATTCTTTTTTGTTTACCGTAATTCTATGTAGTTTGAACAATATTAACTCTTATAAAAATATATCTATTAAAAAGTGAAAAATATTACAAGTTTACAAATCTAGGGGTCATTTATGAGAGTCAACTATAGTCTACGAGGGACGATGAAGTATTCCCCAAGGGACAAAAGATCACGTTAGTTATTACTAGATGCATTTCCACCAGAATAGATAGAATATTGAAGGTTGAAGGTTCAACGCCTATTAGGGCATCCTGGCTTTGGCCCATTTCTAAGATACGATCCACAACTTTATGATCACCACTGGCCCACACTTATAATATTTTTAAAATTTTGGTCTCACATTCACATGGGAAGAGAGATTTTAGAGTTCGCACCTACGAATTGAAGAGACCCACATCTTAAAATCAACACCCAAGGGCAATTCTACATCACTTTTGCCCCTTCCTTTTCTATTTACTGTGCCTGATATCAAGTTGATATTCCTAACATTCTGTTTGTTGTAGAAGTGGGCTCGAAAACAAGGGTTAGATGCATTAAGAATGAAGCTAAATAACCTTTTTAAGTGCATGGATTCGAAACGTTCTGCAAACACTTTTAAACCACACCAAGCAAAGCTCATGCAAGTATTAGGCTTTGTTTGGTACAGGAAAAATAGGGAGGAGGAGGAGAGATTAAAGTATGTTGGTTTGTTTGATAGATATGATCAAGGTGAAAACATTTTTAAAAATTGTGAAACTCACCTTTATTATTTCTCATATATTTTCACTCATCTCTATGCCTCTCTCTTTATCTCTTCTCTATTTTTTTTTCAACCAAACATTTTTCATTTATACTTTATTTTTCACTTATTTTCACTCATCTATTTTATTTTCATTTATCCTATTTCTCTCATATGTACCAAACATGACATTAGTTTTATATCTAGGAAGTATAAAAACTTCTTTATTTCTCTGTATATCATATCCAAAATGTGTGTTGGGAAATATGAATAAAAAAGGAGGCGACATACACATTCTAAAAAATTGTCATTATTTTTTCTTTCATTTATTTGAAAAATTTTCTGCAAATTTTAAAGATTTTTGAATCCAAGTTATAGTACTGAGATATATTTCATGTCATATAAATCTAGTTTTTATTTAAAATATTTTTGTCTTTTTTGCATAGATAACTAGTTCATTTTCTTTTATTATTCCTATAAATTTATTTATGTATAGGATATGTTGATTTATTTATTTAGAAAAATTAGTACATAATCTAAATATACTATGGAAGTTTTCATTTATTGGCAAAAGACATCATTCATTCATAATGTTTTGAAACTGGTGGTAGATAAATTGATCGAACTTATGTAATATAAGAATTAGCTTAATACAAGGATGATTGAGAATATTTATTTTTTTACAATGCTAAACAACTAAATTATATAAAAATAATAATTAAATGAGTTTCTCCAACTATAGTAAAAAAAGATAAAGTTCAATTTTGATTTTTCATCCCCCATCTCTTTCTAAACCAACCCCTCCCCCTTCTTGATGAAAGTAATATTGACCTCTGTAGTTTTTGATTGGGCCATCACAATTTTGTTGATAAAAGAAATTTTGGTGAATCAAAAGAGAAGAGTGTTTATAAATATCTTTAGTTTCAATTTCTAAGCAATGTAAGATTTTTTAGCATACCAAAACACATAAAAAAGTATATAAACATGATAGGATGGATAGATTATATTGATCTCGGACTACCCCCAATGGCCATTGACCATTTTGATTGATAACTTCTGCACAAAGTTGAGTGAGTATACAGAGAGGGAGAAAGATTGCACGTATGACGTATCATGCAGACAACTGCTTCATTAAAATGTGTGGTTAATGGTTAGATCTAATGAACCCAAATATATGTCATCCCCAGAGCACTAGGAATTGGAAAAGGATTGTGGGGTTTCTTTTTGAAAAGGAAAATCTTCAAGTGAGAGAATGCTTCAAGTTAGGACACAAAGGAAAGCCCATTAAGATGTGCATAGCACCTAGTCTGCCTTTGACATTATTCTGTTCTGTCACGGTACCACAACTCCAATATCTGTGATTAGGACCTGAACCGAACCGAACCAGTCTTCTTCACCTTTTTCCTTTTGTATGCCTGTGCTTGTCTCAGACTTCATTGTCTACTGCGTAAAATGTAAATGTAGTGCAACAATTGCCCTGTGGTCCAAGTATACATGTACATGTACTGCCACAACCATTTACTCAAAACCAAGAGATAAGGTTGCATTATTTCCTCTGATGTTATCAGCCTATATATTCCTTTGTACCTCGCACTACACAAGGCTCTGCACTGTACCTTAAGTAAGCTAAGCAGTCTGGCATATGAAATCTGAAATGAGGCAGGTCACAAATTGTGATCACAGGATCACCACTTGTATTGAGTACTTAGGTTTAGCTACAGGGGTGGTGTTAGTGTTTGCCTATAAGGACTGAAAAAGTGTCAGTTCCTGAGGTTATCTCAATCTAGAGCAGGACGTAAGCTGCTAGGTCAACATGCAAGAACCTCATTTCTTTAGGTGAGATAGTGGATTTGGAATCTCAGGCTACAGACAGAAACAAGGCAAGCCATTTAACATTTTGTGTCAAGTCTTAACATGTAATGGTATGAGTTAATGGGCCACAACGAGAAGGGAATGTGATGATTAGGAAATTGGGACTAAGCCAAGCCACATGTTGTAAGCCTGCCAAATTCTGCCAATTATGTGTCAACATTTTGAACGTCTATAGCTCAAGTGTCTAGTCAAATTTCACTCAAACCAACTTGGCAGAAGTCAACATAGAAAATTATGTGAAGGAGCCATGTCTTGTTTTTGGATAGCCTACCTAACCTTCGCTTTTGATCCCCCGTGTGATCCTTATTTAATGATGACACAAATCACACAATACCCTTCACTTTGCAACATTCGCTAATGAGTGAACCCTATTCAACCAATGAAAGAGTTATTGTGATTGAAAAGAGTTCTGAGATGAGAAGGTGATTCCAATTCCAATGAAGCCTATGATTTGAAGACTGAAATTTTGTATCGTAAACACAGGTACTCGATAGAGGGAACCATGACTATTGCAGAAAAATCTTAAACCATTGCATGCAATTTTCATCGTCAACATTCATGGGCAAAGAGATTTTAGGCCAAAATTCAGTGAAGCATGTTAACACTTACACAAACTGAAGCAACTCTACCCACCCTTTGGCAACGGATATCCTACTTGAAACCTCAAAAGCACAAGAAATAAGACATCTAGCTTTGAGGGACGCTATGGAAAGGAACGAATATACCCTTAACATACTCACACTGCTAGATATAATTAGAAAAACATTGAAAAGAAAACTACTGCAGCTAATTACCGTTCCAACTGAAAAACGGAATTACTTGCTGGTTTACATAACAGAGCAGGCATTCGGGTTCTCGTCGCTGAAAATCTCGGGGTCATAAGCATAGTCGATGTAGTTCTTGGATGGCCAGTATTCACTTCGTTTGATTTCAGTTTTGTTATCTTCTTCTCCCTTGTTTTCTTCTTCACCTTCTTTTTTCTCTTCTTTCTCTTCCCTTTTCTCCTCTACTTTCTTTTCCTCTTCCTTCTTTTCTTCGTCCTTCACAATAGAGGCTTGCTTTTTGGTCCTCTTGTAGACATGATCAACAAGCTTGGCAGGGTCGACAGCACCTTTTACTATAACTTGATCATTTGCCAAGTCTGTTTCCACTGATTCTACTCCTGCTCATACAATTATTACTACACAATTTTTTTTGGGTGAATCTACACAATATTATTAGTATGACTCATTACGTAGCAATTATTGATTATCATTTACGGATTATGGATGTCAGTTGTTCGAGTGTTGAAGAGTAGGGCATGGAATGTATTAATCATTAAGTATTTCTAACAAAGTTCAGAAACTTTTCCATGAAGAAGTTATCTTTCAAAAAGAATCCTCTATTCATGGAATCAATCAAGGGTGCAAGGGTGCAAGGGAAGGGAAGTTATCTTTGAAATACCTCTAACCAGAGGTGTGCTATTCACATGACAACCCAACAAAACATAGAGGCCATCAACCCGGAGAAAGGTGCCAAAATTAAAATACAAGGCAAAATAACTTGCTAGTTGAAAGTTGAAACATTAAAAACAAATTTCTTTCAATTAACATTTTATTTGGTAAAACTATTTTGTTTTCCTTAGATGAATAATTTAATACCGGGTATGCAATGCACGCATAAAATAAAATAAAATAGTTATAAGATTAATCACGCTTTGATTATGTTTAGCGTCCAGCACAGGAACACGTTTTATATAAATGTCCAAAGATCTGTTTTCCCCCACTATTACTAGGATGAAGTAGCATATAAGCTGCAAGGGCATTTTAAAATACATATGCGGCTGAAACCATACCGGTTATGTACAATGTTTCAGCATCGAGATAGAATACTAGAAAAATAACAATAAACTGTAGAGTATATATGTTAATAAATGTTTTTAAGAGAGAAGAGCAAAGTCGGAGAAAAGATAATAAATATTACATCAGACAGATAATTTGAAATAAAAAAATTATTAAATGAAGTGACACTTATTTGAGAATGGAGGGAATATTAGTTTTATGCATAATTTTTTTTGAACTAAAAATATTAATTTATATAGTAGTTTAAATGTACTAATTCGGCTGAGATTGACATAATTATTGATATCCTATTGATAATAGCAAGATCACGAATTCCTTTTGAATGAGTCAAAAACCTTCTAAGCTTCCTCGTTTGCAAAAGGAACGTGATTAGCGCCACAGGATAGGATTCTTATGCCCTAGGAAAAAAAAAACAGAACATCACATGCACGTGAACCTATCATTAAAAAAATATTCCGTTTGTATATCACATCCCTAAGAGGGCTGTAATGGCTTCGATGCAGTTTGAAAACATGAAAAAAAAAAATATAAACTAAACATAAACTTCATAATTATACAGAACATCCACAACACTTTTTTTTCAATACTTTATTTTTGGATAAAGATTATTGCAGCCTTACTAAATAACGTGGGCTCACTCTGTATTAAAGGCAGTATCATGAGGTTCTATCAAATAATAAAAAAGTGTTAAAAAAATAAAGTATCGAAAAAAGTATATTGTCAGCATTTTTCTTGTGATTATAAGATTCCATGGTAAACTTGAGAGAAAAGGTGTAAATCAAATAAAAGGGCAATTAAATGCTTTTTTTTTTGGGATTCTCGTTAGTCATTAGTAATTAGTAGTCATGATAATAAATAATGATTGGAGGACACAAACTCATGTAGGGCCTGGGATTTAGCAGAATTGATCCAAACCGGGTTTGTTGTACTTGTAAGTGCCGGAGTGAAATAGAGAAAGAAGATGAATGTTTGTATAGGATGAGTATGTTTAAATTTTATTTTTTTAAAATAAACGTTTTTTATATAAGTATTTTTTTAATAAGTAGATATATTTGTTTTTTAAACTAAACAACAAATTATTTTTTTAAGTAGAAGTAGTTTAGATAAACATGCTGAAAAATAAAAATACAAATACTTATTTTATTAAAATAAATACTTATTTCAATAAATAAATTTAAATAAACTTACCCTTAATTTTGCGGATTCGCTTCTGTATAACTTGAGCACATGCTTCGCAATGCATTCGAACTTTTAGGACAACTGTTACCACAGGAGGAGGCTGACGAGCATTTCAAACAACCACAAGATAGGAATTAGATTACTATCAACATAACTTTGGTTTAACATTGATTATTTTACTTAATGGTCGAGAATATCTTAAGCAGTGTAAAATTAGAAGCAGGAAAACACAACAAAACAAACATTCAGTACAAAATAATTAATAGATCTTCCCTTGAATTTTATGTCTGAGCCATGTTGTCACACAATAGAATAGACTATGAAAGAGGCACTTGTATGGGCCCACTATATTATAATTTGTCAATTCAGGTAACGGCCATGGCATGGGGTTTCCCAATTCCATTTCAAGTGTTAATTAAAAAACCTAAAAGCAAACATTAGCAACCTATGGCTATGCGCTATGTATGGCCATTCCCCCGACCAACCCCAATTTGAAAATTCTCGCATACTATTGATCTTGATATATTTATTAAGAATGTGTGAATTATTTATTACTCTAATGCACGAGTATTGAAATTCTTTTCCCACACCATGACCACTTATTATCATTGGCAGAGTAGTATTAATTGGATCAGACAAGTTAGTGTTACCTTGTGAATCTCATCCATTGTAATAATAAATAATAAATGGAATGAAGAGCGGCTGTAGTTTTAACTTTTAACCTCCTTAGCAAACATGAGTACATCTCACATGGTTTACCGATGTGTCATGTGTGTGGAAGTGAATGTTATGAAAGTGGGACATGGTAAAACCAGGTGTACTGCACCCGTGAGCTCATTTTTGCAGTGTCAAGTTGCAATTTGCAAATAGGGGTGGGGTCAAACCCCTCTCATTTGTCACCGCCGTTCCCCTCGTTACGTGTGCCTTTCGGAGGGACATCAATTTCTTTCGTTACTTTCATTTCAGCACTCTCCCCCTGAAATTGGATTGCAAAACTGCACAGCACAATACAATACTCCAAAATTGCAAAAAGCTCTCACCATGGAAATTGGACATTACACTCACACTGCAAGCAGGCAATGTGCCTCTTAATCTCCAAGTTAAATTAAATAATTACCCAAACTTTTTTGGTATTTGTAACTTTAAGACTATGTTCTTATTTCTTTGGCCGAGGTTTGAAAGTTTTTTTAACGAACGTTAGTCAATGAGAATGATTGACGGCAGTATCTTATCGTGCTTGCTGAATATTCATTGCATCTGCACAACAACAGATAGAAGCAAGCAAGAAGAGAATGATTTACCTCATCTTTTTTCTCCTCTTTGGGTGGTTCTTCTTTGGTTTCTTCTTTATTCTCCTCTGGAGGTTTTGGCAAGGGTGAAATTAGCTCCACTTTCTTACCACTTTTCTTTTGTAGCCTCTCACACACCTTTATGGGGTCTGCTGCCTTTCCTTTCACTACCACTTTGCTTGTCCTGCTATCCGCACTCACCTCTTCCACTCCTGTTTTACAAAAGGAGAGATTAGGTTAGAAACATTAATACCACTTTATCAATCTTTTCCACCTCCTAAACACACATCTCTACCTTATGGATGCAATGATGATCATTTGTCCCTACATGAATAATGGACATCTAAAACAAATTTATTTCATCATTATTGTTTTGTGAAATCCAAAAGCAAATCATGTTGATAACTAATTGATCCCTCTCACAAGGGGGAAAAAGAGAGGGAAGCTAAAAGTTGGTAGTACTAGCGGAAGCTAAACCAGAAAACTAGCTATAGTATCTATCAACATAAGATTCCTCGGATTCATAGTTAGAAATGAAGTAATTAAGAAACAGAATGCATGAAAGGTGACCTTGGAATCCTTTCAATGCTTTTGCAACTTTCCTTGCACAGGCCTCACAATGCATGTCAACTTTGAGCACTATCTCCGGTGGTGGCTCCTCCTTCTTTTCCTCCTTGGCTTCTTCTTTGTTTCCTTCGTCTTTCTTTTCCTTTGCAAAGAACATAATATTTAAATAAGAAGATAAAACAACACAATCAGAGTACTTGAGAAAAGAAAAGAAAAACTTGGAAGCAGCAGAGTTGAGAAGATGGGCGTAATAGCTGGTAAGAGGAAGAGGCAAAGAGAGAGATTGTGAAATTGAGTGTAGAGAAGAGAAGTCTTACTACACCCATGTCTGTGACAGTAGACAATGCCCTCAGCTTCAGAGATCTTAGTGGTTAACGCAGATCTTAACTAAAGATGTTTGTGGGAGATAGCAATTGAAACGCTCATGTTTTTGTTTTGTTTATGCACACACAACACAACAGAACGCAACACGCACACACAGTCTCTCTCTCCCCTGCCTTTCTTCTGTCCATCGGAGCAATGTAGGGCTGAGGAGAAAATTTAACTTGTAGGGATTCTGCAAATCTGACGTGGACACTTTACTGCACAATCTACCGGAAACTTTTTAAAAAAAAAAAACATATTTTTACTTATTAACTCATTTTTGGGTTTGGCCAGGTGAACTATCATGCAGCTCGTGCACCGATAAACCATGGTTTAGTACATTATTATACTCCCACCATGTATGTTTATTACTGAATTGTATCCACAAGCTTTGGTTTTTTCTCATTAACATTCACAGTAACACCTTTAACTCAAATTAATTAAGATCATGATAAATGAATTCAATAATAAATACTAATGTGTTATCAACTTATATTTTACACGTAATAATAACATAGATTAAGAAAATTATCTTTAAATGTTCTTGTAAGAGTAGTTTTTTCATAAAAATTAAATTCAAAAATTTATATCAACTGGTCATGCATTTCCACTGGATAATGACAAAATGATAGATGAGACTAGAACTCAAGTCTTTTTATTTCTCTCCTTCGCCCCTTGAACCACTAGAAAACCCACTAACATTCACCGGAAATAGTCAAAGAAACCATCCTTTTTTTTTCATATTTATTAAATATAATATACTTTTTGAATTTAATAAATGTAACGATTAGAGATGCATATTAAACGTATAATTTATAATTGAATTTATATATTAAGAATTTATTATTAAATAATAAAAGTAATTATAACAAAATTTAATGTGTATATATATAATTTAATTTTGTTATTTCTTGAAAATTAATTTATAAAACATATTTAAAATAAAAAAATTAAATGTATATATAAATTAGGAATTTGTTAAGATACACTATTTTTTAGTTGAAGTACATTAATAAGTTATAACTAAAGATTATCTTAAAATATACTTATAGTGTAGTTTTGCTAACGTAATCAAAATAAAGAAAATAATAAGTGTGTAATGTGTATATTAACAAATAATCACGAGATTTGTTAACATCTTAATTAGAGTACCTTATAGGTTATAACTAAAAAATTATAATTTCTATATTTTGATTGTGAAAAATTAAATACAAAATTATAATTAGAATAGGTTGAATTCTAATTTTAATAAGAGGAGTGATAACACAAGTATTGAGATAGTATTTTAATTATTTTATTAGTATAGTAATTTAATTGTTCGTTTGTTTGTATGGTAATTTCATGCCCACACACCAAATATGGTATTGTTTTAATATCAAATGATATGGTAATGCCTACAAGCCAAAAACCATGTTGGGGGCTGCTAATATGTTTGGCATGGATTCCAACTGAAGATTTCATTTCAGGTTGACTTCAGTTGAGGATTCAATAAAAGGTGTTGAATTGATGTAGACTATAGAGTGAAACCTTGCAAGGCATGCCAATGACTGTAAAATGTAAATGCAGAATTTTTTTCCTTGTTCTTAATCCTTTTATTCTTTAGGAAAAATAGATTTGATTAATTTAATTTTTGGACATGTCATAAGTAAAATCTTATAAAAAATTATTTTTGTTAAGGATTGAACTCAGGTATTATGAATTTTAACTTCAACATATTAAATCAATAAAATTAATTGTATCCAATCACTTGCTTTATAAATACAGAGTATATCCCGCTGTAATGGGTATTTAACTTTCTTCCTTTTGAGCCTCTTTGGACCAACCCTATCAGGTTGTGATTTGTGAGGAGAGAGAGATAAATATTAGTATTTTGCTATTAAATCTAACTGTGCACGCTAATAACGCTATTGAGCAACTCAACACTCGGTTGCTAACGGAGTTGCTTAAGTAACTTTTTAATGAGTCATACCAACCACTTCACACTTGAGAACTTTTGGTAGTTTTTTCTCCAACAGTGATAGGTTGCTTAAATGTTAATTTTGTTTTACATAATATATACATTTCATTATAATCTAAATTAAAGGTTAAATTTTTTAATCAACGATTACGCCACTAAACATGTAAAAAAACAAGAAATATTTAATGTAACATACGCCATACGGAATGGTGCATGGTCAGTTGGTTGTGTATGATTGCGATTTGCGAGTAAGGATTTTTTATAAGAAAGATAATGGAGGGCACAGTTTGAGATGTGAGGTGATGATTTTCCGCGAATGCAAAGGATGGGTGAGTCATAGAAGCTGACGCTAGCCTTAAGTTAAATATATGATAATGATAAAAGGTTATAGAATGTCGAGTGGCAACCAATACCATTCACTGAACGCCACACTTATAGACAAAGCGTCATCCAACAGAGTCTCTATTAATATCAGTATAGGATTGTTTAGGTAAACTTCAATAGAAACGCTTCTAAAAAAATCTCATTTCATTTTATTAATATTTTTTCTCATAAAAATACTTCTAAATAACCTTATATCCAAACCCATAAAACTACCTATTGTGGAAAATAAAATCGTTTACATACATGATGTGCTAATGGTATGTCATGGTTATTATGGTACGAGAAAAATAAAAATAAAGTTTCTGTCCTTAACGTAAACTAGGTGAAGCCCCCTCCTAGTCCCAATTAAAGAATCCGAATGAAGCCATACACGTAGGTACAAACTGAAATATTAATGTACAATGCACTTGCTGTGCAATCTATTGTCCGTGTCACTCACGTAGCCACCTTTTATACTACCATCGTCTCTTTTGCATTTTTTGATTCGCAAGCATCTTATGGCCATTGAATTAATCAATTGGAGGATGACAATCAGTGTGACATAATATCCCTATGGTTGTGGGGAAGAAAAAAAATGCCGAACTCAAGTATTTATCTTTCAAAGAATAAGATAATTTCTTGTTACATTTATATGGTATGTGATTTGACTGTTGTTTAAATTTCATCTGAGTTAATAATGCATGCATATTTTATATTTTTTTAAATCTATTTTATTGTTGTTAAATTAAAATACATGTGTAATGCACAAATACTTGATAATTATTGTAAAACTCCTGCTGCATTTCTTCGGTCATGAAAAATCTTCATGCCTAGATGAAGCAATGTTGAGAACTCATGGGCTCGATTTTCTATTTCGGTCCATTAAAATTGAATAGAGAAATATATAGGCAATTGCTAAATACACATCCACTCTTTACTTTTTATGCTCCCATTTTTAAAAAATTTATTTAAAAATACCTTTTTCTTCTTCAATTCTTTTCATCTCTCTAAATATCAGTCATTGCGTCACCCTCCCTCCTCTCACGCCTTCACACGCACTCACTTGACTATATAGTTTTGCCTTCAATACTCATGTCAACACCCATACAACCTCAGGCTTACAACCGGTGATGGATTCGGAAAATTCTTTTAAGGAGCGTATAAAAATGTGTATAATATTCTTACAAACTAAAAATATTATAAAATTTTGTAAAATATACAATTTCATGATAAAAAACTAAAGTTCCTAAAATTTTATAAATTTAATGAGATAATGTAGGTAAAATTAATATCAAGGTAAAATTAATATCAATTTATTTTCTCTTTTGTCATTAATTTTTTTTTACATTCTTTTCTTTTAAAAAATCATTTTATGGGGGCAACTCTCATTTTTTTATGGGCAGAAACAATAATTATTTAATATAAACAAGTACAAATATTTACTTTGTAGAGATAATTATTCCCATAGTCACCAACGTACATCCTCTCCTACTTACGACTTACCCCAATTGATACACCAAGCATTTACGCACCAATTTAAAATCTTCCATAAAGTCATCACAAGTTACAAATGTATGCGTACATATTACCCAAATTATACTAATAAATTAATATTAATGAATTCAAATATAATCAAAATGAAACCAGTACCTAATGATCAATATGAACAATCTTCTAGTTCCTCTGCCACAAAAACTCGAAGTTCACTGGTGAACTAGAACCTAATGATCACGACGAACAATACTCCAACCATATTTGATCTAACTTGATAGAAATATAGAAAATGGAGTTGTTGAAGGAAGTGATGACTTGACAAGGAAGAACCCAACACATCTTTTTCTAGAAATTTTATACTACTGATTTTTTTCTTCCAGAATGTGAACTAAATTTGAAAAAAGGTTTTAAATAAAAAGATTTAGGAATTAGGGTAGGTATGAAATGAAAATATCCTAATAAATTTGATGTCGAATAACATCCAAAATGTTTTACACTAATTGTAACGTTTTTAGAAGATGAAGAAAAGGGAGTGTGAGTGAAGGTGTATGAAGGACGAAGGGGGAGTGCATGTTACTGATGTATAGGAAGAAAAAATAATTTGAAGATGAATAGGGCATTTTCGGAATAGTATTGAATAAAAAGGAAAAGGAGAAAAGTAAAGTAGAAAGTGAGATTAGCAAGTGCCAATATTTATCTCTTTTTTGGTTCGGAAATAGATAACCGTATTGCGAAATCCACTTCACTCAGTACCATCTTGGGTTCACTAAGTGTGAGCCCAATCTAGTATGGGCTGGCGTGTTGTATAACCAATGAATTGTCTTAAACCAATTGCAAGTTCTAGGCCAACCCATCTAATTGATGTAAAAATACATGTTTACCTGAAAAGTTGTTAAAGTTGATGTAAAAAATCATATAAGCACATTTTTTTCTCACTAAACATGAATCCTCTCTGAGAAACAATTTCAATTTTTTTTTTCAAACTTGTATTTTTAACTTTAACTTGAAAAATTTAATAAAAACTTAGTCTTTTATTCCAATGAATTTGGGAGATGATACCTACATTATGTTCAGCCATTTGGATCCCCTATCAGTTTTAGATTGATAGTTTTGTGGACTTCAAGACGGAATTTTCTCCACCCAAATAAACAAATTTCCAACCACAACAATATTTTAAAAAAAAAAAATCCCTAATGAACATAACCCACAGCCAAAAGTCCAAAATCACATTTCTTCGTAATTGAATCGCGTTAAATCCCCTAAAAGTTTTCATATACATTTTAAAACATTTAAAGTGTATAGATTTTATAAGACTTCTAAAAAAAATAATTAATCAACGATCGTGGTCCTTTCTTTATATTTTTCTTTTTTGGTCCTTTCTTTACATATTTCTCAACAATGACAAGTGAGAATATTTTTAAAAAAAAATAATTCGCATGCATATTCTACCCCTTTTGATAATGGATTATTTCGTAAAGTAGGTGTGGTGGAGCCAATTAATTTATTTTTCAATTCTTGTGCAATAAACTTAAAGAAAATTGATAGACAGATTGACCATAACGACTGAGTTCGACCCAGATACACTTTCTCTAACGTTTTCATCTCTGCCTCAGATCTGAGCTCTCGTATATTCCCCAGCCATGGCCAAAAAGGTACCAGCTAGGATGCGTTGATTCTTAATCATCATATTCTGGTCTCCAAATTAATTCACTTTCATATGTATTTATTTTTTGTGGTCATTATATTATGTGCTGCTGCTTCTATCACATGCAATTGAATTCGATGATCAGTTTGATATATATGCACAATCTTGAAATTTTGATAATCGATCACGTTGATTGATCAGGTCACCATAATGAGGCTCAAGGTTGATCTGGGGTGCCACAAATGCTACAAGAAGGTCAAGAAGATTCTCTGCAAATTCCCTCGTGTGTTCTCAATCAATTCTATCTTTTTTCAATTGCAACTTTAGTTTTATTAATTGCTCTGGTGCTGGAAACTTAATTGCATGCATACGATATATATAATATATAACTTCAGAAAAATTAAAGTAAACTAATATATAATATATATGTATAGTGCTAAATGAAAAGAGAATCAAATTAAGTTGATTTTGTTGGGGTGTTGAAATTTTTTTGAACAAGAGAAATCCGAGACCAGGTGTACGACGAGAAGAATAACATCGTGACCATCGCGGTGGTGTGCTGTAACCCTGAGAAGCTCAGGGACAAAATTTGCTGCAAAGGTTGCGGTACTATCAAAAGCATTGAGATTGTTGAACCTCCCAAGCCGCCGCCTCCGGTTGAGGTGTGTCCGCCACCGCCACCGCCGCCTCCGGTTGTGGTGTGTCCGCCACCGCCAACACCGCCGCCTCCGGTTGTGGTGTGTCCGCCACCACCAACACCGCCAACACCGCCGCCTCCGGTGGTGGTGTGTCCGCCACTGCCAAGGCAGCCGCCACCGGGTTCGGTTTCGGTTCCGATTGGGGTGTGCTGTGTTCCATGCTCTGAAGGTCGGCCCGGCGGGCCATGCTTTGATGGGTACGGTGGGAGCAGGCCTTGTTATGACGGTTATTATGGAAGGCCTGTTTATGATAGTTACGGTGGGAGCAGGCCTTGTTACGTGAGCCGTTGCGATGAATATTTCTGTGAAGGAAACACCTCTGCTTGCACAATTATGTGATCGATCATTCTCTCCTTCATCACGTCGCATTATTACTTCTTCCATCGTATTGTTGGAGCGATCATCACCCTCCACCAAGGAATAATAATCTTTGCCTTTTGTTAGTACAAATTAATTACAATGTTTCGTACGTGGAACAAATATAGATAATATGATATGATGCCAGAAGAGAATAAATATTTTACTATAATGCATGTAACTTCAATCACAAGTTAATAAAGTTTCTTAATTTGTGTACGAATTAGTTACGAGCAATCTCTAACTAATTTTTTGCGCACTTCAATAATTGCGCACTTCAATAATTGCTTCAATAATATGCATGCAGCTAATCCCTATATAACAACGACTCCTCGTTGAATTATTTTGTTGACAAACCTAATAACTTTTCTAACTTCAATCACACCACCAATTAATATTGTTTAATTAGGTGAGTGTCATGATAAAGACTCCCAATTTTTTGTTTCTACAATGTTCCTTTCTGTATATGATTACTCGATTACGGTGTAGAAATTTTGCACTTAATTAATAAATGAGGATGATGCTCATTTTTCTTATGAAACTACATGTTGGTAATTTCCTTTTTTTTTTCTCATTATAAAACTTTGTATATGTATAAAAAATAAGAAAAGATGATGTACTTATAGAAATTTGGAGCTGACCCATGTCAAGATCGATGTAGTTAAGATAATGAGTTTCACCATATCAATGTTAGGTACTCTTCATTGGAAGAATAAATGAGATATATGCAAAATAAAGGATTATATATGTGAGTGACTTTAAAATAGAATTATAAATGGTAAGATAAAATATAATATTTATAGCGTGGAATATGAATTTTATGTCTTTGATGACAAAAGATAGAACCTTAAGTAGATTAATTGCCTATGGGTTGATTTCAACAGAGGTATATTACCACAAAAAGAAAAAAATTATTATTGAACTTCGCTTCTTTCTTTTTCTTATTTTTGCTACACATCCATTTTGTCATTAATAAACTATGTTAGATTTTGCAGTTTTTTAAATATATTTCTAGTCTAGATGATATGTTATCTTAACTACATTTTTAAGATTTATGTGTGTTCAAATATCTTTCTTATCATCTTCTCTCTTTTCTCAACTCCGGAACATTCTTCTTCTCTGATGTTCTCTGTCTTCTCACCATTTTTCTCTCTTCTCTTACCTTCTTCATTCACTTAATTTATTTTCTCTCTTCTAAAAATAAACCAGTGAAATATCTTTTTACTTATTCGTACTGTGACTACAACTTCTTCATAATTTTTTCATGATTTATAGTGATATGTAACAACAAAGGTAAACAATTTTCTTAGTTTCTATTTTCTTGATTCATTTTGGTTTAGCCTAATTACTTTCTTTGTTTTTTTCTCCTTCATCAAAATTTCTCTAATATTGTGAATATGAACTAAATTTGTTTAAAATGTTTATTTGATATGATCTATGTGTTAAAATATTTTGTGGAAAAAGATATTAAAGGGGTCTTTATAAGAATAGATGAGAATTGAAGAATTTTTTAAATATTTATTTGATTTTTTTATAGACTGATTTATTGGTTGCAAATTATGTATTTGATTAAATGTCAAAATGACATTTTTGGATATGTTTCCTTATTTCTCTTTTTACTTTTAAATTTATGACACTTTTGAGACTACTTTTCACATTGAAACTTTTCAGTTGATTTTGTCAGTTTGGTATTATCTTTATAGAGTAGGAATTTTCCACATACAATATTTGGTTGTTGTTGTTTATCTTTTGTTAATATTACTCCTATTTATAATCAATAGTTTAATTATATTTGTTTAAAAAAACTTAGTAAATGAAAATTGATGTTTATTGTAGAAATTTAGGTAAACGGATAAAGGATCAACGGAATGTTCAATTGTGAAATTTGATGCAGGACCTATATAAAAGTAAGCATTGACACAAACAGAAGTGAATAAAAATAATCTAGTTGATGATTAAGTAGAAGATGGAGGTTCAGAAAGGAGAAAAATGTAGGACAAAATGGAGAGAAATGAATGTATAACTTGGGTGAATTGAAAGAGAATACCTAAACAAGTGGGAAGTTTATTAACATAACATTAATTTTGCATAAAATTTTCAGTTGTTTTCTTTAATTTAAGTTTATAACTGAAAGTTGTTTGCTACATATTACAATTCTTGCTTAGATTGAAAATTAGTATTTTTGTTCCAAGCTAATTTTTTCATTTTTTCTATCCATCTTATATCTTCATTTTATAGTGATTATATGAATTGAAATTCTAACAGATTCTCAATCAGCCATGTAGTAGTCATGTTCTATCCAAATTACTTAAGTTTTAAATCTTTTTGAAATTGTTGTGATCCATTAGTTACATTTATAGATAATATTCTATTTATAGGCTAAAATTTTGTAAAATATTAACAAAATTGTTAAGAAATACTATATTACAAATTGATAGTTAGGTACAATTATATTATATATTACATCTATATATTTATTATTATTAAATAATTTTTTTTATTACACATGTAAAAAGAATGCTAATCAAAGGAGACAACAAATTGGCAAATGGCAAGCATGCACGTGAAACGTGGAGCGCTAGTATTTAGCATGTGCCCAACGGTAAAGAAAAAAAATATTTTCTTTTATCAATAAGAAAAATAGATATCTTAATTAATTAATTAATGCTACATACCGATAAAATTGATAAAGAGTGTTTTTCGAATATTTTTTAAAATTTTAAATAGTAAATAGAGATTTAATTTTTAGTTTCTCATTTAATATATTAAATATTATTTATTAGTATTTTATTTTTATTTGTTAATGTTTATCTTAGAAAACTTATTAACATATTTTAAAAGGTTGTCATTATTTAATTATAAATTACCTAAAAATTAATAATAATATCAACTCATTCTGAAAAGAATTAAAAAAAACTCAGTTGATAATATATAAATAGTTATTAAGGTGATGATGATGACGCACAGCAATGTCAGCACAATCATAAAATTATTTGCAATTTACTATGATTCCATTGCAATTTTGTCACCATCATGAACATACACTATAGTTATAATTACCTACCATTACCAAAAATCCAAAATGCATGTAATTTCCTTTCATGTTCTTTTCAATTAGGTTGTGTTTGATAAAAAAGAGAAAAATAATATTAAATTTTGTATTTTATTATGTGAGATTCTCATTTCTTAAATTGTATTTGAATTCATTTTTATTTTATTTTATTTTCCTTTAAACCAAACACTCTTAATGGTAATTTTTATCTTATCAAGCAATAAGATCAGATACATTATAATAACTTTATAAACCTCAATTTGAACTTCAAAATCTCATTTCAATCTGAATAAGCCAAAATATAATTATTTACGTTAGTATTGAGTGTCAAAGGTAATAAATGTCCTTTTGTTAAAATAAGTTTATTATTTAAACATCAAATAATTAACAACGTAAAAATAAATTATTTATAGTATTTATTATTTTTATCATTTTTATATACATGCATCTAAAAATAATACTCCATAAGATTAAAAGAAACAACTTTCTTATCGTCCTTTTTTGTTTCCCGGATTTATTTTAAAAATTCAATAAATATTATTTAAAACATTTTCTCTGCGATATGTCTCTCCTTTCAGTCCTTTGGATATTTGTTGATGTCAGTCTCAGCTGAGGGGAGAGTGGTAAAGTAAAATGGCTTACAATCTATGCTCTTCCCCTTCTTCTCTGTTCCATGACCTTCCCTCCATTTCTTCTTCTTCTTCTTCCCGCAAATTCAAACTTCGAAACTTGTCCTCTTCCTTTCAACCCTCTTCTTCTCTCACTCCCCATTCCAAAACCCTTCTCCATGTCTCCTTGCACGAACCCATTCCCGAACACCTACCACCCGACGCAAAATCCTCGTCTTCTTCGAAAAGTAATTACATCTGGGTCAACCCCCGAAGCCCCAGGGCCAAACAACTCGAGAGAAGATCCTACGATGCCAGGTACACTTCTCTTGTAAATCTCGCCTACTCCTTGGACTCTTGCAATCCCTCTCAAGAGGACGTCTCTCTACTTTTCAAGGATTTAGGGGATAGGGTTATAGAGCAAGACGCTGTAATTGTCATCAACAACATGTCCAATTCCCGTGTTGTACCATTTGTTCTCAATTACTTTCAGCGTAGGATTAGACCCACCAGAGAGGTCATTCTCTACAACGTCACCCTCAAGGTGTTTAGGAAGAGCAAGGATTTGGATGCAATGGAGAAGCTGTTTGATAAAATGCTCCAGAGAGGGGTGAGGCCTGATAATGTCACTTTCTCCACTATAATTAGCTGTGCTAGGATTTGTTCTTTGCCCAATAAGGCCGTGGAGTGGTTTGAAAAGATGTCATCATTCGGGTGTGAGCCTGATGATGTTACCTACTCGGCTATGATTGATGCTTATGGCAGGGCTGGTAATATTGACATGGCTTTGCGCCTGTATGATCGTGCCAGGACCGAGAAGTGGCGACTTGATACCGTTACCTTCTCCACCTTGATTAAGATGTATGGTTTGGCGGGTAATTATGATGGATGCTTGAATGTCTACCAAGAGATGAAGGTTCTTGGTGTTAAGCCTAACATGGTTATTTATAACACTCTGTTGGATGCCATGGGGAGAGCTAAGAGGCCCTGGCAGGCCAAGAGCATATATACGGAGATGACTAATAATGGATGTTTGCCGAATTGGGCAACTTACGCGTCTCTCTTAAGGGCCTATGGTAGAGGACGCTACAGCGAAGATGCTCTCTTTGTTTATAAGGAAATGAAGGAAAAGGGAATGGAGATGAACACTCATCTTTATAATACCCTTCTGGCCATGTGTGCAGATCTAGGCCTAGCCAATGAAGCATTTGAGATTTTTGAAGACATGAAAACTTCTGCAACTTGCCTCTGTGACAGTTGGACGTTCTCATCCTTGATTACCATATATTCCTGCAGTGGGAATGTTTCGGAAGCTGAAAGAATGTTGAATGAAATGATTGAGTCTGGCTCTCAGCCTACTATTTTTGTTCTGACATCGCTTGTCCAGTGCTATGGGAAGGTTGGGCGTACTGATGATGTTGTAAAGACATTTAATCAACTCTTGGATTTGGGCATCAGTCCAGACAACCGTTTCTGTGGTTGTCTTCTGAATGTTATGACCCAAACACCAAAAGAAGAGCTTGGTAAGCTAAACGATTGTGTGGAGAAAGCTAATCCAAAGCTTGGGTCCGTGGTAAGATATTTGGTGGAAGGGCTGGAGGAGGGTGGTGGGGAGTTTAAGAAAGAAGCATCTGAACTCTTTAATTCAATTGCCGAAGAAGTAAAGAAGCCCTTTTGCAATTCTCTGATTGATCTTTGTGTCAACCTGAATTTGATGGACAAAGCATGTGAGCTTCTAGACCTGGGGTTGACCCTTGAAATATATACGGATGTACAGTCCAAGTCTCAAACTCAGTGGTCTTTACATCTAAAGAGTCTCTCGCTTGGAGCTTCACTGACTGCATTACATGCTTGGATAAATGACTTGTCCAAGACTTTGGAATCAGGAGAGGATCTTCCACCACTGCTCGGAATTAATACTGGTCATGGGAAACACAGATATTCGGACAAAGGTTTGGCAAGTGTAGTTAAATCACATTTGAACGAACTCAATGCTCCATTCCATGAGGCTCCGGATAAGGCTGGCTGGTTTTTGACTACACAGGTAGCAGCCAAGTCATGGCTGGAGTCTCGGGAATTGGTTACTGCATAATTTCTGATCTCTATGGTTTTAGGTATTCCAACAGCTTTTCTCCATTGATAATGTAATTTCAGGGAATGATATGCCATGCAGTTTTTATGCATTTTCCTTTGTCTTTTGAGGAATTTTTTGTATTAAATTCATATATATAATTAGTTTTTTTGGATATCTTATAGAGTGAATGAAGGTTATCTAGTATGTGGCTACTGGCTAGGTTTTTTGCTTGAGTGATGTAGGAAATTGGGAATTTCTTCTAAACATATATATGCCCTCGACTCTTTCTAAATCTTAACTTTTTAAGGTATGGTACAAGCCACATCGGGCGTCTGCTCTTTAGAAGTTACCACATGCGTTAGGTAAATAAAGGCTATTGATGCGTTTAACTTTATTATGCAAAATGTGTGAAAGTGAATGTCCACATAAATGGATAAATGTAAAAAACTCGTTGTCACAGCAGAACAGTCAAATTCCTATTGAAGGCAGGTAGAAGCGTTGATTGGGTAAACAGGCAAGTGGAAGTGTCAAATTCTGTGTTCAACTTGGGCAAACTCTTTCTTGATTTCTTTAGATAATTGATTTCTATTTTCAAAAGCTGTTTTTAGTTTTCAAAATGTAACTAAATAAAGGTCCTTAGATAACTTGTGGAAGATGATACAAGGCACAAAGTAGAGTGTGGAATTACGGGAGAGGTAGAATAAGATGAAAACAAAAGAAAATGAGAATTTATATAGAAAAAAGAGAAAATATTTTTCAGTTGTTTATGTTTTTTGGTTTTTAAATTACTTGTTTTGGAAATAATTTAAAAATTTAATAGATTTTAAATGAGAAATAGATTGCTTTTTTTTTGAGAGAAAAAGGACTAAATAGATTGCTACGTACTGTGAGATTGTTTTAGAAAACAATTTTTAATATTTATAACCAAAAAATGAGAAGGGAATCAAATAAGCCCTAAATCTATCTTTTACTACTTAATGAGAACTATAGAATCCACTAGTTTCACAAGTGTTCCTCATGTTTCATGTCCCTGAAGCATGTGACAAACTTGGCTAGTGTGTAAAACTCACATCACAAAACATGTCACTTATCCAAATATAGAGGAAGATGTTGAACACTAATGATTGTACGGAAAATGATTCTCAAAGTTCCTTTCCCCAAGGGAAATTTATTTCAGGATACAAATGTTTTGTATTTACAGAGAAAAATCACCCAAGTTGCCATTGATAAATAAATTGCCTTCAACTATCTCCAAATAAAGAATTCACAGCGTTCTTTCACCGCCCTGTAATAATTTTATATCGCCCTGTAGTATTTTTTATAAAATTGTTACGTTAGTCTTAAAACGGACTGAAGAAACTTGACAATTGCAGTTATTAGCCACACTACAGAAAGTAAAGTTAAAGAACCTTTTAGAGGAGTTTGCGCTTCTGTTTTTCCTGTTATCATCTGACTTTGTTGATGAAGCCTCCTTCTCTCTAGCAACCTCTCTTTTCATTTTCTTCCACTCTACTTCCATGGCCTTTGTCAGTGCACCGACTTTCTTTATAAGCATCTGAAAAAACAAATTCATCTTTACTTTAGTGTGAGAAGGGATAGGGTGGGGAATAGTTGTCACTTTTTACTATTACCTTAATTTCTTCATCTTTAGCTTGTAAACTACTGTCTTTAATTTCACAAGACTTCCTCAGATTGATGACCTCTTTTTGCAGCTTATCATATAGAAAACCTGAGACCACATCATCCCTGCTTGAACCGTTTGGTTTCTTGCTCTCAGGAGGGTCTTCATCCACATTAACAATGGTTTTAATTTCGGTTGCTTCACTTTCATCATTGCATCTGTTTAAAGTTATGTCTGTGTTCACCTGCATTTCATTTTCCTTTTCACCATTATCAGCAACTTTACTTCTTGATGCCCATATCCCTTTCTTTAACATATTTTCTGTAGAACCATAGTTTGTAGTAGGGCTCCCCAGCTTTAAATTCCCAGCTACGATGTCTCTGTTGTTTTTTATATTTGGTGTTCGGAACAACGAGCTTCTAACCGTACATGCCCTTGGTTGTGATGTGGATCTCTTTCTCAGTCCACCATTGGTTGTTAGGAAACCTAGTATGTTAGACTTTTCTGCTTTTGGAGATGCATATGACACATTCGAAGTGATTGGGTAATTGGAGAAATGCTTTAAGCCTTCCTCCAGTGTTTTAAGCCTCAGCTTCAGCTTATCCTGGAATAAACACCAGGTAACATTAGTACTAAGTTAAAAATTGATTTAGATGCTTACACGGAGGACAAAAAAGTAGGATGAATACCTTCAATTGTGACTCTGCCTTAGCTGTTCTCTCTGATATAGCTTGCTTGTCTTTCAACCGTTGAATCTCTGCCTACATATGCCAGGACGTACACTTGATAATAGAAAGTTCTTGCTCAATATTTTAAATAAGTATAAGGAGAGAAAAGGTATTTGAATTGTTTTTCTGAATTTTTCTCACAACAGTAGGGACAAGAGTAATAGCTTCTCTTGATTGGACTCCTAAGTAAGTAAGGATAAGTATCAGTTTACACCCTCTTAAACTGAGATTTCCTCTTTGAATACATGGTTATTGTAGTTATCTGGTGTAAAACTATATATGACTAATAGAATAGAATCGTAGTATTTTGGGCGTGAAAACAGGACCATATGATCTCCAAATATTTTCAAAGGAAAATATACCTGCATAATCCTTCTTTCTTCCAGCCATTGCCTGACAGGCATGACCTTATGATTTTCGTCCTTCCACTCATTAGCCACAACATTTGCAATTCTGTTGGTTGAAACTTTTACCCTTGCTAGCTCCCTCTCTAATGTCCTCTTCTCTTCCTGAAAAATTATGCAAAATCAGGTAACAATAAGTCATTATGGGTAACAATAACTTCAGAATGCCAATAACCCATTAAGATATGCCTACTTGTAATTCAGAAATCTGTCGCTGATAATCACGAACAGCATTAGCAGTAGCTCCACTAGCTAAGATGACTTCCTCAAGTTCTTGAATGGTTTGACTAAGCTTTTCAACTTCCAAAATCTTTTGACGATGGTTTTTCTCTGAGAGTTTGTTCTCCTCCTGTTTATGATAGTTGTAAATTGGCTGAACAACTTACACTTCACTATAGAAACCAAATATGAAATAGCAAACATAGAAAGGCATGCCTGGCAGATCTCAATCTGTCTCTTCAAGTCAATGTTCTGATTTCGAACCTCCTCAACAACTAGAGCCCTCTCTAGAGCACTTCTCAGAATCGTCTCAGCTTCTAGCAGTGCTGATTCTTTCGATTTTGTGAGTCGTTCCAAAGCTTTCTTATCTTCTTGAAGTGCAGTGATCTATGAAGCCAAATTGGAATGTTATTTGTTAGTATTGTCAGTACGCAAAATTCACTTAGATTTTGTTATTTCCTTGTAAATACATCCTTGTTGGAAATTGCACCATTTGTACCTCATTCTTATACATTTTGATCTCCGCTTCAAGAGGAGCAATGGCTCTCTCAATTGGAACAAAATCTTTATCCTTTTGATTTGCATGTACCCTTCTAAGTGTTGCTTCTGCAGCATATTGCGAAGCCAATGCATTTTTCTTTTCATCTGTCAGTTTCTTGATTTCTAGATTCTGCATATGAATAGATTTTAAAAAAAAAAGGCATTTTAGAGTTAAGCATTGTTGGATATGGTTCCAACTTTCAACTTCTAAGAAATTCTAGTACCAGAACAGTGCACCTTTTGTTTAAGATGATCCTCTGTAACTCTAAGTCTTTCGTCCAGTTTACTGACTCCATTTCTCAACTGAAAGTGGAGAAAAAGAATTATAGCTAATGTTAGTACCGACTATGGAGAAATTTATATACTTTGTCTCTTAAGGCACCTAAATATATAACTGCATAATTTTCCATGGCAACATGAATGGCAAAATGGTCCTAAGACATAATCAAGCTTCATATGATATTATGCCATATATGCATTATTTTAGATAATCAGTTTTTCATTTTGAATTCCAAGCAAAGTACTAGTGGGTGGTGTGTATCGTATGAAAAATTATTAGATGGTCCAAGACTATATGATTCCTATTAATTTTCATAAGACACATAGTTGAGTGTTATTAATTTTGTCTCATACATTGAAAAACTTAAATGTGTCACAAGTGAGGAACATGAACAAGTGGTAGTCCTGAACTACCTAATGATTTCTTGTATCATAGGGAGAGTTTGTATAACTGCATATAAAAGAACTACCTCTTCTATGGCCTTATCCTTTAGAGCTTCAGTTGACTTTAAAGCTTTGATTTCACCCTGACAAGTCGCTAGTTCCTTGTCTTTTTCTGCAATGATGATCAAATTGAGTTATTACAAGGTCTAAAGATGAAGCACTGATATGAAGAATTGAAGATACTAAAATTGGACGCTCTCAAACTGTATTCAACTTATTCACTTTGGTGTGCAAGAAGAAACCTATGGTTTCTTGAGAACGAGGTATTACACGCAATCTATGAAAAGAAAACATATCAATATGACACAGAAACAATAGGACTCAAACACGGACACCACCTGTTATAAACTAACCAAAACTTCAAACCACTTGCTAACCAAATATATAGCACAATTCATTTAAGAGGTCCCCACAAAATTTCAGTTTCTATAGAACTAAGAACATCAATGCCATTGGTATAGTGTTTCACACCTGATCAACACTCGGAAAGAAAGAAAGGAACTAAAAGCCAAGGGAGTAAGGTGAAACAGGAACATATGGAAGAACAAAATAGAATAAGAACCTTTTAGTTGGTTTTGCAAACGATTAATCTCCAACACCACCGGGTCTGGTTGGACAAGTGGAAGCTTTTCTCCGTATTGGTCTTCACAACTCACCATTTCTCCTTTTGACGTTGGGAAATGCAAACAGATGGGAGGAGGACTCAGTGGCTTATATCTCTACACGAGGCTTTGGAATTGGTTCGGTTCCTTTCCTTTTTAGGTGCTACTACATGACAAAGTAGGATGAGTCCAAAAGCATCAACAACAAATGGAGGCTCTCATTAAAGCATATATAATAATTAGAGAGATGTTCAAAGGCAGATAATGAAAGATTGTATTCGTTTCGTATAAGGAATTGACCGCAAAGAGAGGGATGAGATGACCCTTCTCCTTTGGTGAAGCAAATGAAATGAAATGAAATGCATAACAGTAACAGGCCGTCTTAGCCGGCTACTCAAGTTCTACCTGGTACTGGACTATAACGGTCACTTTCTCCATGTTATTTTTTTTCCAAAATCTTTAAATCCTAGTCTTAGCTGTTATGATAATGAAATAATGACCTTTATTTCTTATTAGATTAGATCCTGTTAGGTAGGCTGATATAAGGGAAACAGATAAAGGATGTTACGTGCCGTTGAACCCTTATAGGAAACTACTTCCAAACAAATGTCCCAAACAAATAGGACTCACAATGACTTCATTGGTTTGTTAAACCCGTAACCACCCCAGAACTGTTTCCTTCCCTCTTGAGGCAAAACAAAGAAAGTATAATTTGTTTTTTTTATTTTTTTGAAGAATGCCATAATTTGTACTTGATTTAACACAATAAGGTTAATTATAAAGTTACTTTAATTTGGTTTCTGAAAACAATAATAATAATAATTTTGCCCTACCTAATACATCTTTTCATTGCGCCGGGGAACAATAAAGTTCAGCCTCAATCATATTGCTCTTGCAAAGTAACCAAATAATGCATTACTGCATTAGCTGATGATGACAGAGGTTGCAAAACTTCCTTTGAATTTGTTGACACCGTTTGCTTCAATGTTCAACATTAATCAGTGTTGAGATACACAACATCCTTACTTACCAATCAGGTTTTAGGATAAGTGTAAAGTCAACATAATTACAAGGTCTAATACAATGTTGATTGAGGATAGATATCATTTAACTATTGAAAGGACAAGATTATTATTTACGTTCATGATTTGATGTGAATTTTTTTTTAACAAGCTCACCACTATTCAGTAATTCATTCATCATTTTTTTATGGGGAAACTAAACTATTCACCAACTTCAGTGGCAAATATATCACTTTGGTCTAGTGAATTGCTTAATTGCAATAATAGTTAGATAATTTATCTTTTTACTTGATGGAAGTCAACGGATAAGATTGCGACTATAACAAACGAAATAAGTGTACTCATGATCGTGATCAATTTTGAAAACGACAAACTAAAGTGACTTTGAAGAACAAATAAATTTGGATCAATATTTAGACAACTTCTCATCTTTGCTTAAAAGTTATATATATATATATATATATATATATATATATATTAAATGTCCATTGTTCAGAGCTCCAGCTGTTTGTGTACACAACACAAGGCCAAAGCCAAATGGCAATCCTTGGTATGTAGGCCCTGTTTTTAACCAATTGGAAGGCTTTACCAATGTGCAAAGCCATCAAAAGAGTTTTCCGATTAAGTATGCTCTGTATTTTTAATAGAAAAATTTTAAAAAATACTTGTGACTTGTATATTAACAAATTTTTAATTTTTAAGTCTGATCATAATAGATTTTTGCTTTTACTAACCGCTGTATGATAGTGATGTAATGAAAGTGGGATCAAGCTAAGCTTCAGGTGGTCCTCCTTGTGGTCTATATTTTATGTTGGTAGATTTTTTTTAAATATAATGTTCCAAACTAACTCAGAAAAGAAAAAGAATAAAACAGAAATGAAATTATTCGTGACATATGAGATACAGTATTTTATAGATGGTTGTGGCGTGAGCCTGGGTCCTCTATGTGTTGGTCAATCGGGAGGTTGAAATGCACGCGTATATTGATCGGATTTATAGAATATATTCTGGCCTAATTGCTTAGACTAATTATTATCAAATACAACAAACAATATTTTTATGCATATAATTTGTTCTTTTACTAGTACATATATGTATTTTTCTTTCATATATATCCATGCGACTACAAATATTTAATGATTATAAAAAAAATCGCTGTAAATGTTTACTAATTTGACGTTTCACCTAATTTGATTACAATCTTTCTATATTGCCTTTTAAAATGCATGTCCAATGTACAACTGGCTAAATTAACAAGTAGCGAATTCATAAATTTATGAATGAACATAATAATTTTACATACTCAATGAAAAGGATAAGGATGTAATACTATATAACACAACAAAGAGAATTTAATAGGATTGATTCAAGATGATAAATAATAGAAGCTTCTAGGTGATGTTTTCTGTCCTTATACATTAATTATTATGCCTAGAACACTTTCCACTACCCTATTGCGGTAATATGGAAATTAGTAATAACTACTTCACATTTCCCTTTCAATACTTGTTTATCGTTAGCTAAACTGGCATCTTATTGGTCCAATTAAGAAAGTGAAACAAAAAAAAAAAACAAATAGAAAATAAGATGTTTTATAGGTTGTTTATTAAAAAAGAAAGATAACATTTTTCTTTTCTTTTGTTAATATGAGGAGAAAGAAAAAAATGTGTATAAAATGACATAAATTATTTAAATAAAAAATACCGGGTGAGTGCATTAATAATTCTCTCTCTATATAGATATATATTCACCAAGAGTAATTTTTAAAACATTTACGACCTGTTATATGTTGTTCTCAACTTTACTTACCAAGTCTCATCCAGCTGACTCGTGAGGATGGAAATAGATTCCTGTATTCATGCATTCATGAGTTAGAATCATTAAATGAATCAAAATAGTTGACATTTTGAATAATTTTAAGTTAGATTTGTTGAGATAAATCATGAGATAGTCCGATTTGTCTTTGACCATGCCATGACAGGAGGAATGGTGAAAATGTACAAAGCTGTAAATGTTTTAGTTAAGATCACAGTACGTTTAAACTGAACTAGTATTTTTTATTCGTATGTGTTCCGTTCGTTGCAAACGGAGGTCCAGTAATGAAACTGGGTCTTAATGTACGATCAAGGTTCTCTCTCTCTCTCTGAATGCTATGGAAGTTGCAGCATCCAAAGGAAGATGAAGATCACAGCAAACAACACGACACAAGTGGTGTGCAGTGTGTGCTTGTGTGAAAGGAAAAGAGAGAGTCAGAATATGTGTGTACCTTTCACCAAAGAGGAGAGGGGCTTTTTATATTCACTGGTCTGCAGATAAATGAGGAAACTGGTCCGATTCTTGGCCATGATCTTCTAAAGGATGAACAGATATATTGGATATTTGTTGTAAATAACCTCCTGTATCTTCTTTGATTCTGTGAATATTTAGGATTCTGATCTTCTTGGGTCTTTCCTTTAATAACTCGCTTTATATTTACCTTGGGCCTTTTAGTCTTTGGCCCAATATAAAATATCCGTAACAGTATGGATACAAAATTACCTATTCTTTTATATAGTTCTTTTATGTTTTATGGTGATTGGTTCATCTATTTCATGAAATTAAAGTTTACCTCTTATCTCAAAGTGAGTCACAAGTGTCATCTCCTTAATGGGCTGGGATTGAAGGTAAAATTGGACCAAAATAAAGGAAACAAGTGATAGTTGTCAATATATATATATATATATATTCCAAATTGCTCAGCCTTTAAGGAGATCAAGACACTTTTAAAGGGAGAATCCCCAAAGACCTAGACAGCAAAATGGAAAGGAATGGTTAACTTTGTCACATGAATTGACTTTTTTTTTGGGTATGCCGCTCCGCCAGCAAGGAGTACCACGCATGAGCGGAGCGAAAACTAAGCAGGGATTGCGTATTGAATATATATATATATATATAGTAAATTAAAGATTTTATCAAAATTAATGAATTTTTAAAAATAAAAAGATCAAATTTTTTTATGTTAAAAGCTAAAATATGTTTTGTCCTCACGAAATTGAACATGTTCAAATTTTATTCAAGTAAAATTTTTAGTAGGTTTTTTTTATCCTTATAAAATAAAATATCTATCAAATTTTGTCCTGAATTTTAGATACATTTGAATTTACATTGTGCAATTTGTGATATTTTTTTTTGCAATTTGCAGCAATTAAATATTTGGAGGTTAAAAATTGTCACAAATTAAAGATTAATTGTCACAAATTGTAGAAAAATCATCACAAATTTTGACGGTTTTTATGTAATTTATGGGGGTTTTTAATCCCCAAAATTATTGTGTAGGTTTGGATATATCGGTCCTAGTTACAAGTTAAAATTAACAATTTAATTTTAAGAAGACGAAAAATATACTAAAATTTTTAAAATGACAAATATTGAACATTTACAATTTTATGTGGACAAAAAATATATTTTTATCTATTTTAAAATAGGTGATCAAAATTATATTTACTCCTAAAATTAATAATTTTTTGGGGGTTTTACAAAAAAAATTCTTTTTTTTTCTCCAGCAAAGTTCAAACCCTATTTATAGAGTAAAAATTAAAACACACATTAATTATGACTACATTGAACATATTAATATTTGGCTTAATTGTATTTTTTTATCCACAAATTTTTATTTTTGATGAATTTTTTTTAGTAAATTAATTTGACATATTTTATCCCTACTTTTTTAAGACTTGCGAATTTTACCATTTCAATCATGACTAACATAATTCTACTTTTTATCCTCAACTTTTATGTGGACAAATTTTGCATCCAACTTTTTTAATTCTTGATAAATTTTAACTCCAAATTTTATGTTTATTAATGGAAAAATAAGGAAGAGTAGAATTTAGAAGTTTTTTAAAAAAATAATGGGATAAAATGTACTAAATTAATTTGTTGAAGGTAAAATTTTTCAGAAATTTAAAAGTTGGGATAAAAAGTATAATTAAGCCTAAAAGTTACTCCATCCATTTCATTATAATTGTTGTCTTAAATTGTTCTATAAATAATAAGAAAAATTATTAAATAGATAAAATAAAATAATAATTTTATAAAATTAATCTAATCATCATTAATTCATTTTTAGTTTTGTTTTCTATCATTAATTTTACAAGAGATATAAATATAAAATAAATAATTAATGTTATATTAAAAAACCAAAATGAAAATTATTTTAAGATTTATTTTTTTACACAAGATTACTATGAGAAGAAAATAACATATAAATACTAATGTCAAATAACTGTTTTTCTAAGAGCATAGAGCAACAAGTCATGGACTTATTATTAAGCCTTGGGCCGACCCTGTTTCTTTCATTATAAAACGATGTCAAGGCTAGAGTTGGCCACGTGGAGGGAGAAAGTATCCATGTGTGGTTTAAAGAAACCTTAAATCCAAAGGAAGAATAAGTTTAGCTCATAACAAATCTCAAACGGTCATTGATTAATTCATGTTTTTCTTGTCTTGTTGATACTCATCACCACAAAGAAGAATAAGAATCTGTGCGTTTCCTGTGCATTTAGTCTTCATTCCATATTTCCAATTGAAACCCGGCATTTCCGATTTTAAAATAGCACCACCAATCGACCTTTCAAGGAAGTTGACAAAGAATCTATACCAGAAACTTTATGTCAGCCTTTTTTAATGACTAACATGCTCCTCATCATAGGTGTTAAAAACTTAATATCGTTATAAGTATCACATTTGAGGTAAATATTGTGGTGGAATTATGGTCATCGAAGGAAGAATTTTTCAATTACACTGGTTCTATATTTAGGTGACTTTGAATGTCTAAATTATATTCTGTAAATCAAATTTATTTTATTTAAACTGTATTGAACAGCCAAAAATAAATATTTACCATGGCCACCTATTTTATTCGTGAGAGGACAGTTTAAGAAACATCTTGGCTTTTAGAAGAAGAAGTGGCAGATGGGACAAGCAAGCTCTCAGAATCATTTCCAGTAGAGAATCTCTTCAGAATATAAACAGCAAACTCGTTAATGGATTAAAGATATAACCATACTTTTGTTCCTTCTCTCTCTTTCTACCCTGCTTCCTCCATCCCTCAATTCTCTCTCCCTTTGATTCATAGCATTCATTCAAGGGGTCATGGATGTACCAAAATTGCTTGTGCAGTATAGATACCATATCACCATAGCAATGGCATTTTCACTGTCCCTTTCCTTGCTGTTATATGCAGCACCACGAATTATGACCATTCTGACGTATTTTTGGCCTTTGTTAGCTTCCACTACAGTGTTTTTGGTTGCAATAATAGCTTTTGGAGGGGTATCCAAATTCTCTACTGAAGGTCATGGACGTGGTGAAAAAGCTGGTGAAGGGCTCTTGGATTATGTAACAGGCATGCCAGAACATACTGAGGAGGCTCGAAACTTCTAAGTGCATGAAGGGTGTTCAAATTTCAAGCTTTGTTTTCATAAGGTAGAATCCTTTTATGTCCAAAACAATGATCAATGGTATCTTGTCTCTATATCTAGATTAATGCCCAAATGACAATTGTATCAATTCTGTACAATGAATCAGCAGTATGAACGTAAATAAAATATAAACTTCTGGAAATGATTAGTGTCTTTATTTGATATTTATCTCCATATCTTATGCCTGCTTTGGCAGAAATAGTGAAATGTATATGATTATGAACTAAAATTAACTTCGATCAACTGAGAAAACAGCTTCTTGTTGCCATTAGTTTTTTTCTGGGAATCTATTATATCGTCATCTTTATTTGTATTAGAAAATGGGAAATGTTGTTTTGCTCGAGGAACTTCCCTTTGAAACAATTTTTGGATTTTAAATTTTTATTCCATCTCAAGTATAAGAAATTCTTTTATTCAAAATGTGGCACTCCTCTGCTTTTTAAGCCGGGCTATATATCATCACTCTTACAAAATGCACCTTCCAATGCTTTCCTAGATTTTAATTAGGTCATTAATTTTATCCACTTAAGAATTTAAGTTGATATTGATATATAATGACAATTGAGTAATGTAGCCATTTTTTTAGAAACAAGGTATAGCAGGAAAAACAGTTATCTGAAATAGTTTTAAAAATTATGAACTTGCAAATTGAATGAATCTTCTTAAACACAAGCTGAGAGAAGAGGCTAATATTAAATATAACTATATTCTAAGATGAAAATTGAGACAGAGTGGATAGTATAAGTCATAAGACACGGACTTCATAATAGTTACATGGCGGAGATTCGTTCCTCTCTTACGCTTTCATCTCTCACATGACATGCTCTGTAATGTGTGTGCGCGCGCTAACATCATATATCCTTGTAGCTTACAAAGAGTATAGTTCCTACAGGAACACTTTGAAATACCTCAAACAGTGTAAAAAAGATGAGACAGATAACAACGTTTAAAATGTATATTGAAATTCATTGATGTACTAGGTAAGCTTATGGTTAAGATGGTTCAGAATATTTTAGATCAGCTTCTGTGAGGGTTCCTGATTTATCTATTTCTGATTCACTTAGGCTTTGTTTGGAAGTTAGGAAGGGAAGGGAAGAAAAGAGATTCAAAGGGAAGGGAAGGGAAGAAAATGAGGAAAATTTATTCCTTTTTGTTTGAGAGTTAAAAATATATAAAGAGAGGGAAATAGAGAGTTAATAAGATACTTTTACAATTTTATCATTATTTTAAAAATTAATACACTCTATATTTTATTACTGGTTGGGGTAGGATAGTAATTTTATTAATACTAGTTGGGATAGAATAGTAATTTTATTACTATTCCTTCTAAAAATCCCCAACTAGGAGGAACAACAATTTTTAAAATTTAGAGAGATTTAAAAGAGTTTTAAAAATTCTCAAATTCTTTTTCTCAAAAATTAAAACTCCAAACAAAAAGATATTATTACTCAAATATTTTTCTTTCCTTCCTTCCTCTCTAAAATCTCTCTCCCAAAACAAAGCCTTACATGCCAAGTGCCACTGGAGTAGTCAAAACTATCATATTAGGAAAAGGAAATGTAAACTCCTAAGACGGATCGTTGAAGCTTTCGGTAGTTTTTCATCTTTTGGTACAAGTATTTAATACTTATATTTAACAATTGTGACAACAAATAATAAGAACATGGTAGTACTAATTTTCTTATTAGATAAAGAAACTGATGGATATTTTTAATTTTTTGACATATTAAATGTATTAATCTTTTAATTAATACTTTTTTCATAAACTAACATAATATAATATAGCTGACATATAACAATAAGCATGTAATCAGGGATTAAGTTCATACAGAACATTTATTGACGTCATTCTTAAATAAATTTTAGTACTTTAAGATATTGATAATTTATTCCAAATTAAAAAAAACACTTAATATTAAAAATACTCCGTATTATATTACACCACTCGTTATATTAATAGTATCAAATGGTCAACACAATTTAATGCCCACTAATTGGAGAAACTATTATTAATTGTATGTTTAGTTGAGATTATTTAAAAACATTACTTATTTTTTAAATATTTTACAAAAAATAAGTGATTAATTTTCTTAAAGATACTAATTAAACCAAACACAAATTAAATAACTGATTTCCTTTTACCAACAAAAAAAGATGTAAACAATTTCCTAACTAACCGTCAGTCAAACATTCAAGACTTCAACTGAATCTAGAATGGCTTGATAAGCAAACTGGCCCAATATCACATCATAGTGTTCCTAGTTGAGTTGAAATGTATTTAGAAAGATTTAGTTGCTGATATTGATATTGTGGCTTTATTTTCTATCATTGATTGATTTGTTGCAGTAATTATAGGAGATTGATTTGTAGAGAAATTATAGGCACTGTATATTAGCTAGTTTTTATTCTGGTTTTATAGCTGATTGGATGCTCTAAGTTGTACATATATTGACTTGTATAAAGAACAATATAGAATAATATACAAAATTTGAGTTTATCCAACATGGTATTAGAGCTAGTCTTTTTGGTCCAGGGAAAGGGACTATTAGTCTAAAGTCCTACACCACATTGTATACTTAGTATTCTCCTCTTTCTGAATTTTTCTTTTTTCCCTAATTTTTTGAAACCATCCTATCCACCCATCTCACATCCTACGGCCCACCCTTGCTTGTTTCCTTACCCTAAACACCCAAACACAAATCCCATTTCTAATTTGTATCCATGGAGACCCCTACCATCAAAACCCCAAATTCTGCAAATCCCACATCCTCTACCCAGAATATCATCATCCACCAAGACAATTCATCCCTCCCCATTACTGTCATTCTTAATGATTAGAATTACCCATTGTGGTCCCAACTTATGGACATGCGAATTGGAGCTCGCAACAAAGGGGGCTTCCTCACTGGTACTATATCGAAGCCCGAGCCAGAAGATCCTGGTTATGATGCTTGGGTTACCGACAACAAACGAGTCAAAAGCTGGTTGATTGACTCCATGAATCCCTTCCTCATGCAACGGTTCGTTCGCCTAACAACGACAAAGGAGATATGGGATGTCGTGGCCAAAACGTTTTATGATGGCTAAGATGAAACTTGTCTCTATGAACTCAATCAACTTTCGTTCTCAACGAAACAACACAGTCGACCCTTGTCCACTTATTTCAATGAACTTGTGGATATTTTTCAAGAAATTGACCATCGCTCCTCCTCTCAGGCTGATACTGTTACAGGGCTGATTCAACTCCAATCAGCAATGACTTGTCTCCGTGTTCATATCTTTCTCAGTGGCTTGACCAGGAGTTGGACTAGGTTCTGGGCGAGATCCTACGTAAGGATCCGAAATTGGATCTTAAAAGTGCTTATGCATTTGTTCACAGAGAGTATCAACAGAAGATGACTATGGGCCCTCCTCGTCCTCCGCCTGAAACTTTAGCCCTTATTGCTCAAACCCCATGCCAGGGGGTCAACTCATGCTCCCGGCCGTTCCCGTAGGGACTCGTCTTTTGTGAAGTCCAATACGTATGTTTGCACCCACTGTGGAGAATCTGGCCACACTAAGCAACGATGTTATGAGGTGATTGGTTATCCAGACTGGTGGGACTTCACCAAACGTCCTCGGAAGAAGGCTTCTGTGAACGCTTTGGTCACTACTGCTGAAGCTGACTCATCCGCTCCCACTGCCAATGTTGCTCACTCAGGTATGATTGGTAAGCCTCTTGCCTTATCTGCCAAATTTAGGAACACTGCTTGGATAATTGACACTAGGGCATCAGATCATATGATTTTAGATTCTAGTAAATTACACTCCATTTCTTCATCATCTCAATCATTTATCTCTACTGCTAATGGAAGCACATCTGTCATCACTGGTGAAGAGACCTTTAATTTATCTGATCATATTACCCTTGATTCTGTTTTAGTTGTGCCCTCTCTTGATTATAATTTATTGTCTGTGGGTCAACTTACTTCTAAACTGAATTGTACAGTCACTTTTTGGCCTCAATATTGTGTTTTTCAGGACATTCCAACCCAGACGATTCTTGGTTATGGTGTTAAAAGGGGCAGACTTTATTATTTTGACTTCAGCACTAGTGGTATGAATAAGTTGGGTCAAGCATGTCACACAAGCACTGTAGAACATGCATGAGCTACTGTTTGGCTTTGGCATAAATGCCTAAGGCATCTCTCCTTTGGTTATTTGAAGAAATTGCAACCTAAGTTGTTTTCTGTTTTGAATTCTATTGATTTTTATTGTAGTACATGTGAAATGGCTAAAAGCCATCGTATTCCTTATTCTCCTAGTATCAATAAGAGCTCTATTCCTTTTGAAGTTGTCCACTCAGATGTATGGGGTCCTGCTAAGGTTCCCTCTTTCTCTAAAGCTCTTTATTATGTTACTTTTATTGATGAGTACACTAGGATGACTTGGGTTACCTTATTACAAAAGAAAGCAGATGTCTTTCCTGCATTTCAACGCTTTCACAGCATGGTTGGGACTCAATATCAATGTAAAATTCGTACTTTGCAATCCGATAATGGTTCGGAATATGTTAACAACACCTTCACTGATTTCCTCATCCACCATGGTATAAGACACCAAACTTCTTGCACTTATACCCCACAACAGAATGGCTTGGCTGAAAGAAAAAATAGGTAACTCATGGAAGTAGTTTGTGCTTCTCTTTTTGGTATGAATGTGCCTAAGTCTTATTGGGGTGAGACTGTTAAGTCTGCTGCATATTTGATTAATCATACTCCATCTAAGGTCTTAAACTTTGAAACTCCTCATCAACAGTTACAATCCTATTTTTCTGCTCCTCATGTACCTAATTTGGAGCTGAGAGTCTTTGGTTGTACTATATTTGTTCATGTTCACAAATCTATGCGCACCAAGCTGGATCCTTGTGCTAGAAAGTGTGTTTTCATGGGTTATTCAAATCTTACAAAAGGTTACAGATTTTATGATCCCATGCTTCAGAAGTTACATATAACTTTGGAGGCCTCTTTTCGGGAATCTGAACCTTTTTATTCAGAGGGAGCCTTCGAGCCTTCTCCTCCGGGGGAGACATATAGTGGAGAAGAAATCTTCTTTGATACATGTCATGATTCTACAGCTACAAGCAATTCTGTCCCAACAAACACTTTTGCTCATATACTCGATGAGCATGCATCTATACCGGCTGTAATTGATTCAGCAGCTGATGAAACTGTATGTGCACCTACTAAAGCTACATTTGCCCCTGCTACGCCATCACTTTTAACACCTATACTTGAAGAGTCATCTAGGGATGTTCCTGTTGTGTTACCTGAGACCATAATAGAGGTAACTTCTAATTCTAACTCATTTGAATTACCTGAGACACATGTCTTTTCTGAAAACACTTTGAACTCTCCTGATGTTATTGTTAGGTGTTCCTTAAGGTCTAGTAAAGGTGTTCCCAAGAAACAATACCAACCAGATCCAAAGGCCAAACTCAAATACCCAATTGGGAACTTTATCTCCACCCATAGGCTCTCTGAATCATATGCTCTGACTGTTAATCAATTGTCTAGTGTCCTTGTTTCTAATACTGTGCAGGAGGCCTTAGCTGACCCGAAATGGAAAAAAGTTATGAATGAGGAGATGGAGGCACTACAAAAAAATTCCACATGGGAGCTAGTTTCATTACCGAGTGGAAAGAAAACTATAGGATGCAAATGGGTATTCACACTGAAGCTAAAATCAGATGCAAGCATTGATCGATACAAAGCAAGATTAGTTGCAAAAGGCTACACACAAAAGTATGGTGTTGATTATCAAGAAACTTTTGCACCGGTAGCCAAGCTCAATACAATTCGAATTCTCTTGTCTATTGCAGCAAACACAGATTGGACCCTAAAGCAATTCGATGTTAAAAATGTTTTTTTGAATGGTGACCTTGAAGAAGAGGTCTATATGGAGATACCACTAGGTGTAAAGTGGAGTTCCACGGGAAGAAATGAAGTTTGTAAATTGAAGAAAGCATTGTATGACCTTAAAAAATCATCGAGAGCTTGGTTTGGGAGATTCTCCTTGTTTATGAAGGCCTTTGGGTATAGACAAAGTAATACTGATCACACTCTTTTCATAAAACACAAAGATGGAAAGGTAACTATCTTAATTGTCTATGTTGATGATATGGTATTGACTGGAGATGATCCTTGTGAGATGAAGCTCTTGCAGGAATATCTAGCACTTGATTTTGAAATGAAAGATTTGGAAGAGCTAGAATACTTCTTAGGCATTGAAATTACAAGATCAAAGCAGGGAATCTTTCTTTCACAAAGAAACTATGTTCTGGATCTTCTAACTGAAACTAGAATGCTTGCATGCAAACCAGTAGAAACACCTATAGAAATGAATCATATGCTTGGAATTTTTCCAAATCAGGTCCCAACTGACATTGGCAGATATCAAAGGTTAGTTGGAAGACTAATTTACTTGTCACATACCAGGCCAGATATAGCTTATGCAGTGAGTGTTGTGAGTCGCTTTATGCATGCTCCAAGTGTAGAACATATGGATGTAGTATACCGAATCCTAAAGTACTTAAAAGGTGCCCCTGGAAAAGGTTTGCTATTCTCAAAGAATAACACTTCCTGCATTGAGGGATACACAGATTCTGACTGGGTCGTAGATCAAACTACTAGGAAATCTACTTCTGGTTATTTCACCTTTGTGGAAGGCAACTTAGTTACTTGGAAAAGCAAAAAGTAAAAAACTGTAGCAAGATCAAGTGTAGAAGCTGAGTTTCTGAGTATGGCTCATGGGGTTTGTGAATTGATATGGATCAAAAGTGTCTTGAAAGACTTGGGAATCAGTGATGATCAACCTATGAAGTTGCATTGTGATAATAAAGCCGCTATTGAAATTGCACACAATCCAATTCAACATGATCAAACTAAACATGTTGAAGTTGACTGACATTTCATTAAGGAGAAGTTGGATAAAAAATTATATATTTTCCATTTGTGAAATCAGAAGATCAACTTGCTGATATATTGACTAAAGCTGTTTTAGGAAAGGTTTTTCAAAATGCAATTGACAAGTTAGACATGATAGATATCTATGCTCCAACTTGAGGGGGAGTATTGAGTTGAATGTATTTGGAAAGATTTAGTTGTTGATATTGTGGCTTTATTTTCTATCATTGATAGATTTGTTGCAGTAATTATACGAGATTGATTTGTAGAGAAATTATAAGCCCGATATAGTAGCTAGTTTTTATTCTGGTTTTATAGCTGATTGGATGCTCCAAGTTGTATATATATTGACTTTCTTATATAAAAAACAATACAAAATAATATACAAAATTTGAGTTTATCCAACATTCCCCCGTTTTTTCATCCACCTACAATTACAAACAATTCTTGTCTTGTCCCGTTGGAATTAGTGGTCAGGAACCAGTATAGAGTTGAATGTTTTTGTCGTAAATTGAGAAGGAAAGAGAAACTTATCATATTGAAAGGTTAAAGAGATAAAGGATAATTTGAAGAAAAAAAAATTGAAATAGAGTATAAGTATTCACATGCACGAATATCTATCGATTAGTTAATTTTAATTAATAATATTATATATTGACATTGTTTTTTAATACAATATATTTTTAAAAAAAAATCACAAATAAATTATGTAAATTTCCTTATAATGTTTTTAAATGATATTATTTTTTTGAAAATGTTTTAATTAAATCTTAAAAACCATGCAATGCACGAAGTAAATAGTTGGTTTTATCTGGAAAAAAAAGGAAGGGAGAAATTAACGATGTAACTTATAATTAACTAGTGACCTACAATATCTCTTAAACTGTTAATTAAACGCCTCTGGCATTGTTTGGACCCACGTCCACGTGACTGTATAATTATGAATGAACTTAGGGTGCACGTAGTACGTTGGGCTTGCATACATACTTTGCAATGGTCGTAATATAATGCCGTGCTGAAACCAGTGACATTTATATAACACTCATAAATTTGTCCTAATGTGCAGACGGACATGATATATTTTTCTTCATTTTTGTGAGAGGTATAAATATATTTGATATGATTAATTTGTTTGAGTTCCCTAGTTGCAAAGGCGCCAAGCCAAGCCAAGCCATGCCAGGGTCCATGACCCTTCTTCTAGAATTATCTTGTGGAGGCCATGGCATTAATTTTGGTCAATAAATATTTGATTAGAAAGATTGAAAAGGGATGCTGCATGCATGTCTTACTTCTTAGCCACGAATGTAGAAGCCTGATTGAGCACTCGGTATCTGATACTGATACTGTTCAATATTACAGTACATGGCGAAAAGGATAACGCAATATTTGGTATTTTTGGTGCACCGCGTTGATTATGATTTATGATCGAAAATGTATAGTGATGGTAGGAATCGCTGACGTTTTGAATGCATATAGAAATGGAACCACGTGGAAAGTTTGTCTCTACAGTTGATTTATTAATACAGAATGAAATATATACTATTCAAAATGCTTGATTAGAATGAATAAACCTTAATTAATTGTACAGCTTTATACCTTATTAATATATAGAATATACAAATAATTAGCTTGAGCCATATATTTTTCTAAAAACTCTAGTTCAAACCAAACCTGACAATAAATTTATTGGCCAAAAGGAATTAATTAACGACAACAACATTTCTATTTTTAGGAAAGCGACTGCCAATTTTAATAATGTATACAAATAAATCTTATTTAATGAGAACCGTGAACCTCTGCATATGTTTTCTTAATTTTAAAATGTATGGATAGCTTTTATATTACCCCCACTAAAACATTTTTGTGTGAACGAACTTTATAAATTCTGGGTCTGTGTAGAATTTTCCACATACATATGAACGGGATCTGTCTCACATAATTTTAATGTATGGAATCTATTCGCTCTAGAATCCAGTGCTCTCTGCTAAAAAAAAAAAGGTACTCTAGCTGTTTTCTTTGTGCTCGTGCTCCAATGTAATATCTCTCACCAATGTGTCTCTCTTTGTTAAGATATTGAATATATGGCATTGATCTTCAATTCACATATATTCAACGTACTTAATTTCATCGATCGGTAACGCCATTCAAGGTGGTGATTATAAAAATAAAATAAAAAGTAGTTAAGGGGCAATAAAGCTAGAAGGTATGAAGAGAAGGGACCACAACATACGGCTTTGTCATTTTAAAAAGAAGACTCATGAAGCACTTAATTATTCCTGGTGTTTTACAACATAACATGCAGATGCGTAGTCATGCATGTACTAGCTAGACTGCAATAAATGGTTGTTTTTGTGCCTCAATCCTCATCTCCTCCTTCATTTTCCTTATGAATTCTTCAATCTTTCTGTTCAGTTCATCTGTATTTTCTAATTCTTCTTCGGTTGTTTCCAATTCCATTAATGTTGTATCTGCTACTAACTCATCATCATCATGTGCCACCATAACTCCACTACTTCCTGTCCCTCCATCTTCATCCTTCCCCTCCACTACTCTTCCTTCGGTTTCTACAAACAATGTGTCTGTGCCCTGTTCAGAATATTCTTCAATTTCTTCTTCTTCGACCATAAGTGGAGCGTTCACTAGGAACGGAAAAGCTCCGACTGCCTCTTGAGAAACTTGTGTCGCCTTGGTGGAAGCTTGAAATTGTATGTGAAAATGAGGTGACATGGCTAGAAGAGCAAGGATGGCGTTACAAATGAGAAACATGTATTTCCTTTCAAGAGTGCGAGTAAGCATGGAGAAAAGGCACGTGGAGAAGTAAGCATTGAAACACTGAGGGAATATGGAAAAGCCGGAAGAGTACCATAGAAAGAAAGAAAATACAGAAACTGATAAAACAAACTGCAGAGTTCTCTTCAAAAACTTGTTGAATTTCTTCTTTATATTTATATCATCCTCATGATATTCTTTCTCCATCGTACGTAGCAGTAGTAGTAGTTGTTATGTTTTCTCTTCTTCGAAAGCCTAAATTAATGGATTAATTGTAAGGCCGGCTAGAGATCGAATTATTAATCTGAGACAGATCGAAAAGTTGATCCTTGTATATATAGATTATTGTTTTATTTGATTGGGTTGAGTTGAGTGAACAAAGAACTCTAACCATGCACCCTCCTATTTATATGAAGCGTGAAATTGATCCTCAATAAATAATTTAAGGGGCTGCAATCATCAATTTACCTAAATGGCCTAGTTTTTATTATGATATGGATAAGCACTAGAAAGGGTATGTATGATATGGTTCAAGTGGAATTTTCCAAGCAACCCATTAAAAGTGGGTCAAGTTGGAAGAGGGAATCCAACATAAAAGAGTGGGAGGAGATGCTGTCATTAATGAAAGAAGTCGTGCGAAGTTTCTAGTTGTGACCAGTCTCCGCAGACCACAAATACATGCAGGCCTGAACACTGAAACACGATAAATTAAGAAACAAAAAGTTATCGAGAAAATTAAATATAGTTTTACTAAAATTAGGTTAGACCGCGTGGAATTATATTCATAAAAGATTATCCTGAAACAAATTAGTTTACTTACACACCTACGCCAAGTATTTTATCTTGAAATTAAGCTTATAATTAATATTACATTTAATATAACACTTATTTTTAGACTTTTTTTTTAAATACAACATTTATTTTGGAATAGAAGGAGTATTTTCTGCATATAAAAACTTGAAGATGTGGACATTGACTTATTGATGATAAATTCCAAAATTTTGTTATAAATGTCCACTTTCTAAGATACACAATATCTCATTTTTAAATATAATCAATAAAAATTTAACAAGTAATAAAATTAAAAAAAATTCATCATTTATTAGATTTAATCTGATTTCTTCTATATATGATATATTAGTAGTAATTAATTACTTTATTCATTTCAAAATAAGTATTATATTAATTATTTTGTTTCCACTAATACTTTTAATAAGTTTTATTTTAGTTTTTCAATATTATAATATTAATATTATTCTCTTTCATCTACTATTTAATAAGATTAATTAGTTTTTCTTGTCTGTCTAAAACAATTTATTTAGACATGGAGAGTAAAGTTACTAGTGAGGCATGGAGCATGAGGTCTAGATAAGTGCAACTAAAGATAGGATGAGTAACATAGCGTAGGGGTGATGGTGTGGTGGCGAAAGGAGTGAAGCATAGGCGTAGTAGGATGAGAGAGACAGATGGTGAATGAACGAATGGGTGAGACAAGTCACTAAATCAAGCCGCATACACTATGAAGCACGAACACATCCAAAAACAAAAAATCATGTCTGACACGACAGCATGTTGTCGGACACGTGGTCAACAAACTCGACATATTGACCGTTTCCGATATGCGAATTTGACTGTGTCCGACATGATCAAAGGACAATATCATGGGAAAAAAATTAAAGATATTAAGTTTCAAAACACACGTTTCGCGACTTTGCTTCTTTACCCTTCACGGTTTATCGCTTTTCACTTCTTCACAGTCACTGCCGCGTCGTTCGCTTCTACGCTCTGATCGCCATTCTCATCGTCGTCGCCTTGTCGTTTGTGTCTCATCAGTCACAGGTAAGTGCTCTTGCTTTGCTTTGACCTCTCACCAGTTCGCTTCTATTGTCTGCTATCACTACTACAAAAGCATGCTTCTACGTCGCGCGTTCAACGACGGTCGTAAGAAAACCGTCGTGGTATGGTAAACCGGTGGCATTTTTGTAATTATTTGAACAATGGAACCAAAACGAAGTCGGTTTCTACAATGACCGTCGTAGTTGACTATAATTCAAAGACGGTCTCGTAAATAACCGTCTTTGAACAATTTTAAAATTAAAAACTTCGCGTGTTTCACCTATTCGCGTGTTTACCCCTTTTTACTCTTCTCTTCGCTAACCTCAGGTTCCCTTCTCTAATCTTGGCCTATGCACCATCTTGGGTCCCTGAGGCCTTTGGCTTGGCAAGTATTGAAGATTGCTCTCGCTTCAATGTCGATGGCGTGGCCGATTTGGTACCAGAGGCAGGAGTCGAAGGTGGCGTCGGTGAGGCTGACCTGAGGGAAGCTGGTGGCGGAGGAGATGATGGCATTGTTGTCGAAGAGGATGCCGGGGCTGACACATGCGACACCATGGAGGGCTTTCTGCGCAAACCAGCAGCTTGCTGCATGTGAAGCAGTCCTCCGTCAAACGTTGCGATGGAAGGTGTAGTTGAATCTGAGCGAACTCTACATGTACACTCTCTCCCTCTTACTCCATTCCTTTCCTTCTTTGATGATTCCCTTTTTTTCGATTTTAGGGTTTTCGCATTGCATAGTTTGATTTTACTGTTAAAATGCACATTTCTTTGCCCTAATTTTTGTTTTAACCCTTAGGTACCCTTACGTGACTAGATCCGCTGTAGGAGCTATCAAATACAAAGATGGGATTCTAATGGCCGCTGACATTGGAGGTCTGATATTTAATTCGGTTTCAATATGCTCTTAATCTGATTATTCTGGAAATTGCTTTTCCATAGTCTTTTGTTTTTTTGATTCCTCACTGACGCTGGTTTTAATTGTTGAATTCTTATTCCTAAATGTGGCATGTCTGTAAATTTCGTCATAGATTCATGGTGTTTTTAAGTATCGAATCACTTTGCATATCATGTATATTGGGGATATATTGATAGGTTCATATGGATCTACCCTGCAGTATAAGAGTGTTTGGTTTTGAGTTTTTATTGTCCAGCCTTTATGACAACATGTAGGATGATGGGAATTCTCTAGGGCCGAAGGAGGTGCATAATTATTTAACCCGTGTGATGTATAATAGACGTGATTAAGGTATTGTGTGCATTGAGTTGCCTGGTTAAAATTAAATTGGAATTCACCAATTGATATGAGTGCTAATACTTTAAATTTATGGGGGGCTTGTATTAGTACGCTTCCTTGAAGCTGCTAGGAGGTTAAGCATGGAGCCTTCCAGTTGTGTTGTTATTGAAGACTCTCTGTGAGTTCCTTGATTTCTGTCTTTCTCCTGGTACCAATTCATGTTTCATATGTTTTCCTATGTCATCTGTAACATGGCTTCTTCAGCTATGGAAACCTGCAAATCAGAGGATTTGCACATGCAGGTTGACATTGAGAAGAGCGCGCGGGACATAAGGTCTCAGTGGGTGCTTAACGCTCCTGAGCCCCCAAGTCCATGGCGTGTGGTTGCAGATTCTGTGAGCAAAACTATCTCGCACTATAAACATAAGCTTTTCTCTCTCATAGATCAACCCTGCACCACACTCCTCCTTTCAGTTCTGCAGGTGGTTTTTCCTATTCTTGCTTGGGGCAGAAACTACAATGCTACTAAGTTTAGGAAAGATCTTCTTGCAGGCCTCACTATTGCTAGTCTTTGTATTCCCCAGGTATACATATTGCATATGTTACTATAATTAATTTATAATTAAGCTGAGCTACCACTTGCAATTGATATAGCACTATTTCTGCTTGTTGTGTGATGTTTTCAATTTTCAATGCAGAGCATTGGGTATGCCACCTTAGCACATCTTGATCCTCAATATGGCTTTTATCATTACAATTTTTTTTTCATTCCATATGATGCCTTTTTAAATAATAAATTTAGTACTTGATATTGATTTATTACTAATTTGTGAAATAAAATGATTTAGATACAAGTGTGGTACCACCACTTATCTATGCTGTGATGGGAACCTCGAGAGAGATAGCAATTGGTCCTGTGGCAGTGGTTTCTCTTCTGTTATCCTCAATGATGGAGAAATTAGTAGACCCTGCTACTGATCCAGTGGGTTATACAAAACTAATTTTGCTTGCTACTCTCTTTGCTGGTATCTTTCAGACTTCCTTCGGACTCTTCAGGTGAACAATTAATTAACATACTATGCTCATGTTCCTTTCATTATATTTTTATAATTTTCTCAAAAGGTTGAGAGTGATCTTTTTTGACTTTGGCATCAATTAAAATTTAACAGGCTTGGGTTCCTTGTGGATTTCCTATCCCATGCTGCAATAGTTGGATTTGTGGCAGGAGCAGCCATTGTAATTGGGCTTCAACACTCAACAGTTAAAGGGACTCTTAGGAATCACCCATTTTACGACCAAGACCGACATAGTCTCTGTCATGAAAGCTGTTTGGGAAGCAGTTCATAATCCAGTATGCTACTTTTTATTCTTTCCCCAATAAAATGGGAGCTGGTGGGGGAGGGGAACTAAGAATAAAGATAGTTTTGGGACCAGATTCCAATTCACCATTCAGTACATTTATTATAATAAATTTAATTATAAATATTATTAAGCATAAGTTTAATGATTAAAAAACATGTTGCTGTTTTTTGTTTGTTTGTTTATTGTCCCCTTGATAATAAAAAAATTTGATGGATTAGGTACCTATTTAATTTGATTAACTTTTTAAATAAAAAAAACACTTATTTATTTACTTTTTTTGAGAATTTTTTTAAAAATAATCACCCATTTTCTGCATCCATTAATTAGCATCCATTTGTTTTGAATGAAATCCTTTATGTTCACAGCTTTTTCTTGAAATGGCATGCTTAGGGAATTTGACCAAGGCCCAAGGTACACACTTTTATTGAGTTTTTAAAATTAATTTACATGGTGGCATAAGTTGTCATACAAAGTTGATATCTTGGTTTTGAAATAAGAGTTAACATCTTCTTATAACAACCTTTTATTCAGTAAAAATTGTTGTGTTGTTCCACTATTATTGTTATTGCTGTTACTATTTTTATTTTTTGAAAATTGTTGTGTTGTTCCTTCTGCTTTCAGTTGTTCTCTGGTCTGTTTCAAGAAACACAAAGCTATGACGCTGGTCGGTGCCATTTAATTTATGTGCTTCTCGTGTTTTTCGTTTGCATGTTTTGTGTTTGTTATAATGCTGCTAAAGGTTTCCCAGTGAAAGGAATGGCGAAATATTTTATCTTCTTGTGCTGCTTGAGCAATGAAACTTGCATGGTTCTTTACCAATCAAAATTGGGAGCTATTTCATATTAGCTTGTTCATTGGGAAATTGAAATTTTCACCATGGAGCCATGATACTTATGGCCATTGACCTTTGTTCGAATTTCCTAATCGATTCTTGAATGATCGAACATTCTTCAATGTGAAGAAGCTGAATTGTTTTTTGTTATTCATTGTAGGCAGCAGCACTAGAAGGGAAGCAGACCAATGTGGTAATTGACTACATTATTAAGGTAAAAGTGAAGATTCATTAGCTATATGATCTATTTATCCGAGTTGTAAACTGTCTTTAGAAGTTTGATAGATTGGACTTGTATACTGACTGATGACTCAGGCTGATTATGTATAAGATAGTGAAAATGCATTATCCTTTTTCGAATATGGACAGGTAATTATGATGTCCAGGTCATTTTAAAATTTGGGAAATAAAGCATCCTGCTCTTATGTTTTGGTAAGTATACATACATGACAATCATAAAAATTGTTGTCATGTAGTTTGATTATCTCTTTTTTAATTATAATATATATGAAATCAAAGCGTGCTCTTTTTTTTAAAAGAAATTGATTTTTTTCCACTACCTAATAAGCTAGCCTACTTTCTATAGTGAAATTGCTCCATGCTACCCAAAATATAAGGTAGAATCAAAGCGTGTTCTTTTGTTAAAATACAAATTATGTGAGAAGCTGGACCTTGCATGCAAAGAATGGGGTTTCTTTCAGGTTGGTATATATCTTCACCTTCACTTGCTTTTCTAATTTCTATTTCTATTTGATGTCATGTTTTTTTCTACTTCTTCTTCTTGCAACCACAATAGTAAATTTAGTTGTCATAAAAAGTGAAAAGGACTTTTATATTATTCAGACCCAACCATTAATCGTTTTCATGTAAAATACTGTATATGTTTTGTAAACAATTACATTAATTAAATAATATTTTTTTTACTTATTTATTAATTAAATTTGTGTGTATATATATATATATATATATTTGTTTTTGTTAATTTCTTAAGCAATACAACCCAAAATTTCAACTAACATTAAACATAATATAAATACACTAACACCATATAATATAAAGTATGTTCATTGGTGATCTTGTATCCTAAAGATGTTAATTTCCTGTTTTTGTTTTAGAAAATAATCTCCCATTGGTGAACTATTTTGGAATAAAATGGCTATCTTAACTGCTACTAGCCCTTTTCTTTCTCATAAAGGAACTGCCAATTGTTCGGTTTCATTGAAATTCTTGAAAAGGGGATCAGTGGGATCACTATTAATGTATCACAAATATAACTGAACCGAGAAAAGTATAGGTTTCAATTTTTGAAGGATTGTTAAGTTGGAAACTTTAAGTTCTTATCACATAGAAGACAATGGTAGGCTGTCTTAATTCTGAACTATTGTTGTTGTTAATTTTGAAGCTTTTCTGAACTATTGCTCTCTTTGTTCTATTCTCAGTTGTTTTAGGAGCCCCCCCTCCGCTCCTCTTCTTTATTTTAATAAGTCATTTTTCATGGGAAAAAAAATGTTGGTGTTTGTTTTATCTTTCTCTAACTTGATTTGCTTATAAGCAGTTTGCTAGAGATTCAAAATGCTCAAGGACTAGCTGATGTATTTTTGGAAATGCTTAGCACCTTGAATCCTGAAAATTGTGAGGTGATATTATTATTTCTCGTTCTTTTTCTGCTGGCTTCATTCTGGAACCTCTGTCTTTTCTTGTTTATGAAGTATTGGTTTGAGCTTTGAAATTGCTGTATTTCCTTATCCATCTTTTCATATTTTACTTGTTGTGTCGTGTGGTACTATGGAATTCATCCCATATAGCAAATTGGTGTACCTGCTTCATGGCAAGATAGTTACTAGTTAGTGCACAAGGTGCTTGGTGGAGGAGCCATGTGTCTGGAGGCAAGAACCAAGAACACCAAAAGTGTTCATTTGTTGCCTAGCTTATTATTCTCATAATGTTAGCCAGATCAAACTTTACTATACTTTTTACATTCTTATTTATCTAAAGTAACTAACAATTAAAAGTTGTAGTCGCTTAATTTTTTTTCTATTAAATGTTCCTGGCTATTTCTAATTGGTATCTTGATTTGTTGTTTTTAGGTTCATGCTGATGTTAAAGAACTATTGGATACATTCCAAATTGCCGCTAAACTGGGGAGTCATTCAGTTGGAGCTTATGTCATCTCTATGGCCTCAAATGTATTGTGTTATAGTAATAGCTAGTATTGTGTTAAAACTTAAAAAGAAATGAAAGTGGTATTCACTGCACACTGATAATCATGGGTTTATACTTGATTTTCAGGATCCTTATGATTAATACTTGATTTTCATCTATTTAATTGATTGATTTTTTTTCCTATTTTTTTAAACCTAGCTACTTGAGTAGTTGTTAATTGTTGCCTATTTAAATTGCTGTCAATTTAAATTGCAGTCGATCTTGGGTCCATTTAAATTGTTGCCTATTATCACTATTTTGTTAATTAATGGGAAATTCGAAAAATAAAATGGCCTTTTAAAAAAAAATTGGGAACATCAAAGTCGGTTTTTTAAATGAACTGACTTTGAATTGAACCATTCTAAGTCGGTTATTTGAAGAACCGACCTTGTATCCGCGCTATCTAAGTCAGTTTTTTGAAAGAACTGACTTTGAATTGAAGCATTCTAAGTCGGTTATTTAAGAAACCGACCTTGTTTCCGTGTTATCTAAGTCAGTTTTTTTAAAATAACTGACTTTGTATTGGTACATTCTAAGTCGGTTTTCTAAATAACCGACTTAGATATCAGAGATTTTTTCAGAAAAACATGATATATTTTTTTTTTATTTCGAAGTCGGTTCTTATAAAAACCGACGTTGTTTGGTGGCCTATTTTACGACGTTGCAGACAAGGTCGGTTCCAAAACCGACTTTGTTTGGCCCAAATAACCGACCTTGAAGGGTAATGCTGTAGTAGTGTATGCTTGATGCTTCCACGAAACCCGTCATTCGCGTCTCTCTCTCGACCATCGTTCGCCTGCACCCACGAAACCCCCAAATGGGTTTTTCTATTCACTCTCTCACTCTCACTAGGCAGTCATCGTTCTAAATAAACCCCCAAATGCGTCTCAGCGTTTATTGTTAGGTTTTTTCTTTTTATTATTTTTTAAAATCATTAAACAAGGTAAATAAACCCCCAAATGTGTGTATTGTTTTGCTTTTTACTCTTAAAAAAAACCATTAATCTTTACTTTTTAAACAAATTTATATTTTTAGTTTTTTAGGTTCAAATTTATCTTTTTTTAGGTCCAAACGGGTTTTGCTTTTTAGTTTTTTAGGTTAAAATTTATATTTTTTTCATTTGATTGATATTTTTGAGTAATCACTTGGCTCTCTTAATACAGATAATGATAATCATCCAGAGTTTCAATGGTTATTGATGAAAATGCTTCATAAAGATAATCTCCATATTTTATGTTTGTCTATGAATAATTGAATATTCTATTTTGAGGATTGAAATGCAACCTCTTTGATTTTTTTTTTGGTTAAATTGATGGATATTATTAGTTTAGTTTAATGTTTTGTTAAATTATTGAATATTAAATGAAATATACACTATATAAATTAAAAAATTATTTAATATTAAGACGTGTCCTAATGAGTCAAATTCATAATTTTTTAAGATAAATATGTCGGAAAGTCCAGTCATATGTGTCACGTGTCAAAATATCAAAATATGTAAAAAATTATGTAAAGATGTCGGTGCTAAATACAGCATACATATCAAAAGCCAAAAGCCAGGCATGCCTCATAAATTAAATGCTTCTCTGACTCATGAGGATCTCTTTGTTCCATCCACACGATGCATGCAATTAATCTTAATTACACCATTTTTCACTTCATTAACTGCTCTTTTTCCCCCGGGCAAAGCATTTAATTGTACTGGTTCTACCTACTACTACTACTACTATTGTGCATGCACATGATGTTATCTACTCCATCTTTACAAGCTTCATTGATATCACTTCAACTGCTTCAATTTAATAACTCTCGAGAGCCAAAGAATGTTTTGAGTTCAGTTTCACCATGCACCACGCCCACCCGTTTTGGTAATTTGATGTGAAAGTGACCTGCGAGCTACAACATAATTTTACTTCCGTCCAAGCCATAAGAACGCGTTGAGCATCACTCAAGGTGGATCTAAGAAGCAACTTTGCTCTGTTTTTGTCGTCAACGTGGATATGTGACAGAGAAGTAAACACGCACCTGATCAATTCATTTCGTGGAAATAAATAGTGATAGAAACAATAGAAAACATTAGTGTTACAGAACATATACTAACGTTGTCAATTGATGGCTTTGATTTGGATCGAGTCTTAGTGGAAAAATCTACATGGTCAACGTTCGTCTATGCATTGCCATATAATTAAAAGAAAAAGATCAATATGAACTCAAATAAAGTAAATGTCTTACTATAATCTAATAGTACTAAGAGAGCATAATTCAAGCACATCCAATTCTTTAAGAATAGGAATCTCCCCATTTTGGGCCTTTTTGTTCATTTTAACCGGCAATTGAGTTCGTATGTCTCTCCCTTTAATTAATCAGGCCCAGGCAAGCACACATTCAGCGAAAAGAAAGCCATAAATTTAACTAATGAAACAGAGAAATGCGGTGACAGCTTCTTTAGCGAGATGGGGCATTGAGTCTGTCTGAGCTATAATTAAATTAATTAGGTTCCGTGACACACATAAATCCTAGGAACCTAGCGTGTTTTGACAAGTTCCGAATAATTTTACTTTCCCGCATTTTGTACGACTATTTAAAGTATGAAGCTTCAGGCCTTCATCACACTAAATACTTTTCAAGATAAGATATCGTCAGTTTACTTACTGGTTCTAACTCCTCTCTCCCTCTCCCTCTACATTAACTTGCATGCTATTTATGCGCTGGCTTGCTTCTCTGGCAGTACTCAAACATGTGTACTTCTTTCTTCAGCATTTGCAGGTTACTTGGAAGCAGATTGAGAGCATTTCAGAAATCAGAATGAAAGTTGCGTTAGAAAGTACCAAAGCTCGAAGCTTTTGCATGGTCTAGGTTGCCTCGCACGTGGCCCTTCTCTTAGCCGTGCTTTTGGGTAACATATTGACCCAAATGGCTAATATGAGGTTTCACATAATGATTTGAACTCTTTTGTTCAAGAAAAGGAGCAGTTTGGACTTTGGGTTACTCACCCGTTGACTTTTTCCTTTATACAAGCCAGTGCACTTTGATTTATTTTGTGTGAATGCATTAAGATAACAAGATATTGGTATGGTTCTTATTTAGTTGTTTGCCTTAGATTGGTTTGGAGTGGTTATTACATTTCTGATTAATTCCTTTTGTTTCCTCTCAATATCCATTCTCAATTTTGTTTTTTAAGTTTTCATATATGGTGTAATGAGCCGTTGATATTCTTGTTTACAATGCAGTGAGGGATTTACTAATTCACAAGGAAGGTAGGATTGATGCTGGCATTGAAGTGTTTTTTAGCAGAGGAAACAGAACAGTAATCACCTCTCGGAAGCTGCTGCTGCTGCTGCAATCTGGTGGTATGAAGAACCCTTTTATTGTAATAAAAAAATGAAAACAAATTGCAGTGCTTGAAAAACTGTGTTGCATTGCAGATGAAGGGGACATGGCTTGCTCAAAGGAGGACATAGTGATATATCAAGGGCAAGTGCCTCCTCTTCCAAGTGGGATTCCTTCGTACACAGTTCAAATCATGAACATGTGCGCCAGTGATTGCAACATAGCGAATATACACCTTCATTGTGGATGGTTCAGCTCAGCTCGTTTGATAAACCCAAAAGTGTTTCGTAGACTTGGATACGATGATTGCCTCATCAATGATGGGGAGGCTCTTGCCCCAGGAAAAACCATATCCTTTCAATATGCCAACACTTTTCGCTACCCTCTCTGTTTCATCTGTTGTTTGCTCCTATCGAGCTACCACTTAAATAGTACTTGCGACTTGAAACATAGATAAACCAGGACCTTATTGTCTACCAGATGCGAAGGATATTTTGATGGAGGTGAGTTACCTCATCCCGTGGTTTGTTATTTTTTAGTTTTTGACTTTTGGTAGGTACAGAAAAGCTAGACTATTGATTCACTTAATGTATTAGTATTTTGAAAACTACATTAAATCAGCTCTCTGTTGGTGTCATCTTTTAATTGGTTCAGTTATCAAATTCTTCAACTGAATCAGATAATGTTGTTGCTATGAAAACATAATCGGGAATCTTTCCTTTTTTTTTAATAGCATTCTTTTCTAAATCAAATTTCTGGTTACTCTTTCATATCGACTCAGCAATGGAACATTTAGTAATTCTTTCGTGATTATAGAATTTACATGCATAACTGTTCTTTAATTTTGTTATGATTGTAATCTATTTTGGAATTTCCAGTTTCCGTTAAAACAAATGAAAATAGTACAAACTACAAAGATTAGGACGAAATTGTACACAGATGACACGTGCGTGATTCCTACTTCATTTCGTAGTTTTTTCTCTCTATTTTTATTGAAGAACCAATACTAAATTTACCGGCCTAATTTTGCTTCGTGCGCAAACCGCATAGGATTGGTCTTTAAGTAAATCATGTTTCTTGTATTTAGTATCAAAGTTTTAGATACAAATGCATACGAATTGGCGGTTCTGATTTTTTAATCCATGAGAAAATTTTGGGTTGGCATCAACAAAACATGTAAAACAAAGTTTCTAATCCCTACTATTTTGGGTTTTTACCGATTACCCGGAAGCAGTGGAGCAAGCGGTAGTAATAAGATGAGAAAGTATAAATAAAAATAAACAAATAAATAAATAAAGGGGTTTATTTTGCATATAATATAATTGGAGGTAGTCTAGTATCCAAAGTCGTAAGAAAATTCAGAAACACCAACCATGGCAGAGAGGACTTGAGAAACAATGAAGAAAGAACCCCCAAAAAGAGCAAGGATGAAAATTGCGGAAATGGGATTCTTGAGAAGTTCTGCTATAGGGCGGAAGATGGTGTAAAGGGCACCTGTGCTGACGGTGAGAGCGTAGAGTCCATATCTCCTCACATTGTCCCAAAACTCTTCCACAAGTGGGCCTTCTGGGCCCAAGGCCAAGGCCTTTTCCTCGCTCAGAACCACCGCCAATATCCCCACACACACCGCTCCCATTACCACAATACCAGAATCATGTTTCAGTAATGGCAACCTCGCCGCATGCTCCAAAGTTGTTCTGTGCTCTCTAAGACTGATTGCAAATTTGGAAGGTGGATTTTTCAATTTTTTCCCATACGATGATACTACCACTAATTTGGTGGGTTTGACACATGATGGAGGGTTTGAAGAACAAATTGGAATGTGAAGCTCTGGTCTCAGGCTCACACTTCTCATCTTCCCCCACTCAACTAAGTCTATGCGATGCGATAGCAATACGACTCTATCTTCATTTTTTGATATTTTGATTTGATACCTTATCTTCCAAGTGTGTGGTGTGTGCCTATCCTTGGATTTTTATCTGCAAATTTTACATGCCCCAGCCCACCGTGGGACCCTCGCAAGTCTCCAACTTTTAAATTAATCTTAAAGCTTTAACATTTATAAAATGGATTGAATGATTAAAGGAAATAAAATGTATTTAAGAAAATTTTATTTTTTATTTATGATATTATTAATTTCTTATTAGGATAACTTAATGACACATTATTAATAACGACCACACCAATATTTTCTGTGTAATCTTGAATGACCGACTAATATTGGACTAAAATTACTCAATTTTAATAATATTGTGAACCAATTGAGTAATTAATTTTTCATAAGAACCAAAATTCCACATTTGCAAAGTTATAGGAACCATAAGTATTTTTTAAACAATAATTTTGGTTTTTTTAATTCTTAATTTATGATTTTGATTTTTTTTCCTGCAATTTTAGTCTTCAGTTTTTAGAAAAATGTATTTTTTTGTCTAATTCTTAATTTCATATACGTTGACATTTTAACTTAACAATTGATTAATCATGTGCTAGTATTATGATAAGGTAGAAAATAATATTTAATTATTAATAATAATTTAATTGATTAAAATATATAAATAATAATAATAAAGATTTGATCAAAATTATAGATTTTTAAAATTTAGGAACTAAATCACAAGAAAAAAATAAAAAATAAATAAAATTGCAGATAAGAATTAAAAGAAAACTATAATTATAATTTAACCTTTTATTTCTTTCTAAATTACAGTTTTGTTCTCCTATAATTCACAATTCATACTTTTGGTTTTCCAAATTTAAATTTCATGATTTTAGTATGTCAATTTTATAAAATATGTAATTTTAGTTTAACCATTTAATAATTTTTGGCCGTTGAAATTGTTACTATGATCATGATTTGCCATTAAGTAGATAATATGATAATTAATATTTAAGCTAAAAGATGTAACTACAAATTCTCAAATACTTCATAACACTACAAATTAATTTAACCAAAAATTTATTGAAGATAGTATCTAGGAGTGTTCACAAGTACGGGTTATCCATGAACTCAAATTGATTCAAATTGATCCGAACAGTTTGGGTTGAGTCAAAATTGAATCAAATCGATCAAAATTGTTCATGTACGGGTTGAGTTACGAGTTTAGATTTATAGATCCGATCAAAATCAAATTGATCAAAATCGATCAAAATTCTTATAGTTGTTTGATTTGATTTTAAATACTACTAATATTAGAACTTCAATTGTTGAAGTTGCAAGTGTTGGGACTATTAGTATTGAAATTTTTTAAGGTATTACTTTCAGGGATATTGTTATTTATTTCACCTTTTTTTCATATTTATGTTTTCTGTCATATTTATAATGTTAATGGATCATATTTTTTTCATTTGTTTCAGCAAATCTAGTTGCAACAAATTTGTTTGTAACAAATTTGGTTGCAGGAAAACTTATTATAATAAATTAGTTTGTAGAAAATAGTTGTGATTAAGACTATTATAATAAATCCGATTAAAGAATATTTTATTTTAATTTGTATTAGTTTATTTTAAAATATTATGTTGATGATATTAAATGAATCAATTTTACTACTTTCAAATATTTGATAATATTGTGTTAATTGTATTGGATATTTGAATGAATCATGTGTAACATACTAGTTCTAAGAAGAAAAAAGGTCAAATTTAAATGGATAATTTATTAACCTGAACCGAATCAAACCATTCATGAATGAGTTAGTTGAATTGAGTTTCAAAAAAAATTATAAAGATCGAACCAAAATTTTGAATTTGTCCAAAACCGACAAAAAGCAACCCCCAAGCACCCCTAATAGTCCCTCTACACCTATATATAAGGACTTAGATTCTCGATCTACAGTCTTTAGCTCCTACAGCAGCGTCTCAACCCTTCATAATTAAATATAAAAGTATATTTTTTATACTCTTAATTTTAATAACCACTAGATTTAAATCCAATGGCTGAGATAGTTGTTGCAGAGGCAGCACGGCTGCAGAGGATTCATACACATATAAGCAGAATTTCAACGTCAACATTGTCCTGTATGAGAAAATCATACTTTATTTTCTTTCTATTTGGATTATATTATAATGAACTAATTGCAATTGTAATTTATGACTTACTTTGATATAACATAAGACCAACTCATTATCATGTTGATGTAGATCAAGTCATCACGTGTTCACTTTAAAAATCGTCATCATAGTGGTTCAGTGTAAGTATTATTTGTCCGACCCACTAGGATTTGTTTCTAATGTTGAGGTATCTTGTGTAGAAAAATTGAAAGCATCTCATTATATTATTAAGTTTTCTGCATGACATCTATTTTTTTTTTGTTTATGCAACTCATCAATTACTTTCCCGATCTTCTTGATCTCTTTTTATATCGATGATATATTCCTGGAAGCTGTTGGGAGCAGACTGGAATATAGAAACATGAGTTTCAAACTCTAGTCTTTCATTCATGCCATGGAACCCCAACCTTCCTTCCTGGTTATTACTTCATTCCTCTTGTTGCTGCTTTGGCTTGCAAGAATTTACAAGCAGAAAATCAAAGTAAGGAGTCTGGTTCATAAGCTTCCCCCAGGGCCATGGAAGTTGCCTCTAATAGGGAACCTGCATCAACTGGCAGGGGCAGGCACACTTCCACACCATACCCTTCAAAATCTCTCACACAAATATGGGCCTCTGATGCACCTTCAACTTGGTGAAATTTCTGCGGTGGTTGTGTCATCCCCTGACATGGCCAAGGAGATAATGAAGACTCATGATCTTAATTTTGTGCAGAGGCCAGAACTCCTTTGTCCTAAAATCATGGCCTATGATTCAACAGATATTGCCTTTGCTCCATACGGTAATTACTGGAGACAGATGAGGAAAATATGTACGCTAGAACTTCTCAGTGCCAAGAGGGTTCACTCTTTCTCCTTCATTCGCGAAGAAGAGGTGGCTAAGCTCATACAATCCATTCAATTATGTGCATGTGCAGATTCACCAGTCAATGTTTCTAAAAGTGCTTTCTTTTTGCTAAGTACCATTATTTCAAGGGTCGCCTTTGGTAAAAAATCTGAGTATGAAGATAAACTTTTGGCCTTGCTCAAGAAAGGAGTGGAACTCACCGGAGGTTTTGATCTTGCTGATTTGTTCCCTTCAATGAAACCCATTCATCTCATTACTCGGATGAAAGCTAAATTGGAGGACATGCAAAAAGAGCTGGACAAGATTCTGGAGAACATTATCAACCAGCATCAATCAAACCATGGCAAGAGTGAAGCAGAAGAAAATCTTGTTGATGTTCTTTTGCGCGTGCAAAAAAGTGGAAGCCTCGAGATCCAAGTCACAATAAACAACATCAAAGCCGTGATATGGGTTAGTAAATCACTAAACCTATTACAAAATTCTTAGTTACATCATTATTAATTCTAAAAACACATGGGCATGAACTGTGTTATATACTTATATGATTTATGTGATAAAACTGATAACATATGATATGACTAGTTATTTATTATAATTTACAACATATATATGGGGAGGTTCCATGTATCGCTCTGACAGCAACTCTGTAATC
>CM023947.1:604794-661375 GCA_013407115.1 Glycine latifolia
AGGCCAAAATTTCTTGCTTCTGATATTATTGGCTATGGATCAGTAGACATTGCTTTTGCTCCATATGGTGATTACTGGAGACAAATGAAGAAAATATGTACGTTGGAGCTTCTAAGTGCAAAGAAGGTTCAGTCTTTTTCCCCCCAAAAGAGAAGAAGAGGTAGCTAAACTCATGGAAAGAATTCAGTCATCTGCAGGAGCACCAATCAATCTCACCAGCATGATTAACTCTTTCATAAGTACCTTTGTTTGTATAAGTGTTTGGTAACATAACTACTGAGAATCGTGAAGGATTTTTGTCGATTGTAAAGGAAACAATAGAAGTGGCAGATGGCTTCGATCTTGCGGATATGTTTCCTTCTTTCAAACCTATGCATCTCATAACCGGGTTGAAAGCCAAATTGGATAAGATGCATAACAAGGTTGATAAGATCTTAGATAAGATCATAAAGGAGAATCAAGCAAATAAAGGCACGGGAGAAGAAAAGAACAAAAATCTTGTTGAAGTACTTTTAAGAGTCCAACACAGTGGCAACCTTGATACCCCAATTACAACCGACAATCAAAGCTGTGATTTGGGTTAGTATATGTCTGCCATAATATTCATCTGATTTTAGTTCTGCTTCAGTATCATCCACATGTATTATTCAAACAAGTATGCTAATGAATCAATGTCATTTTTCTGTCCTCGTTATAATTTGAAATATATATGAAACTATATTCAACATTAATTATGCAGGACATATTTGCAGCTGGAACCGATACTTCAGTAAAAGTAATAGAGTGGGCAATGTCAGAAATGATGAGAAATCCAAGAGCATGGGAGAAGGCACAAGCTGAGATCAGACAAACGTTCAGAGGAAAAGAAGCAATCAGTGAGAGCAACATGGGAGAACTTAACTTCCTGAAGTAAGTAATAAGAGAAACCTTAAGGTTACACCCACCAGTTCCTTTGTTGCTTCCAAGAGAATGCAGAGAAGCATGCAGGATCGATGGATTCGATATACCCATCAAGACTAAAGTCATAGTTAACGCATGGGCAATAGGAAGAGATCCTAAGCACTATCATGATGCAGAGAGTTTTATACCAGAAAGGTTTCATGGTGCATCTATTGATTTCAAAGGAACGGACTTTGAGTACATTCGGTATGGCCAGCGTTGAGTTTGCTCTAGCTAAATTGCTCTACCACTTCATCTGGAAACTCCCACAAGGAATGAAACCAGAGGAGCTTGACATGGAGGAAGCATTTGGAGCTGTGGCTGGAAGGAAAAACAACCTTCACTTGATTCCCATTCCTTACAACACTTCAATTCATCATGATAATTGCAAATGAGGCACCTTCATTTAAATCAGTGCTTGCAAGTCAGTGCTTTTAATTTCATGTGAGCCCTTATTATTATTATCATTATTGAGGAAATGCCTTTCGGCCTTTTGGAGACCGAACGTTTGACATCTTTTTTACTCAACAATTATTATGAAGTTTGCTGGCATTGAGGAGTTTCAATTAAAATATTTGTCGGGTTTTGGATTTTGAAGTGGCATAACCTCTTACTATATATATACTTTTGCACCCTTGTTTAAGAAATTCTAAACTGAAAGCATATACAGCTAGTTGAATTTTCCACAAATCAGTAAAAGAATCTTGTAAGTACAACAGCTCTTTAGTATCTTCAGTCAAAGATGGAAAGAAGAAAAGAACTCGGAGATGGTGAGTTTTTAATCTCCAAGTTAATGGATTTTAGCTCTTGCGATCTGTAGTTATCCAGAAATTCTGACGGTTGCCAAAACGGAGCAACAGCAATGAATCGTGTGAACAAAGCCAGATAAAGTTCTGATGCAGCGAAATCAGTCAATGATGGAAGAATAGATCATCAACTTAAATAACATCAATAATGTGTTCGTTGTTGAAATTTTTTATCTCAGCTACTAGTTACCATCGCTCAATTTAGCCGCTTACCATGCATTAACCACAACAAAGGAAATCAGAGAAATATTTGTCGCTTTATTCAAATTTAAGAGTACATAAGCATACAATTTGTGCTGCGACAACTGCACTGTCACTCTAGTCCTCTCGTCTAATCAGTCACTCACACCAACACGTGTAATGAAGGAATATTTTATTGAGAACCTAGATCCTAAAAATAAGAGGACCGGCAGGAACAACAAAGCCGAGGTCCAGATGGTAAATTACAAAATGCGTGATTCTTCCTATCTAAATGGGTGCAGATCAAGGATCTATATACATCAAAAAAATCTGTTCAATACCAAAATTGGACGACTCCAATATGCAAACATATCCACAAGGAGCCATAGCAAAAGGATTAAAGTACTCTTCCGCCTAATAGTAATACCACAAAATGACCCTGAAAAGTTCAGTTTCAACACCTCACCAATTATGCAACTGAGAAGTAATGCTTTTTTCAACAGGATGATATTGTGTGTGCATGTATCTCCTAGCTTTCACAGAACCAGGCTGTTCAAGCCACTTGTCATATAAGCCTTTAATGATGGGATTGTCAAATGGTGATGCTACCAAAACCTAGCACATATAGAAGAAACATAATCAGTCCCTAATTAAAATTTTGATAGCAGAAAAGAGCAAAACAGTACAACAAACTCCACTAACACTACTCACAAACTAACATGTTTGACGCAAGAAATAATTAATTACTAATACCGTTAAACAGGAAAACAAGTTTTCAATATTCAAAAGCTGTTCCACAATTCACAAAAAAAAAGGGTCATATCACCGATGACAAATTATTGTAGTGCCTAGAGACAATGAAGCAAATATGGTAGAGCAACAATACGGATACAGACTAACAATTGTTTGTAATTTTGTCCTACAAGAATCCATGCAATGTTCAGACTTTCGATGCTCCCACCAATGCAGATGCAGACAAACACTTACGCATCCTTATGCAAGTCAAACTTTTAAAGAAGAGTGCAAATTAAAATACTAGCTTCTGACATAATACTAACATTTTCCATGTAAACTGATTGTAACAGCTGACTTAGTTCTTTAGGAGATTGCCCTGAATTTGGTTTAATTTGACCTCCCCCATTTAAGCAACCTGCATCAATAAACATTCTCTTTCAGTTCAATACCTACCAATTTTATGGGCCTCATGAAAAAATATTGATAACAAACAAAAACCAACAAACAAATAAAATTTATTATAAAGGAAAAACACGGTACCTGAAGGACATGCCATGATTTCTAGGAAATGATAATCACATTTCCCAGTTTTAAGTTTTCTTACAACGTTCTGCAGGTTCCGGAAACCATAACAGAGAGCAAATTTCAACACTGTTTTTCCCTCCACCTGCACAGCAGATGTAGAACGGTAAGCAAGAGTATACTCTACTAAGTCCTCTTAGCTTTGGCAGGGTACTCTAGAACAGTAAGCAAGAGTACTCCTCCAAGTCCTTGTGGCTTTGGCAGGGTACTCCCTTTAATTAGGATTCGCAAATTCTCCAAAGGAAACAAAATATCAAGACTACGCAAAAAGTGAATAAACTGTTTATACTATGGTTTATTTATAGACCTAACATAGCTATACACCCTAATCAAATAATCCTATTTTAGGCCAGGATGAGATAATCCAAAATAACAAATAACAATAAATAATCCCAAATCAAAAAACCCAATTTGAAAAATAAATCTAGATGGCATTTTTTTTTTATCAGCAAAGAAAATCTAGATGACATATCGAAAACTAATAGCCTATTCTATCTACATCATGATATAGCATGGCATTATATCATATATACCCAGATAAACAAACTCTAACTATACAAGGCGCAACAAACCCCTAAATTATCCTCAAGTTAATACATAATTTTGTCCCTAAAAGTGATAATTTATGTTGGTTTGTTCCTTGAAGAGGCTCTATACTTGCTAAAAGTCTATCTTACAAAATTGTCTAGTTGTAAACAATTTCATCCCTCAGAGAACTAATTTGTGCAAATGAAAACATTCATTCAGGGACCAAAGCAACATAAATTGCCACTGCAGGATGAAAGAATGATAGCAGCAAAGGTTGCTGGTGAAGGAATAATCATGGACTCTTATTCATGAAAGAATGATGATGACTTCAAAGAAATAATGAGAGAAATTAAATAACACACATCACAACCAGAAACTGCGTTGGAAATTTATATCATCAAGAAATGGCATTTAAAAACTACTTATTGTCCAATTTGTTATAATGCATAAATACCAACATTTTGTAGTTAGTTACCGCACAGAAAAGATACTGATAACCACCTTCCTGATAACAACCTTCCTCACAAGCATAAAAATAATATTATAAAGTTCAAAAGAACTTGCCTCCAGAGTAACTTCCTGAAAATCTGAATTCCTGATGTTTCTGAATGTCAAAGGGTCATCAATCTGTCTTCCAAAAAGTGTTTTAGCAGCATATCGGAATATTGTTTCCGCATAACCTCCAGAGCTTCCACGGACCCCATAAAGGTATCCTTCTTCATTAATATTTGTTAGTCTGCAAGCACCATACTACATCTGAACACCATTGTTCGACAAACACGTGAAATTAAATAATAGAAGCAAAAGTTAGTTTCATACATTTTGTCCAGAGGAGTCTCGTCTAGGCTTTTAAAATCAACTTCTTTTGACTGTAAGATTGAACCCAAATGTGCATTAGCATACATATCATAAGTTACGTTCAAAGGAAAAAAAAATCACAAAAAAAAGATGGAATGCATCAAACTTATATAACCTGAATCAATTCCAAAACTTCTCCAGTTGTCAATACTGAATCTACCTCTGAAATCATGTTAATTTCACTCTCAAGCCCTTCAACATGGGACTCAAATTGGAAAACAAAGTCATCCCTAGCAGCCTCAAGCTTTTTGTCATAACAAGGCATCACGGTGACATGGTAAACTTCTTCTGGCCTGTTAAAACAACCATTCAAGTGTTTTACTATGCATATAACTCTCTGGAAATTGCATCATGCCAAAATATATCATGAGTATATGAATAACGACTGAGGCATCATAATCATCAAAAGATTAAGTGGCCTCCCTCATCTTCAAGGTAAATGTATGTTTCTTTCCATCTCAAATTATAATCTGGAACTAATATGCAACCTGAGTCCTAATTCTTGGCACACATAGTTCTTTATGATAGCTCCAACTGTTTGCTGTGGACTCTTTACTGATGAAATATAAGGTAGAACAAAGGATCCAAGTTGCTTTTCAGCATAGCATATCCAACCTGCACATAGATGGTTCATATCAACAACCAGAACCTATTCTGCACATTGAAAAGTAGTTCTGGTCCACAACCCTATATTTCTAACACAATGAAATAATATGAGGCAATCACAAGTCACAACAGAAACAAGGAGAAACACAGACCAGAGTCAACACAACATCCTTAAATTTCAGCTTACATTTCTACTTCTGAAGTCGGAATAAAAAAAACTTCATCTCGCATTTTTTTAAGATCTTCTACACAAGTTCATTTAACACGTCACATATAACCCCTAAACATGTGTGCTTATTGACAACTTAATATGTTATATAACTTTTAATACACTTAACTTTGTTGTGTTCTTATATTTTGGATTTTGCCGAGTCATTATTCATGTGTCAAGTCATGTCCAGCATCCAAGACTATGTGCTTCATAGACACAATTTGCCAATACTATGATCTTGATAAGTTTAACTTCTATACCTGGGCAAGCTGATGCAATCATAGGTAGGCTTGATTTATTCCTCTCATCACCAACCAACTGATTCTGTCTATACCTTGTGATGAACTCCACACAAGATTCAACAAGGGTCAAATCTCTACTACAACTTGTATCAAAAACTGCCTTCACTCCCAAGGATTTAAAAAATCTTGTCAGCTTTTTGAAAGCCTGCAATGGCAAGAGTTTGACTTTTAGCCAGGGGAAACAAGAAGAAAGTTGGATTTTTCTTCCAAGATGTATTTCAAGTGAGAACCTTGTAAAAATATTTTGAAAGGGTTAAATATAATTTTAGTCCCTGTTAAATTAACACATTTTGGTTTTGGTCCATATAATTTCTTTGAAGGTTTTCATCCCTCTCGAATTTGAAATCACCATACTTAGTCCCTACCGTTAACAAGATTCTATTAAATTTTGACATGGCTAATGGAAATCCACAGACATCCCAATTGGCATGTGTCCACTCACTTTCCACCTCAAATTGACTTTTCCAAAATTTTCCTCAAATCATGAAAACAAATGTGTAGCCTTTGTAAATTAGCCAGAAAACATTATCTTGTCAGAGGTGAGAGGGTGGCGCAGAGCAGAGATGGAAAAAGGGGAGGTGGTGTGTGATTCTTGTGTCGCAGAAAAGGGTGCAGCATATGGTGCAGAGAGATGAGAATCAAATCGGTAAGATAGAACCAGATTATGATGGGAAAGATAAAGGAGTTGGGGGCAACTATGGTTAGCATGACACTATAGAAGGTGAGACAAGGGGAGGCTTTCTTATGATTAAAACTTGGAGTGCAAATGAAGAAGGAAAGCCCAGCGTTGTGTGTGAAATAATTTTTCGGTTCAGGAAAAAATTTGGTGATGTGGCAAGCGAGTTATATGTGCGCATTACTATATGCCAAGTGGAATGCCTATGTGGACTTCTGTTAGCCACATCAGGGCTTAATATTAGCAACAGGGACTAAATTTGGTGATTTTAGATTTTGGAGGGATTATAAAAAAACACTAATATACCCCAGTGCCAGAAAGCTCCTTGCTATGCAAAGGTATGGGGGAAGGTCACTGTATGCAGCCTTACCCTTGCATATGCAAAGACATTGTTTTCGAATTCGAACCAATGATATATTAGTCACCAGTGCACGACTTTACTCTGCGCCAGAGATTGCCCTCTCAATTTTTATTTTTTCCATTTTAGAGGTACGAAATACAAAAACATATTTAACCCAAAAAAAATATAATGAGCAAAGCAACATCTAAAGTGTCACCTGAATTGGAGAAATGCCAAAATGAACAGCAATAGAAGCCCTTGACTGGGGAGAAAGAGACACAATCACGGCCTTTCCTGAATTAATATTGTTCAGAAACTCATCCAAACTTTGCTTCTCCAGCATAACTGTCTCTGCTGATGTGACGCATCCACTGCATTACCAGAGGAATAAGTTATGATTCCAAATAAAAGTTGCACTTTGACATTATCAACAACACCATAGACTTAAGAAACACAATCAATGTAAAAAAAATTAATGTAATGTTCTTAAGCATTTTACTAAACACAGAAACAAGTACAGCAGCAAAATACATACGTTGACTTGTTAATAGAGCTTACCCCAAAACCTAGGGGTACTAAGCAGAGAGAGAGAGAGAGACTAACCTGCATGCCAAACAATCCTTAAGCGAAATTTTAACAGGTTCAAAGCTGACCTGCTTGTTAGCATTTGATACCTAGAGAGAAATTACATGTGAGCAAGAAGGGTTTGACAAAGAGATTGTGATTATTCCGAAGAAGAGAAGGAAATGAAAATACCTCTGGTTTATCATTATTTTTTAATCCTTTGAGGGAGACTATGCATGCCTGTGATGGTGCGATGTAATCGTTGAGATCTCCAATCCGAAGTGTTGCCGAGAATTTCTCCGACATCTCTGAGTCTCACAATTTAATAGCTAGCAGTAGCAGCCGTACACTAGTAAATTAATGAACAAAGAATTAATCGAAGGATTAATTTAGGGTTTTTGGTTGGGGGAAGGGAAGGGAAGGAAATTAGGCCACAGCCACAGCCACAAATACAAATAGTGTTCGTTCGGTTCCCTCGTTAAGTCAAAGGAAGGAATGGCGCAGAAGATAGATGAATGAAGCAACAAAACAAACAAAGGAAAATGCTAATCTGTGAACAGTGAATTTGTGTTTAGGGTGTGTTGCGAATTGCGATTACGAACGGAGGTCGTGTTCTGTATATTTGCTGTATCCAAATTCTCTCTTTTTTGTTGTTGTTGAATTTCCAAAATCTATCTATATTCTACTAGTACTCTCTAGACTCTAGATAGTCTTCTACTATATATCTAATATCTATTATATATATATATATAAAAGCAAACTACTAGCAAAATGACTAAACTCAACATTTTATATAAATAACACATGGCAAATAATAGGGACAAAATCATAATTGAACATCATTTCCAGAAAATGGATTTCGCTAATTGCACCTCCATTTTAATAAGTGCACTCCAATATATCTAAATTAAAACTTATTAAATGCACTCGCTTTTTGATAAATTCACTTCAATATTTCCTAATCAAAACTTGCTAATTGCACCTTCTTTTTTATCTTTTAAATCTTAAATACTCATTATATCATTTCTTTCATCCCTTTCACACGTTATCTCTTTAACGCGTAGGCAGTAGTATTACCTGTGTACGCAGAGTATTATACTAGCCAGTTACAAAAATACAAAATCTCAATATTATTTTAATTTTTCCTTCCGAAAAGACTCTAAATCATTGGTGATATAGTAATTACTCTCTTATTTACTTGATAATTGCCTAGAAATTGATAGCTTGCAGGCATATCAATGTGGAGACTTTGGTTATTTATAAAAGTTATTAAAGTTTCAGATAACAAGCAGTATGGTCTAACTCTAAAATTTCAAACTGACTCTGCATGTTATATATTATTTATATGATTTTATCTATTAATAAAAAATTTGGGAAACACACGTTTGGTTAAAGCCCCATATCTATAAAGTGTGGGCTTGAGCATTTCCATTCAAGCATGATAGATTGTTTTTTGTTACATTAAAATTTTCATCCCTTTATTATGTTTGCTCCTATAACCACCATCTCATGAAACTGACAAAATTTGATCATGATAAACTATGATTTATCATTTGTGTAAATATGTTCCTAATTCTTATAATCTTATTGACATCTCAGATTTAGAAGAAGATGTTTCACATCTACACAAATATGTCTTTTTAAGGGATTTTTTTGAAAGAAGATTTTAGGCCTATTGATGTTGATCCACAATGTCTGGTACCCGGTAACAACTATTTGAAAATCTCAAATGTCTTTGTATCATTTTCAGCTAATACATAACATGTTTGACCATATTTATTTTCTGCAGGTTAGTCCTATGGAAGGTACAATTTTAAGATTTGGGGAGTTTAAGGGAGCTAGAACAATGATTAAACAAATTAAAGAGTTTGCATATTCAGTTTTTCCTTTTCTTGGTGTAAGTCATTTCCTTCCAACAACAGATGTGCAAGAGGAGCATAGTTAATCAATAACAACTACTGAGAAGAGCAACAAGTCATGGTGGAGAGTTTCATTGGCTTCTCCAAAAGTTTGGAACTCAACATCATTACGGTAATATGATGATATATTTCTATTTGTCTTATGCTAACAATGTTTTATGCTTACTAGATTTGATTGTAAACATTTGTATTTAAAAATGATCTTATTAATGAAGAAAATCACATTGATATATTTACATGCTAATCCTCACAAATTAACAACTAAATTTTCATTATGCATCTACTATTGATTTTTTTCATAGTGCATATTATCATGAATATTTGTAATCATCATTTGAGTACAGGTAGTATCTCAATTTCAAACTTGATCCATCACATTGATACTATCAAGTATATATACAGATAATAAATCTTAAGAAATATGTGAGACATCGTAGATTAACATATTGTACAAAGGTCACACTTTTATATTTCATATCAACCAATTACTATATATTGGTTGAAATATATATTATGTTCTCTGTCATGTAGTAATCTTGCTTTCAATCTTTTTTAAATTGTTGTTATCCATCCGTTACATTTATAGACAATATTCTATTTCTAGACTAGAATTTTGTAAGATACTAACAAAATTTTTAAGGAGTACTATATTACAAATTGATCATCAGATGCCTACAATTATAATTCACTACATCTATAATATTATTATTAAATAATATTTTTTTATTACACATGCAAAATAAATGCTAACAAACGCAATTGACAACAAAACGTATACACAAATAAGTGTTAAAATTTTCATTTGTACATTTTACTTATAATTATCATATTTTTATATTGCACACAATAAACATAATTTCTTATTCCTATTATAAATTCATCATTTTTTCATTTCTAAAATATTTGTATATTTACTTATTATAAAAATAAATTTTCAATTTGAAACGGAGTGAAGTGCAGCAAATCAGTACATTTCGTGCAAATGCACGGGTTATCGACTAGTTCTAGAATAAATTTTATAATTTATTTTTAAAAATTTATATATGAGAATGAAAAGCAGATACAAAGAGATTTACAAACATTCATATATTCATTATGCTCTAGCTAGACCTCCTCGGTTTATCGACTATATAAAGTATAAAATATGTACTCCCAACAAAAATATGTACTTTGTTTGTCTCTAATATAAAACATTGTTAATTATTCATGCATATTATGAAAATAGTTAATTTAATTATTATTATTGTTAATTTATTTGTAATTATAATATTTTTTTCAAAACTGTCCCTAAATAATTTATTATGGAGAGAGAATAACAAGGAGTAAAATAGTGGAGTTCTAATTTTTAAAATTAAATTCTTTCATCCTCCAATATTAGAAAAAGACAATTCATAGCATTTAATTTTTATTGAATAAAATAATTAAAAATATTTTTATTAAAACATAATTAATACAAAAGACAATTGAAAAGCAGGCTTATAATAAAAGGAAAAAGAAATTTTAAAAAAATATTTTATAAAAAGGACAAAAAAGTATAATTTAAATAAGTTAAAATACACATTTTTTTTAATTTTTTATTATATTTAATTTGACAATTCAATTTAATATTTTATATTTTGAAAATTGTCTCATTAGAGTAAATCTAATGTTGAATCAAAAAAGTCATAAACATGACAAAAATAAGTAAAAAGCAAATGGTTTAAACATTAGTTGAATTTCATAATTTCATACAAATAAATTTGGTCAAACAAGTTTCACATCTTGAATTGGTTTATAAAGTTAAAAATGGTAACCCAAAATCAAAAATGTTTTAAGAAAAATTATTTTGAGTGACTTTAAAAACACAAATAATTAAATTAAATTTTTGGATAAACCAGATTGTCCATCAAGTAAAAGTCAAGGATTATTTAAGAGCTTGATCTCTTTCAATATTCTTTTCATACGCGCGTATTAAAGATTTTGATTGAATCTCTCGTCACATGTTTAAATGACAAGATAATATACCAATTTTGTTAAACGTTAGTAAAAGTATAGGGTACTAAATATAATTAAAAATATAAATGATTAAAAGTATAGTTTAGCTATTTAAATATTGCACCCTAATTTTCAAAGTGGATTATTTATTTATTTTTCCTTTTATTTTATTTGTACAATAATGTGTATAGCGATATTTTTTTTTTATCTTTTTCTATCATATTAATAATTACATATTGAAATGTAATACATGCACAATAATTTATATAACAATTTTTTATATTATTTATACAACAATTTATATCATATTATTTTTGTGTTTATTACTTTCTACCCCCATCCTTTATCATTTATTACATTTCAAAGCTTTGCCTTCTTCGCTTCGCTTGATAAAACAGAAACGCCGCAAAAGAGAAATGAAAAGCAAAATAAGAAGAAAAAAAATGTACAAATTTGATTCATTTGGTAGCTTGGCAATAGTAGATAATTTTTAAAAAAAATACATAATTATGAATATTTTATATAAAATTAAATCTATTTATTTTTGTTGGCTGCTCCTAAATTTTAAACCTAATTTTGTTTATATCTAACTCAATTAGTGATCAATGTGTGAATTATTTTAAATTTTTTAATATCCAAAGTTTGACTCCTTTTAAATTAAAGAAAAGAAATAAATCTGATTGTCAACGAGGAAGGCACGATGTCACAGTATAAAATCTTCTAGTATTTAGTATCTACGAGCATCGAAAAGGTAAATCAGTGACAGCCGAAATTCACATATTGCCATCATAATTCACTATAACATTGTTTGATCATTAACAAAAAGCCTTACAAATTGGAAAACTACTATATTGACCAAGAAAGAGTGGTAAGTGGAGTAGGTTGGTTGTTAACTTGAAGAAACCATGTGTGATGGTAGCTCCCAATAGTACCTACCAACCTGCATATTTGTTTTTGTTGGTGTCATACAAACGGAAGAGACTAAAAGCAGAAATACATGACAGGACCACCATACTAAGACTAACAACAAAAGCACTAGCTATCCCTTCTCCCATTTGGTTGCAGAATTTCTCATACATGTTGCACACCTTCATCCACTGAAGTTCTGCTTGCCCTGTCCTTCCAAGCACGCCAGATTGCAATGCAGCCGCCACTGCAGCCACCGTCACATATGCCATCACCTGTACAAATAGATGGTAGCAACGTTCAATAACACTTGTAGTGTGTTTACATTCACTGAAACCATGAAAAACTGGAAGCAACTCAGTATTGTTTCTGCTTCAACATGAAAAGCGATAATTGAATTTGGCAAAAGTGAAGTCAAACCAAACATGTTATTGTTATCATGTTGTGTAGTACAAGTACTCCTTATTAAACTTATCAACTATGATTTTTTTTTTTTAATGTTTCTTTAGGATCCAGAATTCATTTCTTTAAACTGAAATAAATAAAATAACTGTCTTTAAGGAAGGTCAACAACTGCATATGGGATCCCAAAGGCGATTAAGTAAGAATCTATGATATACGTGGTGAGTGTCTCCCCTGTACGACGGTTTCCATGGGGTCCCGCAGCAGTGTACCAGTTTCTCATGCTTCATGGGGCAAAATTGAGATAATTATGAATTGCTATACAAATTTGACTATTTGAACCCCGACTTCAACAAAGCAAAAACCTGACCCCACTCTCCGATTCTGACACAGGTATTTATGTAAAGAGCAAGCTTAGGACAGGATCAAATGTTTGAATGGAGAGTCGATCACTCCCTCCTTTGGTGGATTTGCCTAATTAGTTTTATATCCATTCATTGATCAATTTGATGCATTAATTTAAAAAAGTTTGGAACTTGGGATGAACTCATTGAAAAAAAAAATGAGAAGTATCACATGGTCGAGATTCAGCTTTGGGCAGTTGCTACATTAGCTCTCAAGAACAAGAAGAACCCAAAAAGCAAAAAATATTCATTCTTGGCTTTTGGGCATGGTGCAGTGCTGAGGAAATATATACACTTAGTGTGTACTTGAGTGAACGTTTATGTGTATGGTTTCACGTTGAAACCACAGAAAAAAAAAAAGTGAGAAAGTTAAAGCTATACAGACTTGTTTCATTGATTTTCAAGAGCTGTTCCATTATTAATGTAGAAAAGTGAATCAATTTTCTTTAAAGGACCGCACAATTAAACATACTGTATAAAATTGATTATGAATTGAAATTATTTTTGCTTATATGCTTTTATATTGAGAGTAACTTTGATGTAAAACTTTTCAATCTGATGCAAAATCAATTTTACCTCCAATAACGAAACATTTGTATTTTTATCAAGTTTAAGATTACATATGACGGAATAGGCTTACCCAAAAAATAAAAAACATATGACGGAATAGAAAATCAATTCTGATACTTTTAGCCGTGAAACCAACCACACACTTATTCTATGGCAGAGACAAGAGTGAGATTATATAGGTACCTGATCACCAGAGAAAATGAGCCAAGCTAAGGGCTTATTGAAGAGTACATTTCCTCTAATCATACTCACAACACAACGCAATCCTTGGATTAAGGAGTACCCAACAGTTAGTCCGTTGGCAACTACCAGGAACCTGCAAAGTTTAGGCAATCAATATTATATTAGGATTAGGATTAGGAGAGAAGAAAACCATTTTCAGACTGAAAGAGAAGAAAGAAGAGCTCACACTAAAGCCTTCATGTCTGTAAATTTAGCTTTCTTCTGAAAGGAGAAAAATTCCTTGACTTGGGAATCAGTCACCACAAGAACAATTGCAACAGCTCCTAGACCAAGGCTCACACACCTTAACACCAGCTCTGTTATCCTCACCCTCCTATCCAACACTTTGAGTTTTGTTCCATGGTACACTGGGACTGTACCAGGACTAACACCCAAACCCAAGTAACTCATTTCCCCCCTTTAAGATCGACACTGAGATAGGACAAAATAGAAGAAGAAAGCCTAAAAGCACCAAGAAATATGAGGAAACAAACAAGTGAGAAAAAGAGATGAACAACCCTGAGGTCTCCACTATTATATAGAACACAAAATTTGGCCTTAAATTTCCAAAAGATTGATAATGGAAAAATAAAATATAAAAAAAACGCAACGTAGCGTAGCGTGCGTGCCAACTGGTCAAAGCTGAGAAGACAGAACACGTATTCACAAAGGAAACTCAGCTATCCTATCATACAAAAGATGGGGTCATTTATTAAGGAGTCTGCTGTCATTTCTGGTTCTTGCATTTATTTATTGACTACTAAATGGCAAGAAAAATGTGGTTTTTAGAGCTCTTTTCTCCTTTCTAGAAATGAGGAACAGTTTCACGTCCCAATATTTGTGTCTGACAAGGTAAGGTAAGAAGTGCCTTTAATTCTGATCATTTAAGGACCGTATGGTTCAGTTTTATGGTGACCATTGTCCCATTTCTTTTGCCTAGCCCTTAACAAACACATGTGAGCGAATGCCGAATCAAACATAATCTGTGGACACCACAAATCAATTTAATTTAATGCTAGCAAAAGTAAGGGTTAGAAAAGAACAAAATATTAAGTATAATAATTAATAAGTGATAAGTGATATGATATGATAAAAAATAATAATGAATGTTAATGAAGTATTTGAAATAGATGAATGTTTATGTATCATTATAGTAATGACATACCTCCTATTTTACTTTTTTTTATTCTGATACTCTGTATACTTTAATGAGTTATGTATCATAACTCCAATTTAATTTACTTTGTGAAGTTTGTTTTGGAGGTTGCAAATAATGGTGTCTCGCCAAATATAATTCTCCTTTCGTGGAAATGGCTGAAGTAAAAGTAAGTGAGTGTAAACTTGATTGTTGAAATTTTAAGAGCATAAAAAAGGCACGAAGTTGAAGAAACAATCATTAACGATATCTAGATGATTGATTTATTTGTATGTATGTTATGGTGGACCATGTGCTAGCAAGTCTGTGTTCGTGGTTTTTTTTAGTTCACATGTTCACATCTCACTAAAATTTGCAGATTATCATGAGGCTCATAAAGTGAGAGTTCACACGCGCATTGCCAAGTGTATTAAAGGGGGATAAATCATGTATGTGCCCAATGAGATGACCCACTAGGTAGCAACCACTTCATTCCACTAAGCACAGCAATCTCTAACCTAACTTTTAAAAGTGGTTGGTTTGCTCTCCTATGTGTGAACAGGAGTTATTTTAAGTCTTTTTAAATTTCAATCCAAAATGCATAATCTTTCCTCTAATGCTTCTTCTGATGTCAGTCAGTCTATCAGCATGATATATATAATCAATATAAGCGATCAAATTATAATTCTTAAAAACTTTAACGGCTGGTTCTTTGCCCTAGTACAGTGTATCGGTAGTAATCTCAGCTCATGTTTGGTTAAGCTCAGTTTTTGTTTTAAGAATAAATTTAGCTATAATGACTTAAGAAAAAACAGAAGACTCTTTCAGTAACATCTTTTTATAATCTCTTTTACCAAAATTTTCATTATTAAATTTTGTTTACTCAATATCTATCTACCTATGCATTAATCTTATGGGAATTTAGAACATATGAATGATGAGTGTGCCTCTCTGCAGTGGGGTCATACAGCCTTCGGTGATATATTTCATAAAGAGATATTAAACTTCTTTTGTAAATTGTAACTAAGCAAAGGACCACAGAATTTTACTATTTCCCAATTTGCTAATTTGGGTTCAAAGAAAAACTCGCTACTCGGTCCATTTATGCGGAACTTAAAAAAAAAGGGGTCAAATAATTAGACATAAATGATTTATGTCTTGAAATTAAAATTGAATCGTACAGAAGTAGCAGGTTTATTTATCTCGTAATCAAATTTCAGATTAATCGGGTTTCTTTTTTTTTTATGAATTAGAAGGCTAAGACAAAAAAAAACTTGTCATAAAGTAGCTCACTGTCACAAAGTGATTTAAAAAAACCTCAAACACAAATAAAATATGCGTAACTATCAAGTAAGAACACTCTTCTAAAAGAAGGTGAGTCTTGACAGATTAGTTAGTTAACTTGGCTCATTAGTTAGTTGTTAGTTACAACTTAGCTGTCATTTTTCTGTTATTACAGTTACTTCTCAACATTGTAAATATCTTGTAATAACATCCTTGTACATGAGATTCTCAAAGATCATTTTCATTCTTCGATCCATGCTTTCTATCTTCTGCTTCCTTTTCTCTGAGAATCTTCGTTCATCATCATGAACAAGTGTGATTTCATTAGTAACAACACTGTTTATCTTATTCTGAGACATAAATGAGTAAATTTTAATAATTTAATTTTATGTGAATGATGAAAAATGTAAAATTAAAAAAAAATCTCATTATTATAAAAAGAGAGAAATTATAATTTGATCATTTAAACTACATAAATAGAACAATTCAACGTCATTTCACCATGGTACAGTTTTACTTTGACATCAAGAGATGGAACAATAAGAATTTAAGAAACGTGGACAAAAAAAAGCACCGACTCCGTTACTCCCTCCAAAGTTCAACCGCAAAATATGGTCTTACGGTCTTTGATGGAAGAAAATATGCTACTTCAAACTTTATTCAAGGAACAATCTTGATATGCGTCTAGCATATGATCCTTTCCAAGCTATTAGAAGCATGAAATCATCCATAATTGATCGAAATTGCTCATTATCTTGATAGATATTGATGATTATATCCCTTACATGAGTTATAATTAAATTGAATGATTTTATAACAGGAAAAGCTTATTACAGAGAGCAAGTCTAGCAAAGGAAGTTTCCACGCTGTCAGTGTGGGGTGCCACGCCACCAGCGTGGCTAGGAGCTCAGAAGTGCATTCTTCACTGGAAGTCCACGCCATCAGCGTGGAGATCCACGCTATCAGCGTGGGTATGTCAAAGCTTCCACGCCACCAGCGCGAGGTCCACGCCGTCAGCGTGAGAAAGGCCCTGCAAGTCAATTCCTCACTGGAAACCCACGCCCCCAGCGTGGTGTGCCACGCCATCAGCGTGGATGTTCAAAAGTTGTCACGCTATCAGCGTGGTTAGCCACGCCTCCAGCGTGGAAAATGGCCTGGAACTTAATTCTTCACTGGAATGCCACGCTCTCAGCGTGGACAGCCACGCCTTCAGCGTGGGACCTAAAATGAAGCCACGCTGTCAGCGTGGGATCCCACGCTATCAGCGTGGGACTCTGTTGACTGTGTAAACTTAAATGCTGCTGAGGGCAAAGCTGGGATTTCACATGTTCCTTATAAATAGCTTAACTCCAGCATTGAAGGCACATTCCTGGACTTGAAGACTCACAAATACTAGGGTTTTAGAGCTTGGGAAGCTTTGCTAGGGCATTGGGAGTTGAAGGTTCAAAGTGGAGGTCTTGCTCCATCTTCTTCTCCTTATTTCTTAGCTGGGCATGTCTAGTTTGGATGTAACTCAGCCACCCATTATGAGGTTTGGCTAGTTTATTTTGTAGTTAGGGCCAAGCACTTAATGTAACTCCCATTGGGATGTATTGAATGCTATTTTCATTTATCAAAAGTCATTTTTACTGCACTTTGCTTGCATGGTTTATTTCTTCTTTGGATTTAATCACTCTAATGAAGAACTTAGAGTTAGGGTTCACAATAGGAATATTGGGACACTAATCTTGGACCTAAGTGAAGTAACTTGCTTGCATTACCTAGGAATAGGGATGAAGGTTCGCAGTCTTGAATGTGTTGCTTAATGCTTAACCCTAGGAAAGTCACTAAGGAATTAGGGCTGGAAAAAGGGGTTAAAGGGTTATTTGGCTAAGGAATTAGTGAATAGCTAAACTATTAGTGGAACACATAACTGATTGATTGAGATATGTGAATATAGTAAACAATATAATTTCATTGGGAGGAAGCATTGAGGGTGAGTGCCCTAGCTACTACCGTTACATATTATATTTCGTCAACTTACTTGTTCATATACTTTAATGTTCATAGCTTAGTTTAAATTCAACAATTACACACACACAACCAAAACTTTACTTAATTTTGTCATCCAACTTATTGATACGAATTACAATCTAATTGGTCAAACAATCCTCGTGGAAACGATACTTTACTTTCACTTTATTACTTGTACGATCGGTATACTTGCCGTGACGCAACAAATCTCATACTTGCATGAGCCATGACCTGCCATTGCACAAAAATACGACAATATCATTTACCATTGGTACTACAAAATACAAATAACATTCAGTAAAATCAATTGATATGGTCCAATAATCAAATTCAAGCTACTTATGCCCCATTGGGCATTGGGCATTCAATGTCTTAGTAATTGTTACTATGAATGAAAGGATAAAGCATTCAGACAATTTATTTTTTGACATTCAGACAATTGTAAATACTAAATAACTGTTAAATCTCAATATGAGTTATGAGAGGTTATTTAGAGATCTTACTTGGGTCAAGATCAGTGGTGATTGCAGCAGAATTGAAATAGCAAGAGCCTCCTTTGTTTTTGAACCTCTGATAGTAGTTGTTGAAAGCATAAGAGGCATGGTCCTTCAAGGTATTTGGAAGGTAACAGGGTTGATTCCCTTGTATCTTGCTGCAATCTGCTCCACCCTTTCCACAAGCCCACTCCATAGCCCTCTGTAACTCGTCATCTGGGGTCTGCTCATCTGCTATGCACCATTCCTCAAATTGTCCTGAAATTTTCCAATAACTCAATAAGATACTACACTAGTCTTTGGCTTCTAACAGAAAAATAAATTAATGGTTTTAGTTTAGTTTCCATAACAATGGCCACATATAAGGCACAATGAATTCTTTCCTTTTAATAAGGCAAAAATCAATAAACTTAGAAGAACTCGTGTAGAGGTAATGCTGATTTTACCATATGCTTGAAAAGATAGAGACAAAAGGAGCAGAGCCATCAAAATTTTGAGCATTGTTGAAGTCATTACTCTTCAGGAGCTTCTTATCTAACCTTGATCTATGTTTCATGTGATGGCTGAAAAATATTCATATAAGTGCTACTCTCTTTATAAAGTTTCATTCTGAAGAGGGAAAGGCTCAGAGTCTCAGAATATAATATAGATACACTCTTTCTTCAAAGACGGAGACACCCAGCTATATGGTCCTACTTCCATGTCTTCGTTGTCACGATATCTTCAAACTTTTCTTTTCTTTAGAATGTCTCTATCACCGTCATACAAAATTTTCACTTTTCTTATACCCGGGATGATAGATATGGACATTCCAAATATGGTATTTAGATATTTTTTAAATCCCCTGATAACTTTCCTTAGATATGGTGTAGGACAAAACAAATTATCTTATGCAATTCTAGTTTTGGTTAAGATACTGTTTTCAGCTTTCATTGTACAAAATATGAAGAACAAAGAGTTCAGTCGGTCCATTCCAAGCATTTTTTTTTTTTGCAATGAGGAATCTAGATGACCAATTTTCCAAGCAAGCTATCAGGCCATAAAGCAGAAGTCAGGATCCCTAAAGGCATTGTAAATAAAGAACTGGTTTCTTTTCATTATTTATGCCTTCTCAATAGACCCAACAGATTTCTTACCAAGCCACTCCATCTAGTTCAATTATTTGTCTCATTTCCATCCTGGGACCCTTGTTGCCTAAAGGATTAACAATAACTCCAAAATTATTAGGATTAGGAATAAAGATCCACGAGGAGGGATTTCTTTTTTGAATAATGCACAAACCGTTGCAGCAAATGTTTGCTCTTGTTCTGTGATCAAATGCCACGGAATCAATGCAATAATAAAATATAATACTAGATGGATAACAGAAAGAAAGAACTTTCCATAGTTGAGACTTGATAATACATCACATAACATGGATATATATTAACATTCTTCATGTCAGAAAGGATTTTCAATTTCTTAATACCTATTTCAAACCATTATGTTTTAACACAGGAACTTTTTGCTTACCAATATCAACTTTTGTTCATTACTTAATTTATTTTTTGGTTTGAATTTCTTTCGAATTTTTCTGGAGCAGAACTCTGCATTTTTTGCAATAAATCCTGGCATCATATTGGAGATTGGATTAATACACCACATCCTCTCTAAAATAATAAAATGAATTTATATATGTTAATATGCAAAAAAGAAAGACCATCTAGCTTATAAGTTAGTATATGCTAATGATAATTATGATACTATACAAACAAATAATCAATTTGGTCTCTCAAATAATATTCTTTCTCCTAAGTAGTCCCTAAAATAATAAAATTATAAAACTATTCAAAGTATTGAATATTCATTAGTTTAGTCTCTGAGTTGACATATTTTACTAATATTCAAAGACTAATTTGAAAAAAAATCGAACATTTAAGTGACTACTTAGCATGATTTCTCATTTAATATATATATATATATATATATATATATATATATATGTTTACTTTATGGATTATTTAGGAGAAAAGGTCTTTAAGGATGAATTTCATGGTTTATTCGATACTGTTATAGTGTATTCGGTTTAACATCGTGAGTTTGTCTCATACGGTACACAAAGTCACAAACATACAGAAAAGACAATTTCGATTGGTTCAACTTTGAAGTTATCTTCTGTTGTTATAATTTGGTAAACCTGGTTGCATGAAAACCATTTACTAGTTCAGCGTGATACATTCTTGTATCTATTTATTATATTCACTTAGCCACAAGCACTATTTTTCTTCTCATTCCTTCAGTATTTTCTTGAGGCATGACAAATTCACAATAATCAGCGACTAATTTCCCCGTTTGAGCCATGTCCATGATCATTTAGCTCTAGTGCAAAATTTTTTTCTTTCCAGTAAGGTTGGAGTTAAGCACAATTTTGTTACATTAAACATATGTTGATTCCCTGTAAAAAAAAAGGTTACTAAGCTGATTGATAACACATGTTAAGGACTGATGCTAACTAAAAAGTGCAGTAAACTGGATTATAGATATTCAAGGATGGTTCATAGATTGATAACAACATGTCAATGACCGAATCAAAGAAACCTATAACCAACCTAGCAAACGAGATAGATGGTTCATAGATATTCAAGGACTCACTACCAAGTACCATGTTATTTGAAACCTATCCGTGGAATCAACTAGTTAGTCATAATTAGTGTTGGAGTACAAGTGTGAGGTAAAGTCTCACATCTTGTAAGAATATAAAGGTTGAACACCATATAAATGAAGGCAAGACCCATAAAACTGAGGCTTAAAGTTTTGGATTAAGGTTTAGTATCAGGTCCACTTATATATTGCTCATGGTCCATTGATATAAATCTCCTCGATATTTATTTCCCGAAGAACAACAGTTAGAAATAGTGATAATGTCCTTTGAGACTGGGGCACTCAATAGTGCTTTTGTTGTACTCTTGCATGGGCTGTGAAGTAGGCCCTAGAGAAAGAGAAACATGAGGAGGAGATGACCTTGATGGGATGATCAATTCAGGGTGGAAAAACTGCCTCATAGTGGGGTTGGAATTGAAAGGTTAAGGTTCAGTAGTAGTGAGCATTTTCAGAAGTTCTTTCTTCTTCCTCATTTCTTTCACTCTCTGCAACTGTCTAAATCTCTCTTGTAGCAAAACAATGGAAGAGCAAAACACGGTGGGGTTATGGACTTTCCTTCTCATTATGAGTTGCTATGTAGAAGTATGTGGTTGTGGCTTCACTTTTATTCGGCAATAGGAATGAGCTCTGAGGAATGAATTGCTTTACGTGTGTACTATTTATAGAGTGATGGCATGGTTAGGATTTTCTAATGCAATAAAAGTATTCAATTTTATTCCCTCAATAAAATTCTTAATGATTAAATAAGATATGAGAATCGGCAACTAAGCCGCAAAATCCAAAAAGAAGATGTTGATTGGCCAATATAACCGTTTTTGTAGCCTGTGAATGTGCCTAAGGAGGGGAATTGCATAAGCATATGTTTTTCTTCTCTCTTTTTTCGGTTCAAAGAGGCAAAAGCATTGGTAAAGCAGAAAATGACTCACAGAATAGTCCAAGAGAATGTCGAAACTAGCACATGGAAGGGTGTGTTTGGAGGAATAATAAGTCGGTTGATGCTTTGTCAGTTTGTCAATATATTCTTCAGGTTTGTGCTTTGGGGTTAGTGGAGTCTTTTTGGTGGGCTTTGTTGGTATATCATGTATATTTTGTTTCTTTCTATGTAATACTCTAGTAACTCTACTAACCTTTTCCTTTTGTTGGGAGAAGGGGAAGTTGAACAATTGGGCAATAAGGTCAAGGGCTACTAGCTAGGAGGGAGGAATTAATGATCTTGTCTGGTTATATCATGCTTTGATCAAACAATTGTGTATGACAAGGACAAACATACCAACATTCTTCTCTCAACCATCTCTATGCAACTTCTTTGTCTTCAAATGGTTGGATGCGAATGGCATGCAGAAATGAAAGCTGCAGATGCTACTATTGCTTGGATTGATGCTACTTTTATGCAGCATAACCCCCCCGCCCCTCATCGTATTTTTCGTCTATAAGTCCTTTAAGTTTGAAACATTTATTGGCCTCAAATATATTAGTATTAGGCAAGGCGTGCACTATAAATCCTATTATATTTCTTTGCCCATTAAGTTAAATATAACAGTTTTTATTTGGAGAAAGGAAATCACGCCAAATTAACAACAAACAAGGATAAAAAAGCTGTCATAACGATAACAATTGAGTGCTGGCTAGTCAGTGCTAGTGTGTTACTGTAACTAGTGCCGCGCTGTGGCCACTGGCCAATAAAGCAAAAGGCACTCGGGTTTCAATTTGAATGGACGTAACCTAACAGCTTCAGAAGAGGTTAAATGACTTCAAAATTTGTCAGAAAAATGTGATAAGTTTAACACAAGCATGCTACACTTGCAGGCAAACAACCAGTTGTTCAAAGTTTCTACAGCTCATGATGCACATATTAGTGCATCATTGGAATGTGTCTCTTTTAGTTCATGTCCACACATGCGGTCAAATGTGTTAACGCCAGTTCACTGTTCTGAATCCAATGATTAGTTACACTGTCAGATTTGTGTGTTTCATTTCAAATGATAATGATCATAGAAAAGTGTTGTCATTCTTTGCAGCTGTCTTTTTTTATTTACATCAATTTTTACATTGTTTTAATGATAGCAAACTCATTTTCATGTCATAAATGCACATACAGTAAATAAAATTTTGCTTTATTTATCACTTGGTGAAACAACCAATACTGACTATTCAACATAATTAACAAAGAACAAATATTTACTTGACTCAGTTTGATTGTTTCCCACTAGTTTATGAATGTGACCTCTTATACTAGTCTAACAAAATCTTCTCAATACAATCACAATTAAACTATTAAACCTAAAATTTCAATGTTCACCGCTTCAATAGCCTGTCAGATTTTAAAATTATTGATAATGGGATAAATCGCCCACAGAACTTTCTTGAATGAGTTTTGGTCAAGGTGCCAAACTTTGTCATTTTGATATTGAAGATGGTTTGAGCCTTTGAGGTAATGGGATGAGTTGTAAAGAAATACTTGTGCCAACATAATGTGAAGTCACACAACACAAGCATGGGACCGACATTAAGGGGGTGCTTTTTTTTTTATTTCTAAAATTAATTCTTCTCACGTACATAGATTCAAATACAAAAATTATGAAAAATTGAGTAGAACTTGAATATTCATTTCAATACAAAATTGATCTTTCTCAACTTTTTCAAAAATTAATTCTATCTAGTATCCAACTCTGCTACACCCAAATTCCAACGTGCTTAGGACGAGGATATTTGCCTAACAACACATCAAAATGCCAAGTACTAAAATTACTGTGTTCATGATGCTAATCGAAATTTATATAATGTATAGTCAGATTTTAATTATTTTATTAGAAAGAGTTAATTAAACTCAATTATATGTCACGTTAATATTGACTGAGAATATTATTATGCTGAACTATATAAAAAAATTTCACAACCTTGGGGTACTCCTCGACTTTTATATCAAAATTTGTTTGCAACATAACAAGTTCCTCCAATCCAAGCTATTAGGCACGTTAACGTTCATGTCCAGCAATCCATTGATCCACTCCATATATACTTGGTAGTTTTTCATTCCCTGCCCGACACGCTCACGCGAATGCTCAAAGGCCACGAGGATCCGTCACCCTTTTCTTCCTTAATGATAACGTTTCGGCCTCTCATTGGTTTTTCAGGCACGTGGGAAGGAGATTTTAGGATTTGGGAAAATGACAGAAAGATACAGACCCATGTGCTGATGGTTGAGTTCAGTCTGTTTGAATGTTCAACAGTAGCATGCCTGAGAGAGACTTCTAACAATTAATACATGTGATTTAGGTAGGGATTAATAAATACATAAATAATAATTAAATATTAAATTGAAGTATTTTTTAGAGATAATTATTATTTAATTAGAGTGATGGTTATAAAGGAGTAAATACTTACTAACTTAAAATAAGATCTAATAAAAAAATATTCTCTTTAAAACTCTAATCATCACAAACTTAAAGAGACAAAAAGAATAATTAAGAAAGCGAAATCTTGTTTCTCTCCTCTTTTAAGAAATTAAAACGCATTAAAGAAAAGTTTCACTATGAAGAAAGATACACATTATTTATCTATTATTTGTAATAATCATATATTTCAAAATCCTACTAATTTTCTATAATTGTTAATATCAAAAACCCTTAAATTTTACGAGACTTGTTTTTCTTGGAACACCATTGGTCATGTCATGGCTATGGATGCTTTATGTAAGTGCATGCATGCAGCCATATTGGATTTTTGGTTGACATGGGATGCCAATGCTTCCAATAATCATTAATCATATCAATGTGTAGTGTTTATGTTACGAAGTTACTTCAAAGATTGAACACTACGAGAATATGGTTGACATATTGCCATATTGGCACCAGCAGGGCATCATCAAGAGCTTATTAGGACTATGCCCTTCGCACCGGATGCTCTTACAAGTGAGAAATTATTACATTGTTCACGATTATGTGGTTCGTTCTATCAACCTCCATGTGATATAACCATATTTTTTTAATTTATAAAAAAAAAAGATTTAACAACATGTCACATAATATAATCACATTGGAGGATGCGAGCGGTACAATTTTGGAGGATACAACATGAATCATGTATTCGTGGAGAGGAATGCATCATATAGTTAGTTAAGATAAAAAGCACTTCTGAATTCTGTTTGTTTAAAAAATACAGTCGCATAAAAAAGAGATCGGTTTTTTGGAAATTTTAATTAAAGAATTCTACAGTTGAGACCTCGTTCAACTCTGGCCTAGCTTATTGAGCAATGAGGATCTGCTTCTAGCTAGTAAAAGCAATTGATTATTAATTAGCTTCTCTCTCTGCACATAATGTCTTTTGGTATTTTTTATTACCTATAATTGTACCCTTGGTTGGATCTCGCTTCTCTTTTTATCTGACAATGGCATTTGAAAACCATTATAAATTCATTTTTCTTCAATAAGGCTTCTAGCATAATTTTAAGTTGGTTATGCTGAGAGGTTTATCTTAGTTACCAATGCTCATTTTTTAATGGGTAACTTGACACTTAAGTTACAAATATTTCACTCTGCAAGTTGAAACATTGTTTGTGTTTAATTTCTCCCCTTTATTTAGGATAGAAGACATGTCTAGTTCAAAATTGTAGAAGGTATTATTGCTTTAGGTTCAACGTAGCATTGACCTGTTTTGGAATGGGATGGTGAGGGTATATCTACAGTCGTGCATTAATTCTCTTTATTATTAGGCTTTCTTCTGTTTGGGGAAATGTCCTCATTAATGAATTAACTATATTTAATATCCAACAAAGAGATGGTAGAAACCCACTTGAACTGCCACCAATGGATGAACCTAGCTCATATTACATGAAAAGGTAAAAATAAGGAAACATCGACCCTACTCCTTTCATTTTTCAACTATCTATCTATATGCCCGTCTCCCTGGATGAAACTGTAGAATGTAGAAAACACTTTCCCCGGGGTGTGGACTCAAGTGGACGACCTCAACAAATACATTATTCTTTCAATTTCATATTCGTATGGTACAACAATTGCAACTAAAGAGTGATCCATGTGAGGTTTAATTAATTAGTAGCTTGTGTTGCACGATTGACAGCAACAATTTTTCCATTTTAAAGTTACTTTATCTATACTATATTTACACACCATGTGCTGTGTCACGAATCCAGAGGATTAATTACAATTTCAATCTCAACTAAATAAAATAAAATTTCAATTTGACTGTATTTTTTCCTTCTTTGGATGATCTAAACTATTGACCTGCCCTTGTAACTTGCAATCCTAAAATGTAAAATGAGGGGAGATCAAAATCAGAACTAAAATTCCTTGGCAAATTAATGTAAACAGAAGTAGAATCACATTCATTTTAATAATGTCAACATTTTAGATTGGGCGGCGGGATCATCAGAAAATTTTATGCTTTTAAACAGTCATGACTCATGTCAACGTGCAAGCGACTTGAATTGAGGGATAAAACTAAAATAATTAAATAAAAATGTCCTTCCTTCTCAGCCGTTACCGTAATTTCTGCTTTTCCTTGTTGTCAAACACAACATAAAGAGAATTGCTTAGTGCGTTCTGCTGTTGTGTTGCCTGTTTGAAAAGTTTCTGATCAACTAAGTTCATTTTCACTGGAATCAGTGGGTCTAAGACCTTTCCAATCCAGTGATAAAAAGAGAGGTTAATGCGGAATTAAAATAAGAAATTATTTATTGTGAAAGTATAATTTTAAAACATTTTTTAAGTAATTTTAAATTATTAATTAATCATAATTTACTATTAATACAAATTTTTACCATAAATATTATAAAAATCAATAAATTTAATTATCATACTATATATAATAATTTATTAATTAAATGACCATGTAAATTCTGAAACTATAAATTTTAAGCACAATTTTTCTTGTATCACTATATACTTTTATTATTGAATGACCGTGTAAATTCTGTAACTAATTATAATTTTATACTATAAATTCTGAAATTATGTTAAGTTCTTTCACAAAATCATTGCACTCAATTGAGGCAGATAATGTGAGATTTTTCAGCAATATGATTTAATATTTATATTGTGTTACTGCATTGCACAGAAATACAATACGTACACCTCTAATATATACTTCTATACTAATATATTTATTCGTAGAAAAAATAGTTTAGGTGAGAAAAGCGAATTGAAGAATATTTCGTAGAAACAGGAAAGAAGAAAGAAAGCCGGGAAGCGATAGCCACACCAATATCAGCGAGTCCGAGTTGGAATTGGAATAGAACGTGTTTCATTCGATGAAAGAAAAAGGGAAAGGTGATTCCACAAAGCACTGAAGGTACAGGGAAAGATCAAAGTCGGTGAAGCTGGAGATTGAGAATGAGACAAATACTAATATTTTGCAATCATGGGCCCAATAGAAAAGTCTCTTTTGTTTAGTTGGGAAGGATAAGATCACCACAAATCTTTCTTTTCACCACAAATTTTTTTTATCAATGTAATAATGTATTGTCCCACTCTCTGTCCTTTAATAAATTACTCCCATATTTTTTTTATAAATATACAGTATTTATTTTCTCTTTATATCTTATTTTCTTATTTTTTTCTCTTTTATCATGTCAATTATTATTACAATTTTTCTTTCCATTTAACTATACTATGTATTTTTCCATGTATGGTTAACGATCATTATGATTTGGGTCAAAAATGCTACATAAAGAAAGAAAGAAATGGTGATTTGGTCTCCCCCACGTGACGTCCTACTCCTTGCTGACGTTGTTTGGCCCGACCCACCTTTTGTGTGACGCGCGATAATATTTTATTTTTCTTTTTCTGTTCATTTTAGATTGGTGGATGTAACGTGCAATAGAATCGCACAATCCTAATGCCTACGCTGCTTCTGTTTGATGGCTATAGCCCGTGTTTGGATCGTCGGTGAGAAAATCCGAAATGCAGGTTGGAAAAACAACATTTTATACTTTTGCAGCGAAGTAGTCTTGGGATTCATGCTGTTGTTGTAACTTGTGAGTCCAATTCAAAAACACACACATAATGATATGTAAATGACAGAACGTCTTGATCGTTTGGAGTAGTGCTGGTATAGATTTTTTTTTCATGTAATCTTACTTTTAACGTACATCTAGATTTAGATATACTATAATCAACTTTTCTTTGATATAGAACACATATATTATCCACAACAATTGATTCAATCATTCCATGAGTTATTTGTTTTAGTGATAGTAATTACTAATTAGGTGGCCTTATTAAGGATGCATTTATTTTATATTTAAACAAAATTTATTCTAATAAAAAATTGTATTCAAAATAATAGATATAATCGAAATATATGCTCAAGTTAATTTTAAGGATAAAATATATTTGGGTTTTTGTAAAATTAGAAAAGTATTAATTTTATTTTTATAAAAAAATTGAATTAATTTAGTTCACCTAAAAATAAAATATATTTTTATTGATCATCAATGATTACTTTATTAAACAGTTTCTTGACATAACTAACTGATATAATCATTTTATTTTTCTACTTTCTTAAACACACTTAAAAAATATCAAAACATATTTACTTCATCTTCCCCTAAATCTCACCAAGACGAGAAAATCGTCTAGAAAGTGACAAAAACTAATTCTTGTAGGTGAAATTTTTAATTCATTTTAAAAAAATTTAACCGTTACAAATTATATAATCAGATTACACATAAGTTAATTAACCACTTTAGATTACCATCTACCAGAGTTAACACTAAGGATTAACAATAATATATTTTATTTTTATAAGGATCAAACATATTTTATCCTAATTTTAATTATAAATTTTATATTATATTTGGGTCATAATATATATAAGAGAAATTATTTAAATTTTTTGTTTAACGAACACTAATTTTTCCAAAAAAAAAAACTAACACTAATTAAGGGGTGATGATGGATTTGATTATTAAAACCAAAGAAAGTGACATAACTAGTTCTTTCTTGGAAGCATGAAAGAAGGTACCAAGATTCGCTGCTTTCCCCCACATTCTTTTCATGAACATCCCTGTTAACCTCTGAATCTATAATAGCAGTAATTAAGTGGGCCATTGTTTCATTACTATATATTAAAGTTTGAACCTGCGCTTGAGATAAGGTGAGGTGAGTAAAAGCAGTTTTACAAATTTATCAATTTTTAAAATTGAACTAGTTATTGGACGGGTGAAATGTTAATTTACAGTTTATTGATTTATAAACATTATCAACATTCTTTTAATGCTTCTGATGCGCCACTCATTGACATATTCTTAATCAACTTATCCACATCTTCTCTATCAAAATATTTTATTCTTTTTATTTTATTTTATTTCCATTACCAACAAAACCTTATCAAGTTCAAACAAATAATCTTATCAAAATTTTAGATCATGTTAAGACATAAGTAAGCATTTCCCAACCCATTCCACATACGTCCATCCTTGCTTAGCACAATCTTAGCACCTTTTAAGTCAGCTTAAGCAATTTATATAGATTGGTGTTCAATAATTTATGTGGATTGAAGCAATAAAGTACCATACATGATAATGTGAAATTTGAGCACAATTGGTACAACACATGGGTTTGGATTAATGGATTTTCTAGTAGAAGAGAGAAACAAACAAAGGACTTTCCCACAAGTTTTTTTGTGTTTTTTTCTCTTTTACCGTAAAATTACAGTAATGAATAGGAATTTTTTTCTGCAACCTCGGAGGTATTTGTAGATAGGTTATAATAGAAAATTGGTGTAAACCTCCCATAATACTACAATTTTCCAACTTTCAACAGAAGCCTCACACCCAATCTCCCGAGGCATCCCTTAAAACACTAGCACAATTAGCATGTTGCCCTCCATGTCTAATTGAACCATTGTATTTAATTAACCCAATTGTACGTGTGGAGGGAATCTCCATTGCTATTACGTTTTTTTTTTTGTTAATGATACCTAGTTCTTCATGCAATTTCAATCCAATCCTTTTAAGTGAATTGCTTACATTTCAGATTGGATGAAGGCTAATAACACTCTTGACATATCAAAATTGTTGAAATTTAAGATAAATAAATAGTTGAGATTGTTTTATCATTATTTATTAGTACTATATATTAATAGGAGTTATAAAATTAGTTTGGTTGTTAAGAGAAAAAGATGAAAAGAAAAGATTAATTACATTTTTAGTCTTATATAACTTAATTGAAACATCTTATATATTGAGTTTCGATTGAATCAGACTGACTAACATATCTGATTCATTTTTATAACTGTGATTAGAAGGGATAAATTGAAATTCAAGATTTTTTTTTAAATAATAGGAACCTTAAAATGTTTGAGTGCTCGATTGCCTATTCCTTATATTTGTATTTGCAATTCATTGATCTAAGCTCTTTATTTTATATGTTTTTCTGTTCACTATATTTCTCACCAAACGATTAAATAATTAGTGAGTAAAGAAAATGCTTTACGTGTCAAAGGCAGATTGGTTAAGAGAATAGCTGAGGTGGCAATGAAGGAGTAAGAGCAACTCCAACGCGGTATCTTCAAGCGTTCCTTCAGATGACGAAACGGTTCCGTGAAGAAATCTTGCATTGGAGAGTGATTACGTGGCGGAACGGGTTCTTGAAGGGAGAAATGCGTTTCTTATATAAGCAACGCAAACTTGAGGAGAGAGAGATGCATTTCAGATCAACTACCGGCGCGAGGAAGAAGGAAAATAACTAACCTGATGGCGCGACGGCGAGGGGATCACGACGGCGAAGGGACCGCGGCGGCGAAGGACTGCGACGGCGAAGGACAGCCACGACGAAGGAACGCGATGGCGAAGGACCGCGACCGCAAGGGACCACAACGGCAAGGGACCACGACGGTGGACACACGACGACGGTGAAGGGACCGCGACGGTGGACGGCGGTGCGAGGAAGCTGGCTGGAGTGGAGGACCTTCGATGAGGCGCGGAGAAGAGAGTGAGGAAGCCAATAAGAGAAGGAGAAGGCTCGGAGAAGAGAAAAAAAGAAATTGGAAGTGAAGAAGAAAGCGCATCAGAGAAGAGAAAAGAAATTGAAAGTGAAGAAGCCAGAGGAAGCTTCTGGCAATTGAGCGTGTGGACCGGTGTGTGGTGGAGGGGTAATGGGCTGAAAGCCTGAAACATAAAATGGGTCTGTGTAAAAGAAAGTAATTTTTTTTTAAAAAAAAGAATGAAAGATAAAAAATACATTAATTATTTATTATTATGTAAAAGAAAATTATATTGTCATGCATTTTATTTATTTTAATTTATATTTATAAAAATTTAAAAAATGTTAAATTTTATTAAAAATAATATAAATATGTGAATTTTTTTGAGTTGCTTGTGGTTTCTTGCATTGGAGCAAATTATTAGATGAGTTCTTTAATTGTGACATGGCATTGTAGGGACCACAAAAAGTACTGCGAGGACCACAAAAAGCTGCTTAAGAAACCCATCTGGATTTCTTGCATTGAAGTTGCTCTAAATAATAATTTCTGATTTGTCAGAGGGCACATGGATGAGAGAGAGAGGTTGGTTGAAACTTTAACGGTGGAGGAGAAGATTCTATATGTTGAATTGTACCGTACATTGCACTACTCGGTATTCCCAGCTCAGCTGACTTTCCTAGTTCCTTCCTTAGCACTGTTCAACTCAACCCAACCGAGTGATAGTATAGTGAATCAATCTACAAACAACGTGTAATTTTCACTTCTTAATAAATACTACTATTCTAGCCACCTTTTAATTATAAAATCAAAACTCAGTGACTACAAATTCATAGTTTTTTAGATTAGTTGCTGGCATTGGCAAGCAATCTGGTTTCTCTCTTCTCGCTGCACTGCACCTCTCTGCTCTGACCCACAACTCAAACTGAGCAGTCACAGACACAGGTATGCTCTCGATGGACACTTCCTAGGTTTCAACTACATGTGTTCATGCCTTGTGGGGAATGCCTCTAATTGCTGTCTCATCTGTTGGATCATTCAGCTCAAACTCCCACTTCTGTCTCATTTTCAATTTTCCAGTTTTATCGACAATCCCCACACAGAATGCCCGTTGGCCAACCGACCTCCTTACCATTCAATTTCGTCGGCTTTCAGCAACGACTTCCACTTTTTTTATTAGTTAAGAGAACCCAAAAAAATAAATAAAGAAAACTACTTTCTTTTTTACGTCTAAGTCTCTCTTCTGTTACTAGTTAGTCTTCTGGTGAACTCAAAGCCTCTAACTTTCCTTAGACGTTGACGATTTGAGGTTTTGGCACCCAAGGGGTTGAATTTCTTGCCATGTATGATTGATTTTATTTATTTTTTCCTCTCTCGAGTATCAGCAGTGGTCTTTCCTTGTGCATTTATTCTTCTTCTCTTATTGAATCGTTGAGTCAAATGCTTCCTATTTTTACAGAACAGAGCCTTTCGGTTATGTGTAATTTGTGTGTATGTTTCCGCAATTTTAAATTACGCGCTACTGTTAGCGTATCCGATCAAAAGTTCATTTCCTCGGGAACATGACACGAGTAAATATAGACTCTCTTTTTTCTTTTTTTTTCTGTGGTTTATGGTTGCCTTATTAATGCCAGGAGTTCTTCTATGATCTTTTATTATTTGATGAAGTCTCAGTTGGGAAATTTAACTGGATACTAGTGGATGGTAATTTAAAGTGTATTGAATCCATTGATGCCTATCTATAAATATTGGGAGATTTATTTAAGCTCCTTGATTGATCAGTCAGATTCTAAAAATTAACACCACCTCCTTCCACCTTAAAAGAAATCCTATTTCCATATGAGAGTGAGTTTGCATCCCATGGCTCTGGAGAAGGTGTATAGCTCTCAGGATTCGTACGAATCAAATGTTTTTATATATATATATATATATATATATATTTCTTACATTACATGGATTCATGCGAGAATCTCTTCAGTAGCCTTTTTTTTTTTCCTTTGATAGACATTTGAAGTTTGAATTTACTTTTGTTTAGCTCATCTTACTTATTTTTAGATCTTCATCTGTCAACCCGTTTGAAAGTATTTCTTTGCTTTGTTTAACCACCGTTAACTGTTCTTAATAATTCTATCTTATTTTAATATGCAGGTTGTGTGTCTTTAAAACATCTATGAACTGTTGTTGGCACTTGGCAGATAATTATTTCATCTAGCAACTCATAAAGATGGTGACTATGAGTAATCTGCAAAATTTTGATGCTATACTCTGTCTCTGAATGACCATCAAGTAATCCAGTGCGGTTGGAGAGGAACCTTCCGAATTACAAAGATTGACTACTTGTTATTCTCATTGGTGGAGTGAATAGTTATTTTGTAGATGCAAACGTCTCAGAAACACCCAAGTTCAGCTGGTGTCCATTTCTATCACCAGCCTGTGCAAGGCATTTACCAAATGTTGCAAAACAATCTATGCCATGATAGCAGCAGCCAGGGAACTAGTGTTTCTTTTGAAACCTGCAAGGAGAAATACTTTACTCTGGAATCATGCCCAGCACCCAATACTTGTTTCATGGGTTGTGATGATTCTCCTTCCTATGCCAGTGTATCATCTAAAAGGACTCCATTTTCTCCACAGGGTTCTCAGTCATGCTATTCAGATCACCACCAGTCCTCTGACAACACCTACGGTTCGCCAATAAGCGGCTTGTCCAGTGTTGATGACGGGCATGAACTGAAGCACAAGCTTAGAGAACTGGAGATTTCATTGTTGGGGCCTGAACAATCAGACAGTTGCGGCTGCTGCGTCATCAAGGGTAGCCTCCATGGATCATCTCAGTTGGCTAAACATAACTGGGTTCAGATTGCAGAAAACGTTGCACAATTTGACTTGAAAGGAGTCCTCAGGGTATGTGCACAGGCTGTGTCTGATCATGATGTTCCAACAGCAAGAGGCTGGATGGATAATGTATTGGGGAAAATGGTATCAGTCTCTGGTGATCCAATCCAGAGGTTGGGTGCTTACTTGTTGGAGGGGCTTAGAGCAAGGTTGGAATCATCAGGGAATCTCATCTACAAATCCTTGAAGTGCGAACAACCAACAAGCAAAGAACTAATGAGTTACATGCACATTTTGTACCAGATTTGCCCATACTGGAAGTTTGCATACATATCTGCAAATGCTGTCATTGAAGAAGCAATGGCAAATGAGTCCAGGATTCACATAATTGATTTCCAAATTGCGCAGGGCACGCAGTGGCATTTACTTATCCAGGCTCTTGCACATAGGCCTGGGGGACCCCCCTCCCTTCGTGTGACCGGTGTTGATGATTCGCAGTCGATTCATGCACGTGGTGGAGGACTTCAGATTGTAGGAGAAAGGCTTTCAGATTTTGCCAGGTCTTGTGGAGTTCCATTTGAATTCCACAGTGCTGCAATATCTGGCTGTGAGGTTGTACGAGGAAATATTGAAGTTCTACCCGGAGAAGCTCTGGCTGTGAGTTTTCCCTATGTTTTGCACCACATGCCTGATGAGAGTGTGAGCACTGAGAATCACAGAGATAGATTGCTGAGGTTGGTTAAGAGCTTGTCTCCCAAGGTCGTTACCCTTGTTGAGCAAGAATCCAACACCAACACGTCCCCATTCTTTCACAGGTTTGTTGAGACCCTAGATTATTATACTGCAATGTTTGAATCTATAGATGTCGCTTGCCCCAGAGATGACAAGAAGCGCATTAGTGCAGAGCAGCACTGCGTGGCACGAGACATCGTCAACATGATAGCTTGTGAGGGGGTTGAGAGGGTGGAGAGGCATGAACTTTTGGGAAAGTGGAGGTCAAGACTTTCCATGGCTGGATTTAAACAGTGTCAATTGAGTTCTTCAGCGATGGTTGCTATACAAAATCTCCTAAAGGAGTTCAGTCAAAATTATAGGCTTGAACATAGAGATGGTGCTCTTTATCTTGGTTGGATGAACAGACATATGGCCACCTCTTCTGCTTGGAGGTGAAACTCACTGATTCGAGAGTTTGCCTCCTTTTTGACCTTTAATTGAGCATAATTCACCATATATATCCGTAGTAGTCTCTCCATAGGACTTGAGATTTACCTCTGTTCCACAATGCATTCTGTAGAATCTCAAAGCTCGTTGTAAATGCTAATATTGAAAAGAAAGAAAAGAAACGTCTGTTATGACTTTAGCATTATTTTCCTGCCCTCTTCCGCTGGCTTTAGTGTTATTTTAATTAATGTGGTATGAGTAGGATACTCATCTTGTTTCCTCGTTTAGTTCCTTGTAGTGACTGAAATGAGAAACCTTACACTACAGATTTACATTAAGCTCAAGGTTTTGGTCTACTACTCTACTATATATCACCCTGTAGTTTCATGAGTCATAACAGATACATAATTCTACGCATGCATAATGATTTTACTTCTTCTTGGGTTTATTTGCTTTAAATAGAGGTAACATTTACCTGAACGTATTGTGTAAGTCGTGACTTAGAAAGATTGTTCATATAATTAAGCATGCAGTAGTTACAGCGCCAAAGGAAATTGCTTAACTCTAACTTGTAAGGCGGAGTGGATTTACGTGTAAAATTTCTCACACTCATCATCCAGGTAACATGTTTTCAGCATTCTAAATGTTCATCGTATTGAGTTAACTTCCTAAATATTTCACCTTCAATGTCTCTGTATCCCTAGTCACAACGTCATCGGCATCTTCATTGAAAATTTAAAGCACATGTTTGCTTGGAAATTTTTGTACGTGCATTGCTCCAACTTTTTCACGTCGCAATTGTGTGGAAGCTACAAGGAGCTGCTTCCATTTCACGTGAAGAATTGCACTACATAATTCAAACCAAACATGCTATGGAGAAATGTTTCAAACATACTTTTGAAAGAGAACCGTAATCTAAACATATCCTTAGAGTTTATTTCTTTAACCATGGAAATTTGAATAGTTTAGCACAAATATTTGTACACCCACCCCTTACCCGGTGGTAGAGAAAATGGGTTTGCAATATAACTTGTACTGTATGTTTTTTAATTATTCACAAAATCAGATTTAATATAAGTAAAATCAATTTTAGGAAAAGTAAATATCTTTATTTATCAACTTTTACTTTATGAAAAGTATTAAACTCGGGATATTGCTTTTTAAATTTTTTATAGAAGTATTATAAAAATTTTAAACATATCTTTCAATTAAAAAAATTTCTTAAAAAATTTAAACAAATGAACTCATAGTTATATTTTAAAAGTTATTCTATGTCAAAAAAAAAGTTATTCAATAAAATTAATTTTATGATATTACTTACTGTAAATTTTCGTTCTTCTAAAATAGTATTTCATGCATTACAAATTCACATTTTAAATTTATGTAAAATATAAACATATAAATTAAAAATTATATATATATATATATATAATTGCCTTTAAACTAAAAAAAAGATATACGAAATTAATTAAGAAAAATTAAAATATATAAGCTAAAAATATATAATTATAACAAATATAATAATAATAATAATAATTTATGTTAAACCTTTGAATTTAAAATTTTAAAAGGTCAACAATAACAAATGTATATTAACTTAAGAGATTAGAATAAATAAAGTCCAGCACATTTGATAGATGATTAATTTCTTAAGCATATTAATAAGATTCGATTTTCTGACAGTGTATATGAAGAAGATTTTATTAGAAAAAATAAAACTCATTTTCGATTCATACTTTATATGTCTCGAAGATTAGTGTCATGACTTTTGATTATAGGGATATTTTGCTTCCAATAATAAATAAAAAAAATTAAGAGATTAGTGTTTTTTTACATAACATTTTAAAATTAACATGTTCTTTGTCTTAAAAGGAATTATTCTCCCACTATCAATTGACTGATATCTTTAGTTCACGTAAACACAAACAAAAAAATTTAATTTGTCTCTTGTGTAAAAAATTTTTTATTGTTTTGGAAAATATGAGTATATGACTATAAATATATTGTATCAAATTGATACTTATATATTTGTTTGATAAGCTTTAATTTTTATAATTAGCTTTTTTTATCATGTAACTTTAGTTTTGTCCCTGATTGAAAGAAAAAAAATGATTAAGAAAATAAAGATATAAAAATGGTAATTTGAGATAATTGTTATAGGAGTTACAGTTAAGCAACCCAACGATGCAGCCTCATAATATAAGCTAATGTTGGGTGTTACATCTTTATACTAAATGGAGTTTACAAGACAATATTATCTTGTAGCTTACAATAGTTTCTTTTAGGGGGGCATATTGTAGCTAGCTTAGACTATAAACATTGTTTGTAAACCTCATTTTGTATAAAGATGTTATAAGCTAATGTTTATAAATCATGGATGGATTGGATAACATCAATTCAATTTACGCTTACATTTGAAATTTCAATTGATAGAATCTGTGTCTAGTGGAATTAACAGCTGTCATTTATGTCATTTACTCAATGCAATGCATCCATACATACATTCTGCAATGTACACAACATATTCATCAATGACAATTTATTTTTGTCAGGCAAAACTCTTGTGATTGTTATTCTGACTTTTGTGTTACTAAAGACGGGAACAATAAATAGAAGCTATTACCGGGCTGATTCGAATTTAGTGCGTGCTTTGGATAAGGGTTCAAAAATTGATTTTGAGAACAATCAATGTTGAATTTATATTTTTATGTTTTTTTATAGAATTAAGTTAGAGTAAAATTTTATATAAATTTTATAATCTAATGCAAAAGGTATTTAAAATTGTTTCAATTCTCCAACGTGAAACCATACAAGTGCATGTTCAAACAACATATTTAGCGCTGATTGACTTTGCGTTGAAAAATTAATTTTGGATACATTTTTATATATTTAATTTCACTTTAGAGAAAAATTCAAAATTAATTTTGAATTGAAACAACTTTCATTAACTTTTACATTAAATTCAAAAATTTGCATTGAGTTTTATTACTATAACTTAATTTTATAATAACATCGTAAAAACATATATTACATCACTTTAAAATTTATTTTGACCAAAATCAACGTTAATCCACACACAATTAATCTTCTTATCCAAAAAGTGGGATTGAGATTGTCTACAAAAGAATTGCATCAATCTAGTCCTTTGATCTAAAGAGATTTTTGCTGTTTTAAGTTAAATATAAAATTTAAAACGGTGGAATATATAACTGCATACACCCTGCAGTTATATTCTCCGAAAGGAAGAAGAGAAAAATGCATGTAATGTAAGTGAAAGAAAGGTGAAATGTTTCATAATTTTCTGTATCTTCCGTTAAGACATGCAACAACCAAAAATAACTTTCGGAAAGTTGTTGTGCGCTTTCATAGGACTGTGTCAATGATTTGAATAAGGGGTTGAAATTAAGCATGTTTTGGTCGGTGGTTACACAAACGTTACAATATAGTAACCCTTAGATCGGAAGCAGTGTATGTATATGTATATTTCAATTTTGCAAGCTCCATTTACCAATTCACATTATTTTCAGAGGGGCCAACCAACTAACGTGTTAGTATGGAAGGGGGTCACCAAGCTGCAAGCAAGTCCCAATTTTCAGAATGTTGGAACAGAGCAACTGGTTCGCCATTCATCATGCGCCTTGCTTTGTCTGCTGGCATTGGAGGTCTCCTATTTGGTTATGATACATTATACAGCTAATTCAAACTTCCCTTTTCAATTTTGCTTCGACATATATGTTGCTTCTATTCTATGACATCATACATATGAAATTGTTTTTTTTTTTTTTTTTTTTACCAAATCCCCCTTATAGGTGTGATCTCTGGAGCTTTGTTGTACATCCGTGAGGAATTAGAAGAGGTTGACAAGAAAAAATGGCTACAGGTGAATTGTATTCATGTTAATCTAAACATGCACGCACGCACCAAAGTCAAGGAAGAAGCTATTTTATTTTTACTCTCAATTTTCTACATGGTTGACTTTAATTTTTTTATTATTATTGGTTTGCAGGAAACGACTGTAAGTATAGCTGTTGCAGGAGCCATCATCGGTGCTGCATTTGGAGGATTGATGAATGATAAACTAGGGCGAAAGAAAAAGTCTATTTTAGCCTCAGATGTATTGTTCTTTATGGGTGCAATAGTTATGGCTCTTGCACCAGCTCCATGGGTCATCATTGTTGGGAGAGTTTTAGTTGGATTGGGAGTTGGTATGGCATCCATGACTGACCCTCTATACATCTCAGAAGCTTCTCCTCATAACATACGAGCTAGTCTGTGTCAATGGTTTGCTTCTCACAGGAGGCCAATTTCTGTCCTACCTTATCAATTTGGCATTCACCAGGGTAATGCATGCATAGATATATAGGAAATGAAAAGTCTAAAACTTTTGGATAACATTAATTGTCAGATTCTAAATGATCAAATTTTGATGTGTTTTAGGCACCTGTAACCTGGCGATGGATGCATGGGGAGGCTGGAATTCCTGCTGTACTTCAGTTCGTATTAATGTTGTCCCTCCCTGAGTCATGGATGGCACTACAGTCAGGTAATCCAGAATGAAGTTTTGTGCATTCTGTTAATCTACCAAAGAAGAGTAATTGGTTTATAGCATAATAAATATGAATGATCAAGTAGTTAACATGTATTTCAGGGGAAGAAAGAGGAAGCAAAGGAGACCCTGTTGAGAATCTATCGCCCTAGTGAAATTGAAGAGGAGATGAGCGTGATGCAAGATTCGGTTGAGACTGAGAAGGAGGAAGAAGGGTTGAATTCGGGAAGTCGAGTTTAGCGCAGAAACTGAAGGGTGCTTTTAAAAACCATGTAGTTCGAAGAGGTCTGTATGCTGGCATCACTGTTAAAGTTGCTCAGCAGTTTGTGGGCATCAACACGCTGATGTATTGCAGCCCAACCATTGTTCAGTTTGCTGGAATTGCCTCCAACTCCACAGCTGTTGCACTTTCTCTCTTTACCTCTGGTCTAAATGCGCTTGGCACTGTCCTGAGTATGGTTTTCATTGATAGATATGGCAGGAGAAGACTCATGCTCATTTCCATGGTTGGGATCATTGTTTGCCTCCTCGTTTCAAGTGCTATATTTTACCAGGCAGCTCAAAATGCTCCTGGTATTAGTAAGCAGGACACCCTCGCTTTTGGTGGAAACTCTACGTGCCTGGCTTACACAAAATGCCCCTGCTCTCTCTTCATGGAACTGCATGCAATGCTTGCAGGCAGACTCTGCCTTCTGTGCCAACACTGATAATGAAGTACTTTTAACTTCTTCCAACTTCCTCTTATAATATTCTTAAGCAACCGCTCTCATGACTATTTAACTTGGATTTTAATGTCTAATGTATTTTAAGATAATTATTTTAAAAATCAACAAATTTACAATCCATAATGATATGTGATTGAATGACTGCATAAATTTCTTTATACCTTTAGTGTATAACCCTTTTCTGTTTAACTTACATAAATATGTCCTCATGCATGCACACGAAATTATTACATGGTTCTCGAGTGTCATGGTATAATCAATATGCGTGCCCCCGTGCACGAGAAATTATTATATGGTTTAAAAGTATCATGACTAATTTTTATAGTATAGAACATATATTTGAGTTTTATAATAAATCGAAAAACTCAACTATATATTACATAGATATTAGTGTCATTGAACAAAACTGTTTCTTTTGTTGTCCAGTTTCTTCCGGGTGCATGCTTGGCTGCAGAAAAGAGTATAAAGGTGTGTGCCGTGCAAGTAAATGAGTATGGTTTTTCTCAGGGTTGCCCAAGCAAAATTGGAATCCTAGCTGTTGTAGTGTTGGGATTGTACATCATAGCATACGCTCCGGGAATGGGAACAGGGCCTTGGGTTCTGAACTCAGAGATATACCCATTGAGATACAGAGGTTTTGGTGGAGGTATAGCTGCAGTTCCCAACTGGTGTGCTAATCTCATAATGAGTGAGTCATTCTTAAGCATGACAGAGTCTTTAGGCGCGGCTGGCACATTCCTCCTCTTTGATGGCTTTTCCTTGGTTGCACTCGTAGCAATCTATTTATTAGTGCCTGAAACCAAAGGCCTTCAGTTCGAGGAGGTTGAGAAGTTGCTTCAAGATGGCTTCAGACCTTTCCCATTTAACAAGAAGAACAAGGAAATCAAGAAAAAGGACGATGACACCAAGTAAGAAGATCAAGAATAGCATTAATGCTACAGGCATTTTTCTTCTTGTTCAAGAAAAAACATCATTTCTTCTCTTCTTCTCTGCTGCAAATAATAAATGAAACTACATTATGATATTTATTTTAATTATATATTTTACGGTACTGTAAATGCCCCTGAAAAAGGAAAAGAAAATTATAAGGGGAAAAGAAACCGAAAGGAAATGACCAAAAAAATGGAAAGCGAAAGAATGAAACAGGAAAAAAAAAACGAGAGAGAGACAGAGAGAGAAGTGAATTTGTCTATTTTGTTATAAACTTCACTTTTCCATTTATGCTTAAAATGACATTCTAAATTGTTCATCCAATAGAAAAGACCTTGTAGGTATTCAATAAATAGTGGAAATTAAGTTACCTTTCAAGTTTATGGTAAGACGTTTGCTAACAAAAAATTGGGAGTTTCTCAAATTTAACCCTTCAATACTTTGAAAGAAAAGAAAGATGAGTATCTAATTGGTAATGAAATTAATTTTTAAGGGACTTAAATCGCTAATTGGATTAACTGTTATACTAACCCTTGAAATTCACAGATTGACTATACTTTTGACTAGGATTCACTTCCTATTTGAAAATTCTTATTAGATGATTTTTTTTCCTATCCTTTTCAAATTATTTCTACCTGTGTGCCCCATCTGAAAATCACTCACATTAGAATAATCGTTCTTTAGTAATCATGTTTTTAGGGAATTTGCATTTAGGTTGCATTGGTATAATTAATTCATCAACAAAAAATCCTACGTTTTTTTCTAAAATAAAGGTTAACAAACTTGGTTGAATTTCTTGCTAACACGGTTTGTGGTTTGGTAAATTAAGATTATTTGATCGTACTGCTTGTTGGTCGATTGTGATGCTTGGCTACTTAATTGTAATGTGTCAAATAAAAGTTTTTTTTTACAAGTCAAAGTAAAATTATTTAACAATATATTAATTATGCAATAATTAAATGAGATAAATATACACATTATTCTTGTAAATAATAAAAATTATGTATTCCATTATCCAATTACTTCATTGTCCATAAACTCTTACTTATGTGAATATAAGATATGTATATTATACACAATCTTACCTTTATATATACAAAAATACTTTTTTCAAATTTGAATTCATGATGAATAAATTATTAAAACACAACTTTTCCATTATACTAATATCTACCATTATACTGGTATCAGCTCATGCCATGTAAATAATAATATGTTAAAATTCTTGATATTGTTTGTTGTGATCAATAAAAAAATAAATATTATGCATAATTGGTTGATCATGCCACTTAAATTGATAAATCTTGGCAAATATTAGATTGTTCTAGGACATGATTGATTATCTGTGTTGTTTTCGTATTTAATAAGCATTAGGGAATACAATAAAATTGTCTTTGCCTTTAAAAAAATTGAGCATTACGGATTGTAATAAAAAATAATTGATTTTCGAGATAAACTATAAAAAAACATAGCAGAGTTCTTGTGTAACTTTAAATGCATTTAATTTACTAAAAATATACTGTAGGGATAACATAATCACACATCGTATTTTATTAAATTTAAATATCATACAATAAAAATTAAATCAAATTTAAGCCGTTACCCCTCTTTCCTTCTAGATCGCGTATATTAAAAAAGAAAAAGAAAAATCAGTTTGAATGTTTAGTAGAAATTTGTTTAATCGCAAAGCCTAGTACATTGAAGAAGAGAGAATTCAAGCACTAGCTTTTGTAGGTTTCTGTATAAATCAGCAACTCTTACTTTTGCGTGAGAGAAAGCACTGTCCCTTACACCAAACAGCTCTTCACCTTTGGATTCAAGCATCAACCTAATGTGTACAAAACCTTTGGTTAACTAAAGATGAGAACACCGACAGCTGATTATTCGAAACTTCAAATTATCCAAATAAACAGAGGCACGGAAAATACCTGCTGTGCCAGCTAATTGGCGATTATTAATTTATTATAGGCAACAAGATGATTTGAAAAGGAAGGAAGAAAAATAAAAATGAAGATATTTGAGGAAAATTGGTACCACAGAGATGTAGTGTGTGGCTGTGGTGGGGTTGATCTGCATTCTGCATGGTGGCTGTGGGGCACACTGATGCAACTTGATACCGCACATGAAAGCATGAGACCGGCGAGCCGCATTGCAACAAGGAGAAGTACCTTCACGGGCCCACACCATCATCACTTTTTATTCAAATGAACCAACACCCTCCTAGCTCATCCTAATTCCTATGCACATAAATTCACACCCACCTAACGGACAAATTACTCTTAAGGGCTATTTTTTTTTTATATAAATTGAGGTAGATTTTAAATTTTTATCAACGAAGAGATAAATTGTTACAGTTGTTACGATTTATTTATTAGTTTGAAGTTGTAACACAATTTACAACCTCTTTTCTTTTTTCTTTTAAATTAAAGTCATAACTTTTTTTACAATTTTAATGTAAATTTTTTTAAAACATACTACATTAAAATCGTAATTTCTTTTTACTTTTTTAATTGACATCATAATATTTTTTTATTATTTTAGTTAAATTTTTCATTTTTAAAAAAAATTAATGTTGCGATTTCAAAATTGTAAAAATTTTTACGACTTTATAATGTTTGTTTCTTTTTTTAATTACCAATTCTTTTTAAAATTGTAAATAATTTTTTAATTTGATTATTTAATAAATAAATGTAAAAAAATATGGAAAATATATTGAAAATATATACAAAATATTTAAAATTAAACTAAAAAAATTAAAAATATATTTATTTGTAAATATTTAAATTAAAAATTACAATTTTTCAAAAAATATTCAAAAATACAATTAATAAATTAAAAAAATAAAATAAAAAACAGAAGTCAAAATTTTTTTCTTACAATTTTATTTATTATTTTCTTAGTTTTTGGTATATTTAATTTTTAATATATTATTTTACTTAATACATTTTTTATATTTATTTATTAAAAAATTATTTAGAATTTTTAAAAAAATGAAAAAAAACAAAATTTCCCAATATTGTGTTAAAAAAAACAAGGTAACAAAGTTGTAAAATTTTGAAGTCATAAACAATTTTCGAGAGTTATGTCCCGGTTGGCGGGTGCTAGACTCCGAAAGGGTATTCAGTGGAAACAGATGAAGTGGTTTAACGGCCTATGGCCAATGCAATACATTTAACAGTATCAAAGTAACCAAATTAAAATTCCAAGACCAAAATAAAAAATTATGACCTAACACATTCCGAGTGGTAGTGCACTACAACCTCTACTTTCACAGTTTCACTACAAGAGAGGCAAAACCACAAAAAACTCAGCAAGCCTTTTCTACCAAAACTGGAAGTTTTCAAAACAAATAGATTAAGAGAAAGAAAAAAAGACTAATCAACAGAAACTAACACAACACAACTCCTGGAAACATAACACATTGAACAAGGGAAAGCAAAATCGCTGAACCTAGCTTAAATCATCAAGGGTCAGACTACAGCTGTGCTGGCTAGCTTCTAAATTAAAAAATCCACACTGTACAAAGTTACAAACCAAAAAAACACTATATGTACAACAACCAATTACATTATATAATTACCTAGTTAAGTATAAATTACTTCTCTAAGGACTTGAACACGATGCCTCATGTCTTGATTCTCTCAAATATCCAAGAAGTGTCTCAGCCTGCAAAACCAACAAGAAACTTCAATATAAGGTGACAACTAAGAAAAGATTACAGTGTTTGAGGGAAAAAACAGCAGAGAATGCAATCTTGTAAACAGCAAATGCAAAAGCTTCCTGGAGTTGCTAGAGTTAAAATTGATTTTCCTTAATCCAACAGCATGTCTACTGTTGGTGAATGTAAAACCTACATTTGAAGCAAACACAGGCATCTATAAATAGAAAAAAAAGGTATAATAATGCCTAATAGTCTGTTTCTTGTACTTTGTTTTGGGTGAAAATAAAAGGAACAGGAAAAGGACTGCATTCATCATCCCTTGGAAGAGTTGGAAGGTAGGATTCATTTTCTGTGGAAAGCACATATTTTGCATGACTCCCTTATAGGAAGTATCGGGAGGGGATAAAATGGTTTATCGTCCTACATTTCCCCCCAATTTACATATCCATTATGTAAATATTTCAAATAAATCTACTCTACTAGATAAAGGGCAATCAGATCATTTTAATAGTAGATCAAACCAAACAAAAAAAGGGGACGGAGCGACACTTCTTTAGCATTCTAAAACCATTTAGCCATTAGGAATATAGAACAATAAGCATTGAGATTTACGAAGCAAGATATATATAGGTATACCTTGAGCTTAGCTCGAACAGAGGCGTTCTGGGAAAGAGCAACGAGAGGCGGAATCCCTCCCTCCCTGACAAGCAAGGCTCTGTTGGTAACGCTGTGAGCACAGAGCTGAACAAGAGTCAAAACAGCGAACTCCTTCCCCTTGACTGAGCCATCCTCAATCGCTTCCAGAAGCGCACCAATCCCACCTTCTTCCACAATCGCCTCCTTCCCCTCCTCAATGCCCGCCAAGCTGTTCAGAACCACCATCGCCTTCTCCGCCATCCCGTTCCCTTCCTCCGCCACCAGCTCCACCAGCGGCCTCACCACCCCGGCACTCACCGCCCTCTCCTTGTTCTGCCTTATCGAACACAGCTTGTACAGCGTCGTCAGCGCGTCCTTCTTCCCTCTCTGGGACCCACTCAGCAGCAGCGCCACCAGCGGCGGTATTGCCCCGCAAGCCCCGATCGAGCTCTTGTTCTCCTCCACCAACGCCAGACTCATTAGCGCGCACGCCGCGTTCTGCTTAGAAGTCTCTGTCCCTGTTTTCAGCGCGTAAATCAGCGCCTTCACCGCACCGGCATTCGTTATCAGCGCCTTGTTCTCTTCCAGAAGAGACAGATTCAGCAACGCCGTCACCGCGTGCTCCTGCGTCCACGGATCGCTGCACCGGAGCAGCGGAACCAGAGCAGCCACCGCGCCGGACTCGCCGATCAGAGCGCGGTTGTCTGCTCGGTTCTTCGCCAACAGCCTAAGCTTGGCCGCCGCCGATCGCTTCACGGCCACAGACGGCGAGTGCAGTCCGTCGACGCAGATCTTGACTGTCGGCTGAAGATCCTCCGGCGAGATGCTCTCTATGATCTCGGTGGAGAAGCTCTCCCTCTGGAGAAACCCTAGGCAGGGCTCGTGCTCAGGTTGGGTTTGGCCGTCGACGAGAGGAGCAGCAGGAGGAGGTTGGGAGGAGGAGACGGTGGCGAGCCTCTGGAGCTCCCCGGAGATATCGCTGCTACAGGCGGAGAAATCGCTCAGAGCTTGAGAGAGCTCGAGGAGTTGCTCCTCTGTAATGGAAGATTTAACGGATTTGTTGTTTTGCGAGGCGAGCTCCATTAGCGAACCGGTTAAGTTGTCGGAGACGCACGTAGCGCGGTCGTGTTGGAATAGTTTGGAGCGCACCGTTCGCATGGACTTCCCGATGATGGTTCGATGAGTTTTGGTTGTTTCATTGGAATCTTTCTCCGCGGAAACCATTCTCACGGATGAGATATTAGATAGTATGGATGAGCCTCTTTAATACTGCAACTGATATTTGATATATGCTGGCACGCAGTGAAGAAGAAGAGTGCATTAATCATATCAGCGAATGCTTTTATAGAACCCAATAATTTAATTTAAAATTAAAAGCCTGGTTTTTGCTACAATCACTCACAGCGCCGTTCAGATTTGAGTGAGAACCACGTGTTGCTGTTTCCAGCTCTTACTCCTGCGCTTTGCCGTACCCTATCTATCCACGCCCACTCATCTCTATTATTTTTTTTGTTATTATAGAAAGTCAAAATAGCGTTTATGAATCACACAGGTCGAAAATGACCCGTCCACTATCCTTTTACCATTCTCACCTAAAACATCTACTACATTACTTTCTAGTAGGAGTAGTTCTATTATTTTTAAGGCAATAAAATTTAACATGTAAGTAATTACTAGAAAAATTATGACCAATAATTCCTTTTATAAATTTTCTTGCAGTCAGTACCACACCATGCATGTGCATCACTGCGTAGCGAGTCTGTCTGTGCAAAACTTAATGACAAGGAATACAGTAGGTTGAAAGAATTCTTTGAAAATTTTAGTTGTTTGCTAGATATTTTTGTTTCATTTTCTATTTAATAAATTTCATACATAGTTCACTTAATTATTAAAAAAATACAGTAAGTAGAAAGAATGTAGCTTTGCATCAACAGTTAATGGATTAGTATTAAGTGCAATAAGTTTCGAAACGTGCTCAACAAAAGAATGCAGAAATATTAAATTGAATTTGTTGTGTCTGGGTGCTCTTATAGCTAACGGATTTTACTTGGTCGGGTTAGGCGGAGGTTGGTATTTATTATTATATGAAAGTTAGACAAACATATTTTACATTAAAAGTCTAAAATAAAAAGTTGAATCAATTAATCTTCTGATCTTTATAATATTTATACCAGTTTTTTTGGTCTTTATACTTAAAAAGTTAGTTTTAATTCGTATACGAATAATTTTTTATATTCTGCTTTTTGTTAGTTTCTAGTAGTATGAAACTGCTACAAAATGAAGAAGTAATAATAAAAATACAGAATAAATGTTTATGTAAAGAATAAAAGGTAAAAAATTTATACGTGGAAACTAAAACAAAAAATTAACAAAAGATATAAAGACCAAAAGATTGATTTAAAAAAAAAGCGATAGAGTACTGCTTTCGCATTACGTAGTTGATCGAGTTACAACGTTGATGATTTGCATGTACAATTAATATATACTACCATCAAAATAAATATATAATAATATTATAGAGTCTATATTAAGTGGGCAAGAAAGATCTTGCACCAGATACAAATTTATTTGTAATGTGTAATTGACATTTCTGTGACTAAAATGTAATAATTTAATTATTATGTTGTGTAACGATATAACAGTCTATAACATTATGAGCTGTACACAGCCCCAACAGTACCGATATATAATTATATATAGGTCTTAAAGATTGGGTATGTTCCTACTTGCATGTATCTTGTCTCTTCGCACTTTTTTTTTTAAAGATTAATATCTATACTCTTTTTCTTTTTTTGGGGTGAATAGATTTATATCTTTACGTTACAGATTAAAGAAATGAATATCTAATTAGACGTCAATTTGAACACAAAAGAATAACAGTTGACGAAAATGAAATTATAATTAAATCAAGTGTGGAGCAAATTGGGAGTGCAAGAGCAAGACTAACAACATCTTGTCAAGGAATGAGGTATATTTGTTATTAATCGGGATGTGCATCAAGAGAACAATTAATATTGCATTTCACACTGTATAGGATGATTCCAGTTTTATCATTAAACCGTGTTTAGACTCTAGATTGGATATTTAATTTCAGTTTATTATGGGTTGAATTCCAACCTTTGATAGTGTTTAACATTTGGGTTAGTATCAACTCTCAAGTCTAATGCCAACAATTAAGAAAGCAAATCACATTTAAGGAAAATCTCCAGGTCGGGCTGTTGTGGACCATCTTGATCTCTTAAGCCATGGGTCAGGGTATGTAACAGGAACGTTTCTTAACAGAATGCGCAGAAAGGATAAGATAAAGAGAGAATAAAGAAAGGGAGAATTTAGACAGAGAAGGAATTGATTGAAATGATTATTGTCTTCTTTCAGAGGTCCCATGGACTATAGGTAGTACATATTAAATTGGCAATTATAAAACACACATTGGGTAATTAAAATAAAAAGCTATAAATGGACTCAATTCTTCTATTGGTTCCTTAGCGTCCAGTCCATGGAGTAGTCACTAAAATGTCCTGGCCTCTTAGATACTCTTCCGCTGCTGAGCTTCTTGGCATTTGTGGGCTTATCAGCCACTTGGTCCATTACATTACCCCACCCAACCAAAAGAGACTTGTCCGCAAGTCGATCAGTGGTCATCAGAGGTGGGAACATTGTTGTCTGTGTTCCCATTACTTCATGTGTAACCTTGGTATTGTTCGACACCATAGGTGGTTCCTCGCACTCCTTGTCCCGAAAGATAGCACCTTTAGCCGTGTATGCTAGTGAATCCGCCATAGTAGCTACCCTTGTGGCTGTCGTAGTCCCTGTTCAGGCTATTGGAGCTGCCGCTGGTTGGCGTCATGTTTCCTTGATTTGGTCATTGATAAACTATTTTCATCCTCCCAAGTGGAGTCTTCGGGCAGTAGATTTGACCACTAGACCAACACCTGGGGTATGAGTATGCCCTTCCTCCAAACTTGGCGAGAACCAACAATAGCCATAGGTGTATGTTGTAGAGGATGGTCCATTTTGGAAATGGGAAAAGTGTGGATCTTGAAAGGTAGACCAGACCGAAAAGGACATAGCAAGGAGATGTTGAAAACAGGGTGAATTTGTGCAGTAGGAGGCAGCTTGAGACGATAAGCAACGGGTCCAACACGATCTTCCACCTCGAAGGGGCTGTAATACCGTAAGGCAAGTTTCTGTGAAGACCTACGATTCACTGAAAGTTGACGGTATGGCTGTAAACGGACAAGCACCATGTCCCCTGACGTAAAGCTCCAAGTTTTCCTTTTTTTATCCGCCTCTGTTTTCATTACTTGTTGTGCTCTGAACAAATTTTCCTTCAACGTTTGTAGGAGAGACATATGCTCAGAAAGTGTAGCATTCACTACTTCGTTAGTTGAGGAATCAAGGCAATATGCCAACAGGTTCGGCAGAGCCTTGCCAAACATTACTTGGTAAGGGGTAACACTCGTAGAAGAGTGGAATGAAGTGTTGTAATGATACTTTGCTAAGCTCAAGTATTTCGACCAGGACGAAGGATGTGCATGTGAGAATGCCCTGACGAAATTTTCTAAACATCTTTTAACTCGTTCTGTCTGACCATCAGATTGTGGGTGATAACTAGAACTGAAATTTAATTTCGTGCCTTGCAGTTTAAACAAGGAATGTCAGAAGTCACTGAGAAAGATCAGATCACGATAGGAAACAATGGATTCTGGAAGACCATGAAGTTTTCCAACATAATCCCAAAAGGATTAGGCCACTTTGGCGACGGAATAGTGAGCAGGTAAGGGAATGAAGTGAGCAGCTTTAGAAAAATGATCCACCACAACAAGGATAGTTGCAAATCCGGTAGACAGAGGTAAGTACGCAATGAAATTCATACTAAGGTGTGTCCATAATGATTTTCGAAATCTGTAAGGGTTGTAGGAGGCCCAGGGGAGGATGATTGGAGGGTTTCAGTTTCTGGCAAAGCTCGCACTGCTGTATATACTGTTTGATGTCTCTCCTAATTCCCTTCCAAGTGAAATTTCAATTAATTTTGTACAAAGTAGCTTGAGGACCTGAATGCCCACCCTGGACAGAATAATGATACTCATGCAAAATGGTAGTAATCAAGGAAGACCCGGCTGGAAGGAAAACTCGAGAATAGTGAAAGAGTAAACCCATTGTGAACTCGCTAATCAGCCATAGCACTTGGGTTGTTTTGTATTTCCTGCAAAAGGTAAACAGAATAAGGGTCTTGTGTATATTCAGACTGTAAAAATTGTGTATGATGAAGTACTGGCCCAGATATGGCCATGAATTGGGTTGGAAGACCCTTAGAACTCCTAGTTGACAGGTGTGAAAGGTCGTCGGCCACAATGTTGGTCTTGCCAGTCTTGTAAGCAATTTTATAGTTGAAACCTAACAATTTGGACAAAAATTGTTGTTGTTCCAGAGTTTGGATAACTTGACTTATCAAGTTACACAAACTTTTGTGGTCAGTCCTGATTGTGAATGGAGACCCAAGGAGATACTTTTCGCCATTTACTGATGGTCAACATTATGGCAAACATCTCTCGAACATAAACGGATTGACGTTGCATAGATGGGGATAGTTTGCAACTGTAAAAAGCCAAAGGTTTCTCATTTTGTAATAAGACTACACTAATGCCCAATCCAGAAGCATCAATCTCAACAACAAACGGCTGAGAAAAATCGGGCAAGACCAAGATAAGAGCGGTGACGAAGCGATTTTTGAGTTCGGTGAACGCTATGGTAGTTGCATCAGTTCACACAAATTCGGGCTTGGATAAGAGAACAGTAAGCGGGCCAGCAATGAATGCATACTTCTTGATGAATTTCTTGTAATACCCTGAAATTCCCAAAAATGCGCGTACTTGTGTGATATTGTCCGGAGTGGGGCATTCCAAAATGGATTTTAGTTTGTCTGGATCAGGAGACACACCATCTCCTATAATAATATGTCCCAAATAAGGAACCTTCAAACGAGCAAAGTAACACTTCTCTTTCTTAGCAAACAAAGAATGGGCTCGTAAAGTGCTGAGAACGGCCACAAGGTGCTCCACATGTTAGGAAGGGGAAAAGCTGTAAATCAAAATATCATCAAAGAATATGTCAACAAATTTTCTAAGATACACAAAGAATATGGTGTTCATGGTGGCCTGGAATGTTGAAGGGGCATTCGACAGACCAAAAGGCATCACTATGAATTCGTAGTGTCCATGATGAGTTCGGAATGCTGTCTTGTCTATGTCTGCGGCATGCATTTTAATCTGGTGATAACCAGAATGCAAGTCCAATTTGGAGAAAATTGTGGCTCCATGTAACTCATCCAACAATTCATCAATTGTTGGAATAGGAAATTTGTCTTGTACTGTAATGGCATTGAGGGCTCTGTAATCAACACAGAAACGCCACGTGTCATCCTTCTTTTTAACAAGTAAAATCAGAGAACTGAAGGCAAAATGACTGTGCTGGATAACCCCAGTATGCAACATTTCATCCACAAGTCTTTCGATTTCATTTTTTTGATAATGAGGGTAGCGATAAGGCCGCACTTGCACGGGCTTGGAGTCAAGCAGCAGATGAATGTGATGGTTATAAGCTCTGTCAGGAGGTAAAGATGAGGGCTCACTGAACACATCAAAGAATTCCTATAAAATGGAACACAAGCCAGGAATGGAATCTTTCGTTGTTGGTTCAGGAACAACCTCATCCATTTGAGTGGAAAAACACATCAAACAGGAAGAAATCGAGTTATGTAGCATTAGTTTATGTAACTGTGATGAACTAATATGGCTTGGTGTGGGACTGGTACCACCCTGAAGTAAGACATGCGTATCATTGTGAAGAAAGGACATGGTTAAAGTAGCATAGTCAGTAACAATTGGGCCCAACATTGATAACCATTGTACCCCCAATACAATATCAGCCCATTTCAGCTCAATTACATATACATCAATGCTGAACAAATGAGACTGAATTGTCACATTAATAGATTTACGAGAAGTAGAACACAACAGTGCATCACCATTCCCTACACGAACTTTAAAAGGTGTAATAGCATGCAAGGTTAAATGCAAAATAGTCAGCCATCCAAGATGTGATAAAATTGTAAGTACTACCTCCGTCCACCAGGATTTGGACTGGTTGACCAGAAATAGTACCTTGTAGACGAAATGAATTGGATGAATGGTGACCACATAAAGCATTGAAACTAATTTCATGAAAAACCTTCGGCTGTGGTGTCTCAGGTTGTGCCACATCATGTTCAGGAAGCTGCTCTGCCTCAATATCAAGAGGGTCATCATCTGATCCCTCCAAATACAGCAATGTAGCATGACCCTTACATTTGTGACCACGCACAAAAATCTCATCACAGTTATAGCACAGATTTTTGTACAACAAGCTTGCATCTCAGCAGTTGTCAAATGTTTAATAGGAATTGAAGTCATGGTTGATGGTGATTTAATGGAGTTGGAAGGAGAAGACACTGTAGTGGTGGGTGTTGCGACAATGGGTTGTGGTGTTGTATTGGAGCGTGGTAACCATGGTTTAAAGGAACGAATCTCAGTCATTTGATCCTCATAAATTTTTGCGAAAGCAAAGGCATAAGTAACATTAGTAGGGAGATGCACCAATACAGCACGACAAATCTGAGGTTTGAGACCTACGATAAACAAGTTTTTACGCATGAGAGGGGTCAATTCTGGTACTCTGCGAGCTACCAATTCAAAAGCAGTTTGAAATTCCAAAACAGTGCCAGATTGTAATAATTTAGCAAGAGATCCCAGTGAATCATCAAATTCTGAAGGGCCAAAGCGCTGATTGACAGCTAGCACAGAAGATTGCCAATCTGGAAAATGGCCATGCGTATAAAGTGCCTCAAACCAGCAAGAAGCAGGCATGTCCAAGTTAAAAGACACCAAATCAAAACAGTCATGGTCAGGAACTTGATAGTATCGAAAATACCTATCAACAGCAAATAGCCAAGGTCCAGGATCCCCAGATCCAAATCTGGGATAATCTATTTTCATGGTGCGTATAGGTGGTGAGGGACATGTGGGGCCTGCGCCCAGCACTCATGCTTGGGGATTTGTGGTTAATGTAGTCATTTGGAGCTGCATATTTTGGAGAAGACCGAAAACCTCTAGGATTTGTCGGTTAAATTCCTCCAGTCGCTGATTTTGCAGCAATTCAAATGTTTCCTAACGATGATCTAAAGTGCACTTCAGGGTAGAAAATTGTTGATCATGGGCATGGACTTGATTGGGGAGGTCTCTGAGTCTGGCATTTTTTGCCATAACTCAATGAAAGCACCAATGTAAACGGAACTTTTCTTAATAGAATGCGCAGAAGGGATAAGATAAAGAGAGAATAAAGAAAGGGAGAATTTAGAGAGAAAAGGAATTGATTAAAATGATTCTTGTCTTCTTTCAGGGGTCTCATCTATAAGTAGTACATATTAAATTGGCAATTATAAAACAAACATTGGGTAATTAAAATAAAAGTTGTAAATGGACTCAGTCCTTCTATTGGTTCCTTAGCGTTCAGTCCATGGAGTAGTCATTAAAATGTCCTGACCTCTTAGATTCTCTTCCGCTGCTGAGCTTTTTGGCATTTGTGGGCTTATCAGCCACTTGGTCCATTACAGGGTACATCATGGATGAGGAAGCAGCTAAGAAGCAGAAGAAGTACAGAAAGAGAAATCAATCAAGCTGGACTAAGTTAGGGTCAAGAGTACTTCTAGTAAAGTACTAATCATTATGCAAAATATAAATACATGGTTTGAAAAAAAAATCAAATTTATGTGTATGAAATATTTTTTAAAAATATTTTCAAATAATATGTCCAACTATTATCCATATTTAGATTATAATTGATATGTGAATCACCTCATATATCTCAAAGAACAAATTATTTAAAATAAATCTAACACAAAAGAATTGTGTCATATAATATTGACAAAGCCTATAAAAAATAATATTTTTTTAATTAATCATCTTTTATCAGTAGTTAGTTTTAATTAATAGTTTTTATTAGAATGTCTTCTTACCACTTTTTGAGTGGTTTTGATCTTATCTATGTTTTCCTCATCTCAGTCTGAGCTCCTTCTCTTATGATGGGGTGACTACCTGAAATGGAACTTTACACTCAAGTCCATGTATATTTTATGAGTTCTGGTGAAATAATGAATGTAACTTACTTGTCCTTGCTGCCATGCACCTATTAATAGTTGAGGATCGTTACCAAGTCAGTAACTATCCACATAACCCACTAAGGCCAATATTTGATATTTGTGGTTGATTGCCACAATGGTAATGGCGATCGGGGGTCGACTTGTAATTGACTTGTCGTGAAACATGTACAATATACAAGTCCTCCAAGCTCTAAGTCAGAAATGGATGAAAGAGCTTCACATCAAACATGAGTTGTGGATAAGTTCTCGAAAGGTGCTCCAATTTATCTCATTGAAGCGCGTTTTGTTGTGGTTGAGTTGATTTTGTTACCAATGTGGTTTTATAGGAATGAGTGTCACGATCGACCTGTCTTTATGAACAAGGTGTGCAAAAAGTTAGACTTAAGGGCTGGGATTTCAATCATTGATGTGGCGCACGTGGTCAAACAAGACCATGATTTTTTTGACAAGATGAAATGTGACTTTTCATTTAAGACACGACTTCTTAAATACCTTTTTTGGACAATGCCACATGGCATGTCACGTGTGGAAGGAATAGACGTGTCTTCTAGTCATAAAATCCCAAACAGTGGCAGAGTTAAACTCTTAAGAAGGCAATTATCATTCTTCACGTCATATCGATATTTGTGACTCTTATGATGGGTTCATAACCTTCGAGGTCATAACTTATGGTGAAAAATCAAAAGATTTTGCTTGGATTTTTCGATAACTATAAAACCAAAGTGTCTTTTGTCTTCTCACTTCTTTTACTTGCCTTTTGTTTTTCTTATTCTCTAAGTTGTTGCGAGATTGAGTGAGGTTGTTCAACTATTATCCATGTTTTGAGTAAAATTGATCTATGAATCAACTCGTATATATATCATGAAACAATATTATTTAAAACAAATCTACCACAAAAAATTTGCATCCTATAATATTGACAAAGCCTATAAAAAAAATTTAATAAATTATTTTTAGTCAATAGTTTATATTGATTATTAATTTTTATTAAAATGTTAATGTGAAATTCTCTTTCAACTTTTCCGTTCAACCCTTAGATCCCTTGGACACTTTCCAACCATCAAACAAATCTTAATAACTTTTAATTAATCATGTATATATCCCAGTTTTAACAAAACAAAATGAAGTCATTTGTCTGTGTACTGATAAAAAAAAATGCGAAGCTTTCGTTGCTTACACGATCGATTGAAGTAATAAGCCGAAAAGCTTGCTTGTAAGTTGTGAATGTTGTGTTTATCGGACCTCTTCTTTGAAAACTTCATGAAGAGTGCCTCTCATGCCAAGTCCAATTCACATTGCAGGCTTAGCGTGAACGAGTCCAAATCACAATGGTGTTGCGTTTTTGGGTAAAACTTTATACACCAGTATAAAGACTTATACACCCAGAATTTTTTTAAAATGGCAATAATACCCTCCGTTGTTTATAACAGAAGCTGAGCATTTTTTTTTTTATTTCCATGAACGACTTCGAGCTTCGACTTCAAGCTTTGGTTGAGTGCATTGTGAGTGGAAGGTGTTGGTTGTGGTCGTTTTAGCTGGTGGTGTGTGCCGTTGCCGCTGTTGGGTTGGTCGGAGTCGCAGACGGCGGTGGAGCAGCTGTCGATGACGGTAAGTTGCGTTTTTTGGCATTTACGGATTGGATAATCCGTATCGTATCTA
>CM023947.1:661385-697103 GCA_013407115.1 Glycine latifolia
CGGATTAGTAAATCCGCACATATATTCAGCCTTGTGTGATCCGTATGGTCCATACGGATTGACTGATCCGTATGGTCCATACGGATTGACTAATCCGCATGGTACATACGGATTGACTGATCCGTATGGTACATACGGATCAGTCAATCCGTATGTACCATGCGGATCAGTCAATCCGTATGTACCATGCGGATCAGTCAATCCGTATGTACCATGCGGATCAGTCAATCCGTATGTAAAAAAAATTGGATTTAATTATTAAAAATTGTGTTCTTAATGATTATTATTTGTTTGTGTTGTGATTTATGTAAGGTTGTTGTCATTTGTGAAGATGAACACCGATGAGTGGATATATGATGCTATAATGTCTGAAGAAATTGATATGAATGAAGATATTGGAGATGAACCGAGTGCATTTGAAAAAGCTGATGGTTCAGTCGATTGTTCTGCAGCGTTCAATACTTGTGAGGTATGTATATTATTTATAAATTCTTTAGCGTTTATTAGTCATTGATTTATGGAACTTAGTAGTCATTATTATTGATTTGTGTAGGTGTTCGCTTCTCGTGATGAATTATTAAAATGGGCCAGAAGTGTTGCGTATCAGAATGGTTTTGTAGCCGTGATAATGAGGTCGGACATGCATACTGGAAAGAAGGGAAGAACTTCATTTGTTTTAATTGGTTGTGAGAGAAGTGGAAAGTATAGAGCGTTCAATAAAAACATGGTGCCCACAGTGACTAGCACGAGAAAATGCAATTGTCCGTTTAGATTGAAAGCGAAACCAGTACCGGAAGGTGAAGGGTGGATGGTGAAATTATTATGTGGCACTCATAATCATGGTTTGGCAAACTCATTATGTGGACACCCGTATGCTGGTCGACTGACAGAGGAAGAGAAGGTTGTAGTGCATGATATGACACGATCGATGGTGAAGCCTAAGAATATTCTCCTTACTTTGAAAGAGCATAATCCGAATAATTGTACATCCTTGAAGCAAGTAATGAATGCACGATATAGATATCGTACGCGTATCCGAGAAGGTAATACTGAATTGCAACAGTTGATGAAGCTTCTAGGACGAGACATGTACATTCATTGGCATAGAGTAAAGGGTGAAAATGTCATTCGTGACCTGTTTTGGACCCATCCAGATGCAGTGAAGTTGACCAATGCATATAATGTTGTTTTCATGGTAGACAGCACATACAAAACAAACAGGTACAGACTTCCGTTATTGGACATTGTTGGTGTCACTCCTACTGGGATGACCTTCTCAGCTGCGTTTGCTTTATTAGAAGCTGAACGTGTAGACAATGTTGTTTGGGCACTAGAACGTTTTAGAGGCATCTTTATTAAAACTGAATTTTTCCCAAAAGTGATTGTCACTGATAGAGATTTAGCAATGATGAGTGCAATTACAATTGTGTTCCCTATGTCTACCAATTTACTTTGTCGGTTCCATATTGAAAAAAAATGTGAAGGCAAAATGTAAAACTTTTATCCGACAGAGTAACGCATGGGACTATGTGATGGAAGCCTGGGGAAGTCTTGTGGACTGTGGTAATGAGAATGAATTTGGTGATTGTATGGCAAAGTTTGACATTGCGTGTTCTCCATGGCCTGCGTTTGTTGATTACGTGAAAACCACATGGCTTAATCCACACAAAGAAAAATTTGTTACGGCGTGGACCAAACAATTTATGCATTTGGGTAATACAACAACTAACAGGTTAGCAGATGTTTTAAGTTTTGTAAAGTTAGTGCTTTTATATTGTGGTTGTAGCGGATAGTTTGTGACTGTTACAATTGGATTGCAGGGTCGAGTCAGCACATTGGACATTGAAGAGGGTGTTGCAGAATAGCCTAGGCGACCTGTGTAGTGTATGGGATGCAATGCACAATATGCTGACCTTGCAACATACTGAGATTAGGGCATCATTGGAGAGAAGCAGACATGTGGTGGGTCATGTGTTTAAAGTAACATTGTATAAACGACTGATTGGAATGGTGTCCAGGTATGCTTTAAACCAATTAGCTGCTGAGTATGAGCGGGTCCATTACGCAGGCAAAAGCAAAAAACGTTGTGGATGTGTTATGAGAACTACGCATGGACTGCCTTGTGCATGTGAGCTAGCTAAGTATGTTCTTGGGTCCATACCTATTGATGTCGTTGATTTGTTTTGGCGGAGGTTAAGTTTTGAAGATCAAGGTGTAGATGAGGACCATGTGGACATAAGTGGAGAGATGGAAGCCATATCTATGCGTTTTAATAAGCTTAATTTTAGTGGGAAGGTCACTTTAAAGACAAAACTTAGAGAAATTGCATATCCTGACAAAAACTCAATGTGTCCTCCGCCTGAAAAAGTGAAAACAAAAGGTGCGCAAAAGAGACAAGTTTCGCAACACGCGAGGTCAACCAAGCGGGATCCATCTTACTGGGAGTATGTGGACGAATTACATTCTATTCAGAGTAGTTGTTCGACACCAAAACATCCTGCAACATCTTCGGCTGATGACAGGCATACAAAAACCAAGCCTCCGATGCTGGATCAGTTTCATACATTCATGCATGATTTCATTGTAGACATTATTGATGTTAAAGCTGATGGTAACTGTGGCTTTCGTGTTATTGCGGCTTTACTAGGTTACGGTGAAGAATCTTGGTCTTTGGTTCGCAATCATTTGCTAAAAGAACTTGCAGAATGGTCTACTGAATACATAGCATTGTTTGGTGGCTTTGACAGATTTGATGCTTTGAAACGGTCCCTACTTGTTGATGGGTTGTCAAAGGTAACTACTATGTTTATGCATGTTTGTATTTATACATTAACCATGGTTATTATATTTACAGTTAATTGGTTTTCATGTCAGGTAACAATTGATAAGTGGATGGATATCACTGATCTGGGGTACGTCATTGCATCACGGTATAAACTTGTGCTTGTTTCGCTGTCTCTGAAACAAAGCATGACGTTCTTTCCTTTAAGAAGCCAACCACCTGCAGATGTCAATGTTCATCGGCTAATTTGTATTGGACATGTGTTTGGAAATCATTTTGTTCAGGTAAAAGTTGTTGAACACAGTACACTGTACAAACACTCTTAACAAATTTGAACCTAACTTGATGGTGATTCTTGTTTCAGGTTGCATTGAAAGCTGGATGTCCAATCCCCCCACCTGCGTTGTTATGGTCAAGGAATTGTTACAATGTTGCAAATCAATGGATAGTTCCTTACCAATATAGAATTGAAGCTTATAGACAACTTCAGCATGTCCATACTGATTATGTTGACTTACGAGTGTAGTTCACATTGTAGACATTATTTAACTTGATATTGTTCACAAATTAGTAATCTTCTTTAAGCATGTACTTTGATGCTTTGTTCAACGATGAATACTATGTATTGTTCTACGCACGTGTTTTCATGACAAGCGATAACTCAAAAGAAACATAATATTATAGACAATGTTAAAACAACAATAATGTCGTACTCAAATAACGTTCTAATATGGTGAAGTATAATAACAAGTACGACAAAGAATGTGTATATAAATAAAACACATCGAAAAGCATCTCTAATGCTGCCTCTGCCTCGTCCGTCTCTGGCGCTGATAGACACATGATTCCTCGGTCACCGAACGAGCTATACGTAGTAGGCGCTCAGTGGCGGCATAGGCATCACTCCCAGGAGAAACCATGCGTAAGTCTATCATCTCCTGTAAGCCGCGCGCTATCCTATCGCATGTAGCCTGCACCAATGTGAAAACATTAACGGTTACCATTGTAACAGTTCATATTTAATAACACAAACATATCAACAATGACGCACATACCAATGCATGACGAGGCTCGTCGGATATAGGTGGATCTGGAGTTGGGTCATCAGTAGCAGCACGCGGAGGGTCGTCAACAATGTGTGGCTCGGGCGCCGGGTGGCGAGCAGGATCACCTACCTCAACGGGTCTCATATATGGATGCGACACGCGAGAAAACCAGTCCATGTAACCCATCACTGTCTGACTAGGATGACGGGCAACCTCAGTGGTGGATGCTAAGTGATCCCCAAACTGTATCCATGCCTCGTCAATCTCATCTGTGGATGGCGCATCTGTGAGGTGCATGTCTGGAATATCCTGAACATACCCGTACTGTCTGAGGACCCTACCGGGAAGATGTCTGACCACGACCGGTCCGCACCGAATATGACCAGAGAAGAGAGAAATAATGTCGAAGCCTCTATGTGGACGATGATCGACATAAGGAGTCCAACACACATCCTCTATGACCAACCTATCAAGTCGTCTACGATAGGTGACCATAGGTAATGCCTGGGCAGCCTTCCACCGACAGGCTCGTGGTTGGGACTCCTGATAGTCCTGCACAGCAGTGACATTTCCCACAGTGGGGAAATGTTCATAGATCCAAGACTAGAAGCAAACATACCAACATTAGTTTGTTATCATCAGAAGCACAAAACATAACTACCTATATTAAACACAATGACAACAGTCAAACCATTACCTGAAGTAAGGTGATATAACCAGCAAGATGCTTGCCGTGGTGCTGACATGCATAACTGAGGTTAGCATACATGTGAACAAGTGCTGCCACACCCCAAGCATATCCTCCTGCGTCCTCTAGATCACGAAAGGCCTCCAAGAACGCCACACTGATATGTGTAGCGCTCTTGTTGGCAAAAAGCGTGCACCCAACAAGATGAAGTAAGTAGGCTCTGGCTGCTACAATCCAGCTCCTCTCCTCGCACTTCACCGCATAAATGTCTCGCAGCCAAGACAAACGGACATATGCCCCATGGCATTGGTGCATCTCCGCCCCAGCATCTTCAGGGGTGACCTGCAGCAACTCAACAAGCAACTGAACGCCCTGGCCAACATCGATCATCTGGTACGACAATAGATGTCCCTCAATGGGGATATGCAACAGCGACGCCACGTCATCCAAGGTGATACTCAGCTCCCCCACAGGTAGATGAAAGCTGCTCGTCTCGGGGTGCCACCTCTCGACAAAAGCCGATAGCAAACCCCTGTCACCTGTCTCGACTGAGCATGCAATCAACGGGGCTAAGCCGGTAGCAGCCACCAATCCCTCTATCTCCAGTGCAGGCCGCCCAAATTTATGCACCTTCCTTCCGTGGGACGCCAATTTCAACTCAGGCCGCTCCTACAATCATTTGACATCAATGTCAGTTTTGTACTTCCAAAATCCAACCAAATACAATAATAAAACAAGTACCTGTCCTTCCCACACTCGCACAGCGACGTGGTCAGCATACTGTGTCAAAACTGACGTGTCCTGTGGCCCACCTGGATAACCTTCGAATTCATCACCTTCCCCCTCTGTGGCAGGGATATCAGGCTCCAGACGTTGGTCCTCAAGACCACCACCGTCATCCAAACCAGCACCCAAATGCAACTGTCCAGCCGGAGGCTCAACAACAGCCGGATGCTCAACAACAGCTGCCCCTGGCCTTTGTCTTCTGACAGACGCCGTGGGCCTACGACGCTGAGGACCTGCATCTTCATTCTCACTGTGCTCTCTACCAGATCCTCTGTCGACACCACGACCTAAGGCCCGATGTCCTCCTCGTGTTCTAGCCATTATCTGGTATACAACTGAAACAATATGGACTTCAGCTCTCAATCAAATACAAAGATATCAAATATAATGGGTCATAACAATATCATCACCATTAAGCTATACAAACATAATCAACAAAACAATGACACAACCAACCATCATCACAACCACAACCACTTCATTGATGCAATCATCAAGACAATTACCAAAGCCAACCATATAAGGCACAACTAATAACAAGACAATTACTACCATAACACCAAGGCACAACTAATAATCCATGCAAGCATGTTGACCACTACCAAAACATATTGCCTTTCTATATGCTACACATACAATAAGAATGTGCCTTTTGTGCAGTCCATGCTTTTATATTTAATATAATGAATGGGCCACAATTCAAATTTCCATCGATCCCACAATCACTATTAACATCAATACTACAACATGTAATCATGTAATCTGAGCTAAATAAGTTTGCTAGCAACTCATATATGTACAATAACCAATAAAAGGCACTTCAGTTAATCATAAAATCCCAAATTATACAATTAATACACTGTACGGATTAGTTAATCCGTAGAAGGCATACGGATTAGTTAATCCGTGGAAGGCATACGGATTATCCAATCCGTGAAATTCTTACGGATTAGTTAATCCGTACCATATCCAACACACCCCGATAATTGCAACGAACCTCACACGGCGGCCGGAACAGGTTACCACCTCCCTCAAGCGACGAACAAGCACCAATGTAGCCCTTAGACTTTGTCGGAACTGACGAAACCAAAGACGAACACCGGAGCACAGCCAAGCTGAACAAAATCGCAGAGCAGGGGTGTATGCGGCGGAATCCGTAAAGCCTCAAATGAAAACAGTGGTAATGAAAACGTTTAACACTAGGGCCATTTAAGGAAATTCACTGTGCATTTTTAAAAAAGTCTGGGTGTATTAGCCTTTTTGCTGGTGTATTAAGTTCCACCCTGCGTTTTTTTATCATGCCAGTTACGTGTTCTGTATTTTTGTTTTTTAGGATACTTGGTTTCTTTTTATTGACTTAGCCCGTAACGTAACTTGTAACCCATATACACCTACATATAGGCCCAATAATGTTTTAACAATAAAAATTGGTAATAAATTGTATAGGAAACGTAACTTTTTTTTCTTTCCACTTGCCAATACAAGTTCTTGTAAAAGTTTAATGCATTTTTCTAAATTGTGGATTGAAACCTCTAGGAAACAAGGATACTGATTAAAAGTAAAACTTATATAGGAAAAAGAGGGGAGGGGAATTTATTTATAAAAATAAACAAAACAATGGAATGTTAAATTTATATCGATCTATTATTTTATTTTTTATAAGTAAAAGAATAATCAAATTGGTAAATATTAGTTTAAAATAAAAATTCTACCCTTCTTTTTCTTTCCCTTACAAAACTCTTTTAACAGAAAAAGGGTATTAGTGATTAAAAAAAAGTCTTTGACTGTTTCAAATACGATTAGTAATCGGGCAACAACTATGGAAATTGTATATTATTTTAATTTTTTATTACTAGATCAATTCTAATAAGTTAAATTCGGGTTTAAATTTTTGCTAAAAAGAGATTTTCACATTTAATATTCAACAATAACTTGAATAGAATTATCTCTGAATAAAAATACAGGTGAAAAAAAAAACTGGTGACTTGGACGGCAACGAGGGCTTTTAATTGTTTGTATTATTTATAAAAGAAGATTACTAGTATAAGCATATTATTTTAAAAGATTTTCCTCAGACTTGTACTATCCTACCACCAGTATCGAGCGAGTACAAAAACTTCTTAATCAGTCAAACTTGTACACTACCCTACAACTGGCTGCATGGCCAAAGCGTCAACTACTAATGGCATGTTTGATTTTGGTTTGTAATTGAAACTGTTACAAAGCATATTAAACACAATTCTAATGAATAGAAATATAAAAATATAAAAAAACGATTTTTTTTATTCTTTTATAAAAGTATTTTTGCTTCAAAAGTCATTTTTCACATTTTTTTAAATATATTGTAAATTTTTATCCTTTAAATGTGTTACATCAATCAATGTGGGTGATGAGAGTGAGATATCAATTTACACTAATACGTGTGTGATGAAAGATTAATGATTAATCTACCAATATAAAAAAATTACACTGCGTTATAATTATTTGTACACTATTGGATTTTTTTTCTTTGTATAAATTGTTTATTTTGATCCTTGAAATTGTGACACAATATCTTATATTTTATCTTCTGCCTTTGATTGTTTTGCAATCCCTTATACAGCTTGTCCTGTTATCTAGTAGTTTTTAAAATATAAATAAATGACAAACAAATCCTTAAAATTGAACTTCATTAATAAGTTAGTTTTTGTCGTTAACAATTCACTTATTCCATTAGCAAATGTGTGATATGTATTGAGCTCTGCAACTTTGGCAGCAACATGGTTGCCCAGTATAAACATGTTTTTTTTTTTTTTTTATAAATAAAAAAAAAAACACCCACAGACATATTCACAATAACCAAAACGAAGATTTCAGGATGTTTTCAAAATGATTTTCGGTAATTGTACCATTGTATTTTTAGGGACCAAAGTAACTGATTCAGTAACTAATTTGCGGACTAAAATAACGTTAAATTAATAGTCTAATTATGTAAGTATGTAACTTCATCTTTGTCTTCTTGCCATTGCTCTTCCCTCACTTTCTTTTTCTCTCTTCTATCTTTAATTTATTTCTAACAACAATATGTTCACTAGTCATAATTTAAATTTTCTTAAAATACACTTTGGGTATAAGTTGTTAAAATAATCTTAAGAAAAAAAAGGGGATATACACTAACAAATTCTGCATAAGTGTGCGCGTGGGAGAGAGAATCAAATGATACTAAGTATCAACAATCACACACATTCAATAAATTTTTATTAAAAGGAAGTTTTCTCACTCAATCTATTGAATTCGAAGTTGCATAAAACAAATTAAGTTCACCAAATTTCACATAATTAAAAAATAATTGATATGTAATCATTTCATTTTGTTTTAAAGTATGACATGTAATTTAAAATATAGCTGTTTTTATTCAATTACATATTTAAAAAAATTTAATTATTTTATTGATAAAATTTACTTTTAATAAAAAATATTGAAAATACTATTTTACTAAATTTGACATATGATGTTACTTGATCTTGTATATATTAACACGTTATAAATATATAATAAAATTATAAGATGCCCCGTCACATCTTTATTAAACCATACATTTGTCAGTTGGTGTTAGTTGTTTTTTATTTTAAAAATATAAATATGTTTCTTCTTCATTTTGTATTGCATTTATATTACTTCAGCATCTATTTATGAAGGCATTGCATTTTTTCTATTAAAGACCACACGTGTGTTTACACTTCATATAATAAAAAAATCAATTGAGTTACGATAACTTTTTATTTTTAATTGTTTAAAATTCTCATAGTAATTATATTTAAAAATAATACCAGCAAGGAGCCTTTTTTCAAGTGTTTTTTTTTTAAGTTTAGTTATTTTAAGACATATTGACGGATTTATACATATTTGCTGTCATTTTGTTTTCTTTACTAACTAACATGTGTTGTTCTATATTAATATAAATCTAATTCGTGTTGTTACGATTGGAAATTTGGAATGAGGTGCAATAAACTATATTTTATGATTAATATAATATTTATTTTATACGGTTGTTCATCAAATAATAAAAATATATTTAAAAATGTATCAAAACTGTACACCGCAAATGACTTCTTCATAATTTAAGCTCACGTGTGAAATATAAGTAGTATGAAAATATAAGATGAAACGACAAAATAACGACTAGTGGCGAGTGTGTAGCTGGGTCCCACAACGAAAAGATCATCCAGTTTGACTCAGGGTGGCTCCTATTCCACACGTACGCGAACGTGTTTCGAGTTTTGACCCTCTCTTTAACGATTAATAAACATTCATATAAAATAATGATTTTTAAGAGAAATAATCACTAACTAAACTAAATAATTACTTGAAAATATTTAATCTATATTATTTATAATTAACCATGATACTTATAAAGAAAAAAATAGAATTTAGCTTCTTTATTTTTATAAAAACGTGATTGAGATCTAGGAGGGTCCTTACTTAAATTTTTCATGTACAACGTTAACTAAAAATTTATTAGTTCACAAAATAAATTGAAACCACATTTTTTATCTATAAAAAAAGTAGCTTAATTATTTATCATAATTATTCTAATAATTTATATTCTCATTCTTCCATTTTTTTTAGAGACATTCTTCCATGTTTATATATTACCTAGAAAACAAAATAATTTACTAACATGTCCCCACACATATGTCACACTAGCTCACACCCAACGTGCATCAAACACACCTCATTTCGTCTTTTATTCCTCGTGTTCTTGCATATTCATCTTAACATTCATTTATAATAGGCATTTGGTCCTTCCAACGCTGTTTCAAAAATTAATAATTAGGTCCTGCCAACATCAAACTATCAATGTTTCATGTTACTCAAGTCTACCCATAAAAAAAATCATGTTACACAAGTTTTGGCAGCAACATAATAACACTAAAATTAGCATGAATATAACATGTGGATCAAATAGCAAAATTTTACGTGTAAGGATGGTATAGCATTGGGTGATTATTGAGACTCTCTGTGCGACCAAAATACCAAATTCAAATAGAGTAATATTTTAGGAAAGTTATAAATGTCCATCCCACTTTAGGGTAGGTTAACTTTAAGGTGAATTAGGATAGAGAAAAAAGATTAAAAAAAATACGAAGAAAAAAAAGATAGATATAACATGTGACGTGATAAAAAAAATATAAAAAAATGAGATAAAAGTGAATTACAAGAAAATGAGATGTATGGATATAATTATCCATTTTTTTAAAACCATGTAATCATTGGTTATTTGCTATTGTTCCTCAGACTTATTCTTAAGAGATTACTTTTATTGAGGTCCACTTGAATTTTATCGTGCTTGTTCATTTGAAAAATACAAGCATTACCACCCATAAACTGTATATGATTTGAACTCAGACTTGAAACTGAAGCATAAGCTAATAAGTAATAATGCTCCTACTTTTCAACAAAATAATCATATATATTAGATCACTGATTTGTAACATAAATGATAAACTTCCACTACCACACCGTACATAAAAGTATATGACATGAATGATCGAAAGAAAAAATTTCAATCCCTCGGTATCTAAGCATACCGATACGCGACTGGAGTCGTTTGCATCGGGGTACCTAGCATTACATCATCTATAAAAAAAGTATAAACGTATATTTGAAAACTCAAAATAATTATTGAGATATTTATATATTATCTAACAAGCATTTTAGCTTATATATAAGATAAATATATTTATTTTATATATACTTAAAATTTATAATATAACAATATTTTTAAATACATAAATTATGTTATAATTAAATTTCATAATAAATAAATATTATTAAATATATAAATTATATTTTAAATTTACAATAAATAATTTATATTTTGATAAAAAAAATATTTTTAATCATTGCATTTTTTTTAAAAATTATTGAAATTCAATTTATAAAAAAATGAAAAGGTAGATTCAAACATATAAGCAATTGAGAAAATCAAGTATGCCATAAAAAAATTAAAACAGAGTGGTTTAAGATAATTGAAAAATATTTTTTGACTAATTATTAAACCAAATTAACTATAAAATTAAAATTAATATATATATATATATATATATATATATATATATTTAAAATAACTAAATGTTCAGTATATAAAATTAGGGTACAACATGTGGTCGAATACAACAATAATGTTTTAAAAAGAGTTATTCTTGTTTTCATTAAATATTGAAACATTATTTAATGAAGGTAAGAATAAATCTTTAAAACATTGTTGTTTAGGAATAACTAACTAAAATCTCCCTCATTCAATAATAATTTCTAGAAATGTTTTTATTTAAGAAAAATGAGTTTATTTAAATTTACAATATAAGACTAGACTTTGAGAAAAACACTACCGAACTTTTCCCCGTCATTTTAGTTTACATATTCTTGTTAATTGCTCACTGATTATCTTATTTTACATTAAAACATGTTAAAAATTAAATTTATTCCTATATTATAAATCTGGATTCTCATTACTGAATAAGAGAATCTCTAGAATATATATTTGAATGAAAGTGTTAGTAAAATCACAACAAATTATTATTCTTGTGGCAGTTTCAAGCCATCATAAATAATTTCAAGGACCTAACTAAAAATATTGTAAAAAATCAATGACCCAATTACAATTTTTTAATTTAAGAACTTAATTAATTTTTTTTAAAAAAAGTCAGTTACCCTCTAATGTATTAAACCTTTATATTATCGGTGTTTTTATTTTTATTTTTATTTTTCATTATTTGTCAATTTTCAGAAATTAATTATTTATCCACCATTGCTTTCATTTGCCACTAACTAAAGATAATATGTATTCATTCAACAATAATAACAATTATCTACTTTTATATTATTGATCAACAGATTTTTTATTTATGGTTTAAAAAAAATAAGAGGAAGGAAAGGAAGTCCCAGTTTAAAGTAGAAAAACTTTTGACTAGGGGTTATTTGATACAAGGAAAAAATTTAAGGGGTTGTTTAAAGTAGGAAAAACTTTTAAACTCATATATAAGACCTTATCTCTAATCCACTAACTAAGTTTTATACAAGGAAAACATTTACTTTTCCAAAATTTTGAGGTTGGGAAATAAAGAGTTTCTCATGCTTTGGTTACTTTGTAAAAAATAACATTTCCATTAAATAATATTTATTAAGAATTTTTTTTATCAATTTTTTTATAAAAAATATTTTCATGAAAATGTGAGAATTTATCTTTCTTGAGTTTGAAAAAAAATTATTATAATAAAAATATTACATTATTATTTTATTAAATAATTTAATGTGATAAATAAGTACTCTTTAACTTCCTAGGCTTATATAAATATCTTGAGAATATTTTTTTCAAACTAAACAGATTTTAGTTATTTCTAAAATATATGAAATGATTTCCAGAAATACAATTCTCAAGCATGAAAATTGTAACAAACGTCCCTAAGAGTTGACTATAAGAAGAAAAATTTAGTTAAGAGTTGACTATAAGATCAAAGTTTAATATTTTGCAAGCAAATATTCTAATTAAATTCAATGAAGAGAAATTCGTATTTATCTTCAGGTTCAGATTATGGAGCCACGTCGTGCACCTTACGCTCAAACGTTTGGGTAAACCGGCTAAAAACTATGGTCGTCTACAGGCTCCGCTCATCATGACACATTAAAATCAAGCATGTCCAAACGACGTAAAAGTTGCATAATACTCCATTTACTTTGCCAAATCAATTATTATTTAGTTAGAAGCACTGGTTGGTTTAAAAAAATAATAGATAAACGTTGTCAACCAGGGGAAGTAGGAATACAGATTCTCCGTGGAAAAAATCAAACCAAACGGAAGCTTCCGCACGTTGGGCCAGGATTGTTAATTCTTATGATTGGCGTCCAAGATTTCATAACTTACTAAATTTATTAAGTGTTTAATCGGTTAACAAGTGATTATATTTTGAAAAAAATAATTATTAAACTAAATCATCAATCAAATTAATTATTTATTACTCTTTTCTTCCAATCTCCCTCTCTCCTGATGATGGTTGTCTAATATACATTTTCTTTGTCATTACTAACTTAAAAACTATAAAAAAAAAAATTGTAAGAATTTTCTAATTCCTACCTTCCTTCTGTCCTCATTCTTCCACATTAAAAACTCACCCACCAAAACCCACCAACTCTTATCTTATAAATAAACTAATCCTCCCTTCTCCGTCCCTCTCAATCCCTCTCATTCCCTCTACCACCTGCTCCATTTTTCAACTAAAAGCTATTGTTTACATCACAAGAAACAAGGCTACGCTAAAGTATTCTTTTGAGTTCTCAAATCCCATTTTGTCTTTAACAAGCCAATACAGATTCTCAACTTGTCAAGTCATTTATCAGCAGCAGCAGCAGTAGTAGAAGGATCATATGATGGGCAGCAGCAGCATGTTGAGGGTAGTGTTGGGCTTGTCTGTTTTGAGTTTTGTGTTTGTGACATCCTCCGCTCAAACGTGCAGAAACCAAACATTCTCAAACAGGGTGTTTGCCACATGTCGTGATCTTCCACAGTTGACAGCTTACCTGCACTGGACATACGAGCAGGCGAGTGGCAGGTTGGACATAGCATTCAAACACGCCGGAATCACCTCGACCAACAGGTGGGTTGCATGGGCCATCAATCCCAGAAACACCCTCGACCCAGCCATGATTGGGGCCCAGGCCCTGGTGGCTATTCCTCAGTCAAATGGAAGCCCAAGGGCTTATACCTCGTCCATAGCCAGCACCACCACAACGTTGGAAGAGGGAGCTATCAGTTATCCGGTGTCCGGGTTGACTGCCACGTTTGAGAGTAACGAGGTCACCATTTTCGCCACTCTCACACTTCCAAACGGGACCTCCTCCTTGGTCCACGTCTGGCAAGATGGCCCTCTCTCTGGCACTACCCCTCAAGAGCATAGCCACGAGACTTCCCACCAAAACTCCAAGGAAATCTTGGATCTTCTCTCTGGTTCCTCCACTCAGGCAACCGGGAATTCACGCCAGAAAAGAAGAAACGTAAGCACCAATTAATCTTTTCTTATGCTTCCTTCAACGTCAATATCTATAACTATGCCTCTCTTTGCTTCATGCTTTCCATCATAACATACATGACACCTTTCTGTTTTTTAAATTTTGAAAGTAAATGTTTTCTGGGTTCATTCTGTTTTCTAAAATTTTGCTCATGAGCATTTTAACAGAACGCTTAAAGAAAACAGAAGAAGAGGTTGATAAAAACATCTTTCAATTTTGGAAACAATTTACAATTTGTAATAGAATGTTAGAAAGCACTTTTTTTTGTGTGAGGGAATCAAACAGGCTCCTATAGTGTTGTATTTTGGTGTTTAAGTTAAGATTGAAGAGATAGATTGACTGTGGAGATTATTAATTTCAGACCCATGGAGTGCTAAATGCGGTGAGCTGGGGCATATTGATGCCAACGGGTGCCATAATTGCAAGGTACTTGAAGGTGTTCAAATCTGCAGACCCTGCTTGGTTTTATCTTCACATCACCTGCCAAGCCTCTGCCTACATAGTTGGTGTTTCTGGATTCGGCACCGGTCTCAAACTCGGCAGTGACTCCGAGGGTGTTGAGTATGACACTCACAGAGCACTTGGTATTGTCCTCGTCTGCCTTGGAACTCTTCAGGTACGAGGTTTTCATGTTTTGTTTAGTTATGCCATTTTCTGTTTTCTTCATTAATGTTATGCTCTACTAGTGTGATGGTACTGACAGAAACCTATGTATGTGGTTGAGTTCATTCAGGTGTTTGCGCTGTTCTTGAGGCCCAACAAGGACCACAAATACAGAGTGTACTGGAATGTGTACCACCACTTGGTCGGATACGCCACCATAATCATCAGTGTCGTCAACGTTTTCAAAGGGTTCGACACCATAGAAATTTACGTAGGGGATCGCTACAATAGCTGGAAGCATGCGTACATTGGCATTATTGGAGCATTGGGTGGCATTGCTGTCTTTTTGGAAGCTTTCACATGGATCATTGTCTTCAAGAGGAGGAAGTCAGAGAACAAGATTCCACACGGAGCAAATGGTGTTAATGGCTATGGTTCTAGGCCACAAAATGTGTAGGATGTGAATAGCTGATGGGTAGCCAGATAGATATATTGGTTTCTTTTGTAATTTTATGCTTTTTTACTCCTATACGTGTGCATTTTATTGTTGCTCTCCTTTGTATAATGTTGAGGGTATTTAATTTAAGGGTACTCCAGCTGCTCAGAGTCTCAGTTTTGAGGTAATTCTTTCTTAGGGAAGTGACTTTCAGAGTCTGGTTTTATCCATACTGTTACTTCAGGTTCGGGGTATACATTATATTGGTTTCTGTTTGAAGAATATTTGTATTTATTATTAATTATTTTTTTACTTATATCTTACTTTTTCTAGCTATCTTGAGTTTCAAATATCTTCTACGTTCTACAATGGGAACAACCTTTCTCAATCTTTCTTCAGCTTGTGGCGAAGCAAAAGAAGGAAGTCTGACCACGAATTTGGTACTAAAGTATTTCTGAAAAATACTAATAAATTGCAGTAATTTAAAATTATTTCCCCCGGAACATAGACTCGAATATTAAAAACTAAGTCAGGGATTCATCAAACCATAAAAATTCAGGCTATAAATTTATTGGTTCAACTCAACTTTGATAAAGCGTCAGAAATAACCGAACAACATAATAAGAAATGGCCGAAGCGAAAAATAAAAAGATGTAACTGATTGAAACAACTCTTCTGACCCAATTTTTCTAAAAGTTGCTTAAGCTTTAAATTAAATTATAGCTGTAAAAACAAAGTTCAAACGTTATAGCATACAACTCAGATTCCTTGAACATGGCACATTTAGGGGCAGAATCATTGACCCATCCTCAATTAGAATAGACTTGGTCAGACTAAAGCAGAGTATTGAGTTCTTTTATCCAATTTCCCATCCCCACCATCAAGAAAACTGGATTTTTGTAATTCTTTCTTTTCTCAACATAATTCTCTTCAAACTTGTCTTTTCTCTGTACTAAACCAATTATTTTGTATTGTATAATCATTGGTGTTCATATATTATGAAATTGTAAATCATCGGTGTTCATATATTTTGAAATTGTAAACCAAACACGGTCCACCGGGAAGCAGACACGCACGCCAACTCCCTCTATAATAGTAGATGATTTATCGCTTGTAATATTCTCATATTTCTGACAATTTTTTTTATTTGGAAGATCATACCAAGTACCAACTACCCAAAAAATACCAACCACAAAAGACTCAAGCCATCTAATAATTAAATAACATGAAATTCAAAAAGGAGTTACGGATGAGAATAAACAGAGCATTGACAAAGTAGAAGCAGCAGCTCATATAGGCTATGCGATGGAATTATTTTAAAGCAAGTTGCATCGTTACCTATGTGAGATTTTTGGAGAAAAAAAATAGAAAAAAATACTAATATTTTGGTAAGGTCACAAGAGAATTAGAAAAATAATTGACGTCATGAATCCCACACTTCAAAGCAGTTTAACAAAAGGGAAATGAATTAACATAAGGCTGACTCAATTTCTCCTTGTCATTGATTAATAGCAAGCTTCTCACACGATTTGGTGCAGAACATCAACAAGGGCATCCTTCAAGAAAGGGTTGGAAGCTGCCACCCGCTGAGATGTGATGTCAAAATCTGCACCAGACCTGAAGCATATGAACAACCATTAGATTTTGACTTATAAATCTTTTAAGCATATGCATAATGAATAAAAAGGACCGCCAGTAGCGCATAAATTTCTTTCCACATTGCATGTCCATCCAACGATATCTACATAAATGCCCACAAGATGAAGATCTGCAGGTAAAAAAATAGCCTACCTACTACCTAACAATTCAAACACTCTAGAACAGCGTAACATATTATCTTGTTGAGAACAAGAGCATCTAATTAAAGTCACTTACGGATCAAATATAACACCTCCGGCTTCTCTAACAATGACAGCACCGCCTGCCACATCCCTGATAAAAATGAAGAGACTGTGTCAAATGTCAATCTAGGAACGTATCATATTATCAAAATGCTCACCATTTAGAGGGATGTTAAATTCCTACCAAGGACCTCCAAAGCCAAGTTCAAAGCATACATCCAGCCTTCCACATGCAATTCCGCAAAGGTTTAAAGCACAGGAGCCAGTCATTCGAAGGGATCTCACCTAATCATATTAAAGGCATGGTTATGGCACAACCATATCAAACTTTAGTCCGATTGATTCCAATAGGAAGAAGACCTAGTTTTACCTTGAAAAGCAAGCTATTGATCCTATTTGTACAGGCATCTATTGTTAACTTGTCACGTTTTGTTCCAACCTGCTCTTTCAGAAATTAAAAATAAAAGCCTTGATGAATTTCAAATCAATCTTTATTTAAAACATTAACAGTCAAACTGACCCAAGTACTCATGAATGTGAACTGATGAGTTTGGGTCATCCCGTCTCAAGTTAGTATTCCAGAAAATACAACAGTGCAGGGACAAAAGAGGCAAGTCATTGGGCATGCAATTTTTTTTTATTTTTGTACAATAGGCAGCAATGAAATTTGAATTTAACACATCATGCAAACTACCCGTACCCCCACCCCACCCCACTAGGCCTACACTAGTGGATTACCGGGGATACAATTTAAAGCAAACTTAGCAATGACACTGACGACACAATCTGTTAAGTGATCATATTTGCAATTAAGATATAATCTATCTCCCAGAAAAGACAAACTTTAATTGCTATATTACTTCCTTATATTTTCTTCAACATGTCACAGTTATTACCTGAAGAAAAGGAAAATGTTTAGATTTTGTACCTTCTAAGTTTGCACAAGCTCATGAATACAAAGGTTTCAAATATATCAGGCATGTGTTTAGAAGTTGGAATCCTTGAGAGGGAAGTAGCAAAATAAACCATAACCAGAGCATGCTTCCGAAGCATATAAGAAAAACTGAGCATACAAAATTTATAAATCCAAAATGATCAAGTTACAAACATACAAGATTTGAGCATCTTTGGCGTGTGAATTTTATGAGTATACTAATTATTTTTTAAATCAGGAACTTTTCACAGAGGTCAGAGGGTTGCTACTTCACCATTACATTGATATTTGTCATTGATACTCTGGAGCAACTTATTCTCGCAACTTAATGTTTCACTAATGCACAATAAGGGGAGGGGTGGAATAGAATACATTACATTCATCCAAAGAAAAAGATAAATGAACAACTTTTATACATCATCAACTCTAACAGACTTGACATACCTCAGTCACAAGAAGAGCGCTCATTAGTTCAGTTTGTGATGATACTGCAAAATTTCAAGGCATATTCATGAGGTGACCAAACTCAATTAACAATAACAATCAAAAGACAGAGAAAAAAAGACCCACCTTTTATAGGGTTCCCATTCAGAAAAGCTCCTTTCCCACGAATTCCAGTGAAAAGCTACACATGGCAATCTAAAACTTCAGTTTGCATACTAAGATAAGCAAGGGAGGAAAATAAATAAAAATAATCCACGTCTCCATACCAATATTACTAATAGAAAATTAAATTATAGACTGTCATAGTCCTAAATTAATTACTTAAATGTCTGTATGTAGTCCTCAACAAACCATTACAAATACTCAAGGTCACTGAAAATAAAGTTGATAAAAGAAGAGAACAAATCAATTGGCCGCTTTCGCAAACAATCTGAATTTGCATGGTAACTAAAAATAATTAAAAGGTCAGGGAATTTGGAATAGTTTGGGGGTCACCCTGTCATGCAAAAGGAAAGATTCTCACCTCATTAATTATTGGATTGTAAACAACGCCAACTGTAGGAACTTTCCCAATTGTAAGACCGATGGAGACACAAACAAAGGGGAACCTAAGAAAGCAGACCTATAGTCAATCCATATGATATGAAAATATGAATGTATCAATGAAAACATAAGATGGATATTTAATTTACCCATGCACAAAATTAGTAGTTCCATCGAGAGGATCAACTATCCATGTGGGTTCATCTGTAAGTTCTGCATTGCCACCAGCAGCTGTGGTTTCCTCCCCAATGAACTAAAAAGAAAACCAACTTAAAATGATCTTACAATGGCCAACTAACTCAAAATTAATTGTGTAAAGTTAAGGGAGAGGTGAATGAACCTTATGAGTGGGGTAAAGTTGCTTGAGATGAGTAAATATGAGATCTTCACATGCTTGATCAGTTTCAGTGACCAAATCAACCTGTGCATGTATGTGCATACCAATGAAGGTGAAGAGAGTTATCAGAAAGAAATGAAGCAGAAAAGAGAAGAGAAAGAATGAATGGATACCAGTCCTTTGTGCTGCACGTTCTTGGTCTGATAGAAACCTTTCCGAATAATCTGCAATGAAAAAATATATTTTACGTACAAAACAAAAGAAAAGAGAGAGAGAGAGAGAGAGAGAGAGAGAGAGAGAGGAGGACACAACCTCACCAGCCTTGCGAGCAGCGTCGACTGCAGATGCGAGGAATTCGGAGAGCGAATCTGTGTTTGTGATCAAAACCAAAACGATTACAATAGCAAAACATTATTGAAATGAAATGATTGGATCCTACTCCTACTCCTACCATTATCACCCATTTTCTCCTTTGCAATCAGATTGAGAACTTCAACTTCAAGCGCACCCTGCTCTCACTCTCAAATCGGAATTTAGAAGCCAACTTATATACCATGTTCAGTTCTAATTCCTTTTTCTTTTGGGATTTTATTTTATACAAACCCAAATTTGCCCCTTAAATTTGTTAACACGAGTTCACTTTTTTTTTCACGTTTGTTTAACTTTGCGCAAGGGAACAGATGGTGAATAGAATAGAAGTCATTGGGTTTGCGCATGGAATTGGAATATGCGGAGACAAAGAAGGTTGTGCAATGTGCGTTACTTAAGTGGTGCATGCAATGCATGTCTGACTAGTACATGTGGCTGGGTTCGTTTGGGAATAATGCTTCCCGTATATATACCAACTTTTCTCTCTAACGAAGCTTCCTGTCAGCCACACAACATAAATCAAGAAGGAAATCCCTTTTTTAATTACAAAAATGCCTCCTTGGATTCGAACTGCCCTCATCTTGAGCTTTTGTTTGTTATAGGTCCAATTTGGAAACAAGAGTTTCGGGGAAATTAGAGACAAATGTTGAAACTCATTTTTCTACATAATCAAATGAATACGAGAAAATTGGACATTTATTTTTCTCCATTTTCTTTTCTTTTTCGCTTGCACTAAATAATATAAAAACTACTTACTTTTTTTTTTCTTTCTCATTACAGTTTTAGTTGAGTGAAAGAATTTTTTTTTTTAAAAATAGTTAAAGACAAAAAATGAAATTGCCGCTTTATTTTCTCTCTCAATCCAAATGGTAGTAGAACCGTAAGTCCAAATTAAACCTACTGTTTCAACCGAATGAAACAAAAAAGTTATCCATTTAGGGACCCATAGCCAGGAACTCCATCTTAACAGACAAGGGTGTGTAAAAAAAATACTTGAATTCTGTCAATGTTAGGTAACAATAAGAAAAACATGTCACAATAGCAATACACAAACTAATTAATTAAAGTTTAATTTATATATTGTACTGTAATTATATAAAAAATATACTAATGAAAAATCATCATTAATATATATTTTAATTTAATAATTATAAAAATCAATAAACTTATTAAATAGCAATGTAAATACTCTTTCCATTGTCAGTATATAAATTATTTACTCAACTAATTATAACAAAACTCACTCACTTTTTTTACCAAAAACAAAAAGAGACTCACTATTATTTGTACAAGACTCTTTCATGTTATTTTGGTAAACTCACTCACTTATTTACCAAAAACAAAAAAGACTCACTATTATTTGTATAAGACTCTTTAATGTTATTTTGGTATTTTTCTTTTATAGCAAGAAATGTCTGTTTGATCATACGTTGCAAAGGAGAAGAGGCGTGTGATAAATTTGAAGAATTCTTGTGCAAATTGTAGCGAAGGAGTCTTTATGTTGGGTTCAAAATTAGTCAGTCTTTTTTATAAAAGTGAAAATAGTATAAATCAATGTTTTTAAGCCCAAACGACCGATCAAGGCAACTATTCGAAATCCAATAGTTCAGCCATGTTCGAACCAATAATAATAATAATAATAATAAATATATAACATAATACTATCAAAACAACATATCATAACTTTGTGATACTAAAAATCATGACTTTGTAACACTAAAAACTAAAAATAAAACATAAGTTTACAAGCTTTTAACATTCAAAGTATTTACACAAGTTTAATTCAAATATCTCATAATACTTAGGTCTAAGTTTTAATAATACACAACAATATCATTAACAGTAAAATATTCATTTTCCTAACCAAAAAGAAAATCAAAATGACGTATTAAGCATTTTTCATTGTTTCGCTATAAATTGATATGTTGCCGGTTATTACCATTTTAACCAATTTCCCAGTTCTTTGACCAGTTCTTCTCCGGGTTGATTATGTGGCTTATTTGAACCGAACATTTGACTAGTTCACTGATTTTCTAGTCCAACTGGCGAATTTGGTTAATTTTTCAGAACACGGGTAAAAATTAAAACACACCAGTCATGTTAGCCATCATGGAGAAGTAATAGCAAAAAAATTGGCATACAAATTCTAGACAGTAAGAATATAACATGGCATCGTATAATTTATAAACTAGCTGCTAGGCAAGCAAAGCTTTCTAACACCAGGAAAGCCGAATACTGCCACTGCATGTTATAGCTCTTTTCAGCAATTTATTCATCTAGGAATTACAAAACCGAAATGAAATATCAGAAAGGAAACATTGGAATTTGTGTTAAATGTTAGTCTCATTTTGCTGAAGACTACAAGAACTATAACAATAGACAATAAAATAAGGTAAAATGCCACAATGCAACTTGCTACCTGACACAGTATGAAACTCAAACGATGTCCCTAGGTTCAAGAGCAGCAATTTCTTTTATAACTTGCGCTTTATCAGCTTCGAACTGTTCATCCTCTGTACGATCCCAATAAAATGAGATCATGGGAACATAATACCAGGAAAAAAAAGCAAGTACAAATTCTTAAGGAATAGCATCACCTCCCTACCTTTATCGATTTTTAAGTCACCCAAAAGTCTAAGAAGCTTGCTTCTGTTTGCAACAAATATGCTGATGATATCAGCTGGTTTCTTTTGGTTAGCAGCAAACAGCTGCATGACAAGATAAAATCAATATAAAGAAGCAAAATTTGGGATGTATAAGGTTAAAAATACCATTTTAAAATGTGAGCCATTATGTAACTATAATACCTTGAAAACATGAAATGCTTCTATCTGTATGCTCTTGCTTGACTCCTGCAGAATAATATAAGCAATGACCCATTAAATGCTTGTATAAACATAACTCAAGCTTCTGAATTTCCTGTTCAACATTAAAATGTATGCTCACCAGAAACTCAACATTGAACATATCAGTGTTCAGCAATTCCGTAAGTTTAAACGGGTGGGGAACAATAACAAGGCGCTTAAGTATTTTAACAAAGCTAATACATTTTCCGGCACAAAAACAACAACTGAATAGTTCAGCATTATCAAAGTTCATATCATTTCCCACCCCACTCCCCCCATTTTTAGTTTTTGTGTGGGGGAGGACACGAGAAAGGCAGGTGAGAACACATGCCATGAAGTTTTACAGAAAGGACCATACTCGTAGAAGATTCATTAAAATCCTTAAGTTGTCTCGTGAGCTGACATATCTTGTCATTACCGCTGAATTTGAGCGATCAAGTAACATATCTCCCAGCAACTGTAAAAAAGGGACCAAAAACCACTCAACAAATATACATGCATTAATTCAACTATAGAACTATAATAAAAGTAGCAATAATAGCGCATGGACATATTATTGCAAAGACTGCTTGGGATGGCTTGTTTATTTTTAAGTCAAATAAATCCAAATCTACTTTAAACAAACAAGCAAAGATTTATGAAAACATTTTCAAGAGGACAATCTCAGAAGCCCAGATTTCTCCATTCTTGCACCATCCAATAATCTTACAGTTAAGATAAATACCAAAACTTAAATCATACCTTGGCAGCTTGGCGCCTTGTAATATAGTTGGAAGATTCCAACAGTTTAGAGTTATATTCATCAAAAAACTGAAAGTGAAGACAAACACAATGAGTAATGGATGGTAACCAACTATAATGAGATAAACCCAATAAAAAATAACGCGCAACAAGATAAACTGATAGGCTCACTAAAAAAATATATGCAACAGAAAGTATCCCCCCCCCCCCCCCAAACAAAAAAAAATGTTAAAAAGCGATTGTTTTAAATGAGTAAACACACTTGAGTGGTTAATAATCATTAAAAAAATGTGATTATGCAATTACAGATGTACTAAACAGAAAATGTGCCCATCCACCTTATCCTTGAAAAATGTTTTATTCCACCATATTTTAAGAATTATTTTTTCTAACAGTGAGTTTGGTACAACTTAAGTTTGAAGAAATAATCACTTATTTTCAAAATCCCTCAAAGAAAACTAACAAAAATATGCCATTATTTCTACAAAATAAGTTGAATCAAACAGGCACTAAGTGCAATGTTTTAATCTATGAAAGCAAAGAAACAAAAAGAGATATATCTATTTATAAAATATCAACTAATAAGAATGGGAAGATTAAATAATAGCCAGACCTATATATGATAAAATGTTCTTTCTCAATACATCATTTATAACAGATAACCAGAAGAAATAATATCAATCTAAGAGTTACCACACATAACACAGCTAAAATCATAATCTAAATGTGCCCCCATTACCATTAGCACCAAGCTACATACTACGAGATATAAAGTTGGCTTGGTGGTAAAGGGTGAAGGGAGGAAGGAATAGGTCGTGGGTTCAAATCCTAACAAAAATTAACAAACTAAGAACTAACATTTGCAAATAACAAAAAAAAAAAAAGTACCTAGCTACATACTATTACCACAAAAACCTTCACGAATCAAGCATAACACCCAAGCTAGCAACAGGCACACATGACGAAAAGTGGCATTTCAACGGACAAGTGTGTAAACTAAAAAAATATCTATTTTATACATAAAATTGAGAGGGGGAAGGGGAACCTACCCATTCATAATTCTTGGAAAGAAATTCAGCTACAGTAGATTTATGCCTTGTCAAGAGCTCCTGCAACAATATGAAATGATATAAATTTCAACTTTCTCTAAAAAATGGGCATGGTACCAAAAAATATATACCTTAAAAGTTGCTGCGGCATCTGCAGCTATGTCAAAATTTGGAAGTTGGATGTAGTCAAAAAACTTCTTCATATGAGGAGAGTCCAGAACGTATCTGATTAAAGCATCACAAGTCACAAAAGTCATACTAGAAAGAAAGATCATACCTAGGCCGTCTTTTATTCTTCTACATATATCTATGCTTCAGTTTTTATATGAGCTACCTACACAGTACCCTACTCATGTGGGAATTAACATATATCTCTAAAAGGGGCAACTGTAAGGAAGTATTGGAACCAATAGCACCACCAATGTATGACTTGAAGATATAAAAAACTACTCTAACATGGCCTAAAACCATGATAAAATGATTGCGTTTCCATCTATCAACATTAACTGCTTTAAATTTGAAATCACAAAAAAACAACACAAAATTGAATTGATTTGTTCGTTCCCCCTTACTTTGCAACAATCTGGTGTCTTATGCACTCCCTTAACATTGCCCCGTAGTGTAAAGCCATGTCTGTGGTTTCATAGCTACAAAAAGAAACAATGGTTAGTCAATAGCATACTAGAATCAAAACGAAGGAAAGCATAATTTCACATAGTAAGATATGAACACAGAACGTGACAAAATGAAATGTAGATATGGTCCAATCCAACAGTTGGCGCTCACCCAGATATCAAGACATCCATAAGATCCAAATTAGTCTCCAAGTAATCAGAGGCGATGAGCTTAGACTGAACCTGCTGCCTCTGTAAATTTGCAACAATCTGAGTGGCATCTTTTCTAGCCTGCAAAAAAAGAACATCGTAGCATAAAAGAAATAAAAAAGAGAGAGAGAATGTGATGTGTGGGTGAAGTAATAATTACCTCCAAGTTGAGTTTGGGAAGACATTGGATAAGGAGGCGCAAGGTGTTGTCCTTGAAGAATTCCTGAGTGAGCTGCGCACAAGCTTCGGGAACGGGTTCGGATTCACTGTTTCCGTAGAGGATTGACTTTAAGTCCCTGAGGTTTTTGCTCAAGTCGACCATCTTATCGTCATCTCGGTTGGTGAGACGGAGAAGATCTCGCGTTTGTTTGACGATATCGGAAGGAGTGCGGGGCTTGGACTTGAAGAGGCTCTTCATGCTGGGGGATTCCGGAGGGGAATATACCACCGCCTCCGATGAAGAGCCCCTCCGAAGCCCCTTCGGTTTCGACGCGCACACTCCTATCTCCGCTTCCAATAATATTCAATATTCATTCATTCATTCATTCACGCTCTTCTCTCCTCTCCTCTCGTCAATTTCTCATTTTTCTCCTCCCATTGCTCTTTCATTCATTCACTCAACGTCGCTATGTCTCGATATTTCCGTCCCCTGCCGATTTCAACAACCAAACACAATACAAAATTCAAGGCATCAATATGTTGCTGTGTCGTCCTTTTTTACTTTTCTCTTGTATTCACCATTATATTTTCATTCTAATCATTTGTTTGGATTTTAGGAATAAAAAATAGGAAGGAAGAATAAATCAGAAAAAGCCTAAATTTAAATTTTCGTCCTTGTTGTACATTTTTTAATTTTATATTTGTTATATAAATTAATATATTATTATATATTATATATAGATATGTATATTTATGTAATATGTTGAATATTATAATAAACATTTATATGTAATATTACTGAAATATATAACACGTATATATTATTTTTTTCCGCCATATTCTTATTATTATTATTATAGTTTTGAATCATAAATTTAAATTTTATTATTAATTAAAATATTAAAAAATACATAAACAATATATATATATTAACAATTCTTAATTTGTTATCAATTATTTATTTATAATTGTATATATCTTTTATATTTTTATTTTTATTTGTAATTTCTCAATTATCTATCTTTTGTATATATAAATAAATTATTTATATGAAAAAATGCATAATTATTATTCTTTCTAAAAAAAAATTATTTTCTTATTTTATGTTTCTTTCTCTAATTTATGCCGATGAATTATATTTTATTTAATATATTTGTTATTTTTTTTCCTTAAAAAATATTATTACCCACACACTCAATCATCAAAAACACGAAATCTTGAAATGAATACGGCATGAATTTTTCTAGAAATCACAATGCATGTTCAAGGAAGATTGGTACACACATAATACTAATAAATTAAGATTCACAACCCGTTCCTAGTTAACAAAAACTTTTATTGGTCCAAATAATACATACAGGAGAGATACTAGTATAAGACAAGAACATTAAGCATTATTATCAGGCATGCATAAACAAAAAGAGGTACTTGAAAAATTATGCCATATTCATTTGGTACATGCATAATTAATAATGTAAATTAAGATAAAGAGCCGATTCTCATTTACTTAACATAACATTTTCATTGGTTAAAATAATACAGTAGAGAAAATAAGACAAAAAAAATTAAGTATGAAGAGGGGTAAAAGAGGTAAGATTTCTGTAATGCTCCCGGGCCCACGCCTTCTCGTACCTGAAGGTCGCCTTTGATAACCTTCACCAACTTTAGCTTCTCACCAGTTTGCTTATCGTACTCGCTCATGGCGAAAATTCACGATCTCTGTCACGTAAGGATCGTTAATGTTCTTGATGGGGTTCCATCCGTCGGGTATACCATCATCCCTACCAACCGCACAAGCCAAGAGAACAACAAAGACCAGAACAACAAGACATTGTTGTTTCATCGTCAACCACTGCTAATTGCTAACTTTGGTCTTTTTTCCTCCTTAGAGGAATCAGCAAGGGTCATTCCCAGGTTTTTATTATTACTCACAAGAATCTCCTACCTTAAGTACGTGGCACGATCAGGAGCATTTACATAATCAAACCGTTGAAATAATTTTAAGTTCACCTGAGGTTGGTCCTAAAACGGGGGACATATGCTATAGTCGACCTTTCTAGCTCATTCCAACTCCAACTGAATCTGAAACACTCTGCAGCTCTCCGCCTCTCCTTCCATTGCAAAAGATTCTAGAAGCACTTAGTTGCTCAACGATAATCTTAATTGAAGAAGCCGATTTGGAACATGGCTGATAATATAGTTACCTCCAGCAATTCTTCTACGCCCTCGCTGAACCCTAATCATATAATCTGTCACGTATGTCAGAAGCAGTTTTCCAGTACACGTGTCCTTGATGCAATTCGCGATACTGTTCCCTCCAATGTTACAAAGTAAGTAAGCGCACTAGTAGTTGCCTATTGGTGTTGGTATGTTCAAGTTTTTATGTTTTTAATTGGATTTGTACATTGGTTGTTGCTCACATGCTTTTGCTATTTACTATTTGAATTTTGATCATTTTCGTGTTGTAATCTTGACAGTCTCATAGTCTCCGTTGCACTGAATCCTTCATGAAAGAAAATGTAGTTCAGGAACTTCACCAAATGCAGCCCGATGAACACACTAAAAACAAGATGTTGGACATACTGAAAAGATTTCATTCACAAGAGGAAATGGATGAGGATTGTAAGTAATCCATGTTTTCTTTTGCTTTCAGATGTTGTAATTTTCATTGCCATGTTGGGATATTGCGTGTTGTTTGGTTTGTTTGTTTTCTTTCTAAAACACAATACATAGTTTTATTGGGAAAAGAATGCCCAATAGTTGGCATGAAATAACCACGTGTTGTATTTAATAACCACACACTGTCCGGGTTGTTGAGGACATTATGTTATTTTTCATTTTAAATGTGGATTTCTTCCTGTTGAAAAATAACATAATATCCTCAGCAACCCGGATAGCACGTGGTTATTAAAGACATCACGTAGTTTTATTATGATATTATGTTTTTTTAAATGCGTCTGTGTCTTGACGAGAGGAGGAGCAGAAGAGCATGGCCCCCACAGCGAGAGGAAGGAGAGGTCGAGTTGAGGTGCTCCGTGCTTAACTGCTTGCGTGTGTATCTGGTATGCAGAGACAATAGAGTGGGTTAGGATATTTTGTAAATTTTTTTAAAAATAATGGTATTTTAATATTTTCATCTGAAATTTTAAGGGGTACCTGCATCCGCCTCTAGAGAGACAGAGTTATGAATTGTGCATGCCACTGCTTCTAATTGATGGGCTTGGGCCACAAACATACAAACGCATGTTAGAGTATTGACTATTGACTGTCGGTGGGGAGTTTTTTTTTCGCCCCCTAAGGAAATAATCATTATTATTATTTATTAAAAAAGTAACTATTTATTTGAAATTAAATTACACTAACTACATACTGAATTTTTCTTAAAAAAACCGTCAACAATAATAAGTAAAATTGATCTCAAAATTTTGAAAAATGTTGAATTTAATTATTAAAACTATTCAATATTCTTTAATTTAAATAAATCTATGTATCAAATATATATCAAATTGTAACTTACAATTAGTTATAAAAACTTCCAGTAAAAAAATAGTTTTAAATACTTTATAAAAGAAGTCATATCAAGTCTTTTTGATACGTCCGAATTAAATAGATTACTCGAAAGTTGAAACTGAAATTATTGGTTTCATACTCCAATTTATAAATTTTATAAAATAAAATGTATATCAACATCAATGGACAAATTTTTTTTAAAAATTGATTGAAAATGTTGGGTATTGAGTGTTGGTTGGGAGTTGTGTTTTCCCCTATGAAAATAATCATCTTAATTTTTTTAAGAAGTTAAAAAAACAAAGTAATTTTTGTTTAATAATTTTGTATATAATTTATTTAAAAATACATGTAAATAAATTTAAATTAAAAAACAGAGAGGCTTCCTTTCATATTCCTATCCTAACAAGAGTGAAGTTGAATTCTAATTTGTATCCATACCTTTTTTTTTAACTCAACGTAAAACGAAAAAAAAAACAAAACTAAAAAATTAATATATATATCAATCAAAAAATATTCTTCTCTGCTAATATAATAATTAGGCATAATTTTTGTTTTTGTTAATCCACATTTAGTAAAGAAGTACCATGCAACAAATATAGTAATAAAACAAATAAATAATTTATTTATACCAATTTACAAATTTTCTAGATAATTATTCGATCTGCTACTAAAATTAAGAAAATTACAATAATCATTCAAAAATGTAATCAAGATTAAAAAAAGTAAAGGCTTGCGCGCTTGCAAAACTGTAGCTAAAACGTAAAAACTAATAACTTATACACAATTTCACACGGAAACTAATTGATTAGCAACAACATCTCCAATCCATTTTTCCTTCAATAATTGGTGGAAGAAAATATTACAACAGAAATTGATAAAATCTTTTATCTTTTCCGCCAGTAAACAGGAGATATTTCTATCTCCTCCTCCTTTGCCTATTGATATCTATATATTATTATATATACTATGGGTTTCCACAATTGCCACGTTTTGATCTACAGAGTAATAAGGAAGGTCGTGTGAATTGTCAATGATAGACAACACCAGGAATTTGTAAAGCAACGTGGAATTTGGAGAAGAAATCAATTTCTCAACCAAGGAGAGTTTATGTTTGGCATCCATTGAATATAGTCATCTGTTCCAAAAACAAAGAAATATCTGCCAGATTATAGACACTAAATTAATTACCTAGAGTTGGCATGAAAATTGAGAGCACAGCTATCCCCGCAACCTTAAATGGCTTGATTTTTGTACCATTTTGACATTCCTAAGCATTGTCCAGAACTTCTAGTGAATAAGATTGTGATGACTCTTTTAACATTCCAAAGTTATTATTTATTAAGTCCTAACCATAGGGTGTGCTTTATTTTATTTTGGGCGAGAGAATCTGGGGGTCCAAAGAGCTTTAGCATTTTTTGCAGGCTCAGGTTGATATAGAGCTCAAGCTTTGCAGCTCAATTGAATTGGGCCTTAAACAGACCTCTTCGAGCCCACAAGAATCTTTGTAAAGTGCTTTTGCTGACCCAGTCCAGATACCCTTTAGAAAAATGGAAAAAGTCTAACTTGGAACCAGAACGAGGCAGAACGCCCAACTTTTACACCAGAAACAGAAAGATACGTTCTTCTGCCCCGTGAAGATTTCTTCAACAAGTGAAAAAAGCCTTTCGATGATTTCGATAAATTGATTTTGCATGTCTTCACTAGTTTTACCTGCATGATTCCCACCGTCCAGTCTAGTTAATTAAACTACACGCAATTGGCATGCAAAAATAAAATAACCTCCTTTTACGATATGATTGGTTGAGAGAGAAAAAAAAGTTTAAAGAAAGGAAAACAAGTAGAAAATTATCTAATTTCTCAAATGACTTGGTAGAAGAGAAATTCAAATAAAAATATTAAAATTTCTTTTTTCTAATTTAGTTACATAAAAGTAAAAAGTAAGAAAAAATTATATATAAAATAATTAATCTTGAAATAAAATATAAACCGGTAAAATTCATCGGGGAAAGTATAATAATATGGTAAACAAAACTTTCTTGAAATTAACATACGTTATTTTTTTCCGTTAATTTTAACTTTTTTATTAACTAAAAAATTTATTTCATTATTAGATTAATAAGTTTTTTTAAAATATTTATTTTTATATATTTATCTAATTATTTTTTAAAATAAATTATAATTTTATATTTTTAATAACTAATTTTATCAAACATTTATAATATAATAAAGGATAAATAATCAATTTTGTTTCTAAATATGTAGAGACAAATTCATTCTCGAAAGATAAAATTACAAATTTTTATCCTGTAAGTGAACAAAGTATGTCAAGTTCATTCATCTGTTTTAACTTCCATTCTTTATCATTAATTGAAATAACTTCCATTCATTATCATTAATTGAAAGAGTCTATTTGATATTATTCGGGAACAAATTTGTCAACTCTCTATCCAAAATATAATTTAATCTTCATATTTTTTCTTTTTTAATCATTGTAAATATAAAATTATAATAAATACTTAAAAATTAGGAAAACGAAGATAAGTTAAAACAAACATAATAATAAGTATAATATTGATTAATAAACATAATTTGTTTCTTGTTTTGAAATTTCTATTGTAACAATATTAGGTAATGATAAATTCAAGTTGGGTCTTATCTTATGTTTGTTTTCATAATTTTTAAGCATTTATTATAATTTTATGCTTGCTATGATTAAAAAATTAAAAATATGAAGATTAAACTATATTTTGAATACAAAATTGACAAATTAGTCCCTAAATGTATAGAGCGATCACAATTTTGTCTCTGAATGTATTAAGTAGCCTCTTTCAATTAATGGACGAAAGTTAAATGATGAATGAATTTGTCACATTTTTTTTACTTTTAGAGAAAAATTTAAATTTTCATCTCTCTAATAACAAATTTATTAGTATTCTACACATTCAAGGTTAAAAATAATTATTTACCCTATAATAAATTATGTTTTCTAACTTTCAAAATAATTTTGTAACTTAAGCTAGAGTTGTCCAACACAGTGATACTCCAATAAAATAAATTAAATTAAAAGTAAAAAATGTGGTACCAGTTTGTCCAAATGCGTGTGCAGTTGGTAATACTCACAACCTAGGTTTCACCAGAAGCAAACCCTAGCAGAAAATAAAAACGAAATCAATGGGAATATGCAAGAAGAAATGGGAGGAATAGAATCAATCTGAAATTGAATCACAGATGATGGCATACTTTCCGGTGGAAGTAGTGACCGAAATCCTGTCCCGTCTTTCGGTGAAGTCGGTGATCCGACTGCGGTCCACCTGCAAGTGGTGGCGGTCCATCATCGACACCAGCCACTTCGTCCTCTTCCACCTCAACAAATCCCACACCACCGTCATTCTCCGCCACCGCTCCCACCTCTACTCCTTAGACCTCAAATCTCAGGAACAGAATCCCTTGGAACTGAGCCACCCCCTGATGTGCTACAGCAACAGCATCAAGGTCCTCGGCACCTCCAACGGCCTCCTTTGCATCTCGAACGTGGCCGACGACATCGCCCTCTGGAACCCTTTCCTCCGCAAGCATCGTATTCTCCCCGCCGACCGCTTCCACCGCCCCCAATCCTCCCTCTTCGCCGCCCGCGTCTACGGCTTCGGCCACCACTCCCCCTCCAACGACTACAAGCTCCTGAGCATTACCTACTTCGTGGATCTCCATAAACGCACCTTCGATTCCCAGGTCCAGCTCTACACCCTCAAATCCGACTCCTGGAAGAACCTCCCCAGCATGCCCTACGCCCTATGCTGCGCCCGCACCATGGGCATCTTCGTCTCCGGCTCCCTCCACTGGCTCGTCACCAGAAAACTCCAACCCCACGAACCCGATCTCATCGTCGCCTTTGACCTCACGCGCGAGACCTTCCATGAAGTGCCTCTTCCTGTAACCATCAACGGAGATTTCGACATGCAAGTTGCTCTATTAGGAGGGTGTCTCTGCGTGGTGGAGCATAGGGGAACTGGATTTGATGTTTGGGTCATGAGAGTGTACGGATCTAGAGATTCTTGGGAGAAACTGTTTACGTTATCAGAGAACAACAACCATCATGAGATGATGGGATCGGGGAAATTGAAATATGTGAGGCCTTTGGCTTTGGATGGGGACAGGGTTTTGTTCGAACACAACCGTAGCAAGCTCTGTTGGTATAACCTGAAAACTTGTGATGTGAGTTGTGTTAAAATACCTGCTGGAATTGGAAACACGATTGAAGGCACTGTTTGTGTAGAAAGCCTTGTTCCGCCAACTTTACTGAATCTACGTGATGAGAGTCAGAGGCAGATACTGAGCCAGGAGAAAAATAGGAAGAAAAGGTACAAATTATGCAATGTTGATTGTTTCTCTTCTCTTGTCACCTTAAAAATAAATGAGGGACGATGGATTTTCCGTACTGGAATTTTTTTAAATTTTGATTTTAGTATACTGTGTGTCTCTGGCTGTCTGTCTATTTGTGAGTTGACCATAAACTTGAACCAAGTCCACCCCTATACTGACAAGTGAAATGATTGATAAAGTAAAGGGTTAGTGGCAGATTTTATGTCAATGTCAAGTCAATGTAGGCTGTGTCACTGTGTGGTTCAATTTTAATTAAATCCGAGCATGCATGCTAGTCTTGTGTTCTCTTTGTTAGAATTTATTTTTTTAGGTTGGACTTCAAAAAAATTCAAGGTAAGCATTTCTTGGTTAGTATTTTATCTTATTAAATAATAAAGTAAATAAAATATCCAGTATCCTGAGATCTTGTCTTTTACTCTAATAATTACCCCAAATTTAATCTAATTCCTATCTGGATTAGTGTGCCAATCTTGATTGTTCAACGCTCCTCCTCTTTGTGTGATGTTGTTGTGCTTACTTTATCTTTTTTGGCAGCGATGACTTCCTCTCTCAGGGGTTCAAATTGACCTTGTAAAGCGAGCAAAACAAGAGGAAATGGTATATAAGCTGAAACTGATTTATCCTGTGAATTGAGTTTGTGATCTTGTTCTGAAATTGGACGCCCTGGTTCATGGGAAACAGTTGGAATTGGAATGATCAGTAACAAAACCACTCTTTTTATTGTTAAATTTTGGGGACTTTCAATTTCCCCTCCCTTTACTGGCTTGAGTTTGCTCATGTTGTTTTTCTCTGGATTGAATTTGAAGGGGAACCAAAGTGCTACGAAAACGATGATAAAAGATACCGGGTGGATGCTGCTTGATTCCTTTCCTTACGTTAGAAGCTGTTCATCCCAACAAGGAGAAAATTAATGCGCCATCTCCCGTTTTGTTTTGTTTGTAATAAATTTGTATTTATATCTTATACTCCTATAGGCTGCTACAAACTTGAGTTCTTTGCCCCATCGGGGTGGTTTATGCATCTTTATATTTTATGGTTGTAGTCACCCTTATACAAGCCAATGGAATAGGTGAATCTATACAGTTTTACTTGAATGGATATGTTGGAAGAACGTAAGTTCTATTCTCTCTCGATTGATAAATGGAAGAAAGTATATCTTCTGCGGACACACCGCCATGATAGACTTCAAATTTAATTTCTTCGCAAATCACCCTTTGGCGCATATCAAGCAATGTTAACAGTAGACTTGTGGACGATGTTAAGGATATTTTGAATTGGATGAGTCATAGGTGGAGGGATGGGAAATGAATACATAGATATTTTGGTTCATGAGAACTCTATTCTTTTGTATATGTAATTGTGTATGACATTCATGATGGTATATTCAACTTTTTTATTAATACAAATACAATCATTATTGTGAAAAAACTTACAGAAACTTAATTTATTAGCTTCAATTGTAATTAAATAAGATTTACTATGTTGAAGAGTTGAATTAAATAGGGTAAACAAAATCACATGACTCACTTATTTATCTTTTATGAAAAAAAATCAAGGTATTGAAGGTTGGTAGGTTTTTTATGAGTGAAAAAAGAACTTGCATATATGATCAATTATTTTACTTATAGACTCTTGTAATTTTAAATATTTTTTAAAAATTGATTAAGTCATTTAAAATTTTGTAAGTCCATATAATTCTTTCAAATCTTATAAATTAATGTTTTATAAATTTATTAAAATTCAAACTATTTTTTTAATTTTTTTTTTTAAAAATTTGTTATACTTTTACAAAATCTTTTAAAAATCCATGATTTTTAATGCTATTTTTTTTAATAAAAACCTTCATCCAATAAAAATGTTTCATTTTATTCCAAAACATTAATAGATGATAAATACTTTTGACAGTTGTGTATGCATCGCCCCGATCGTGCGAGTAATTTTCATATTTGTTTTCTTCCCTTTTTCCTTTCTTCCTCCAATCGATCAGTGTAATTGCCCTGAACCAAAACCCAAATCGTCTCTCACACAGCGGAGGTTTTTAAGCGTAAATTTGACGAGAATGCGTAAGGACGAGGCCAAGGCCTCCGGCGCCATGCAGCAGCGATCGCACATCCAGTTCTTCGTGCGAATGATGTCCGCCGGAAACACGATTGTGATGCAAGTCTTCCCCGAAGACAGCGTGAAATCGATTCACGAGCGTATCCAAAGCATGAAGGGAATCCCATTGTTCGAGCAGAGGTTAATTTATCGAGGGAAATAGCTCCATTGGGAACAGACTCTGGCCGAGTGTTTCATTCAAAACGACCTAAACCTTCAATTAGTTGGCCGTATGCGCAGTACCGAACACCCTCAAGC
>CM023947.1:707103-806623 GCA_013407115.1 Glycine latifolia
TTTTTCTTGCAATTGGCGGGAAACTATATTGCTATAGAAGATATAAGGGATGCAGATCCTTATCTGTATACTAGCTGCAAGCAAATATTGGATATGGATGCTGATTTCATTGATTCAGATGCATTAGGACTGACATTTGTTAGAGAGGTGGAGGAATTGGGACAGAGGAAAGTGGTTGAGCTCTGCCCTGGTGGAAAAAACCTTGTAGTTAATAGTAAGAACAGGGATAAGTATGTTGATCTTCTTATACAGGATCGCTTCGTAACATCCATATCTGAGCAGGTATCACATTTTGTCAAAGGTTTTGCAGATATTCTTTCAAACTCAAAGCTCCAGCAGTACTTCTTCCAAAGTTTAGACCTTGAAGATCTTGATTGGATGCTGCATGGGAGTGAAGATACCATTTCTGTTGAAGATTGGAAAGCGCACACTGAGTATAATGGCTATAAAGAGACAGATATTCAGATATCTTGGTTTTGGGAGGTATGTGCATACTGCTATTATTGAATCAAAAAGTCTGTCTCTCTATGTTTTATCTTCTTTTTTCCCCCTCTTTTAGTGGGCACCAAGTGCCTGCTACATGATGTTGATGTTCTCTATGGCAGTCTCTGTTTCCATTTTATCAACTAAACAGAATGGGTTTTATTGCCTTATTGCTTCATAGAAAACATCACTGTGGTGGCTACTTATAAAGTTTCCCATCTGCCCAAGGGAATTGTTTTCTATTTTCACTGCTCTTGGAATCCACTTCTTTCCCAAGCTGGTCAGCAATCGTGCTAGTATGCCAGAGTCCCCAACTGTGTTAGTGTAAATTATTCCTTTCCTTTAGCCTTGATAGGCTCAACCTTTGATGTGCTTCATATTATTTATCAACACCTCTCTCTTCTGTTGTACATTATCTCTCTAAATTTTTGTTGCTGAAGCCTGAATCATAATTGTGATGCCTTGTTTGCAAGGAGACTGGTCAGTATTGCAGCCATATTTTCCTTCTTTGTAACCGAACTGACAAAATTGTTTTGGTGATGATTGTCAGTTTTGGCCCTTATTCTGATAGCATCTAGCTTTTATATATTTTGAATATATGTTTTTTATGCTGACTAGTAATATCATACCAAAATAATCAATATTTTAATAAGTTAATATTAACTTCCCTGTCTCTTTTTAATTTATCAATGACCTCTTTTAAACTAAAGCTGGGTGGATTTTATTTAGTTCTTAAATGCTTTTCAAATAATCAATATTTTAAGTTTTGTTAAGAGATGCTGCTCACTTTGTTCTTTTTTTATGTTGTTTCTGTTGAAAAACACTTGACAGATTGTTGGAAGAATGACAGCAGATCAAAGGAAGGTTCTTTTATTCTTTTGGACATCTGTAAAATATTTACCAGTTGAAGGTTTCCGTGGTTTGGCTTCCCGCCTCTACATATACAGATCCCTTGAACCTGGCGATCGCCTGCCTTCATCTCACACATGCTTTTTCCGGCTGTGTTTCCCTGCTTATTCATCTATGGCTGTCATGAAAGATCGTCTTGAAGTCATCACTCAAGAACATATTGGCTGCAGTTTTGGTACTTGGTGAATGAACACACCTGCAATCTGAACAGAAGTGGTTTTGACTGCACATATAATTATCGTTGTACATATTATAGGAGTATTCCATCTGTCCTCTAATTGGATAACGTGACAAAATTCACTAGTTGTCTGTTTTCCAAAGTAGTCAAGGGTGGTTGCAGTGGCATCGGTCTTTGTCAAATGTTTATAGGGACAAATTATAAATAAAACAGGGTTTCAAGAAAGAAAAATCGATTTCTTTTGTGATCTAACTTTGATGTGCTGGTAAATAGCTTATTTTGCCATGTCATGGACATGGGGATTATAGTTTGGATTTGGGATAATTCTGGTCTTCTATTTAAGCCAATTACGGCTTGCTCAGTAAGAAAATTATGGCTTGCTGCTTACTTGCTCCCTCTCCCAGTAGAAACAAAATTTAAGCCAACTGTCTTCATCTATAAATATATTCAGGTCTAACGACTATTTGTTCTCGTGGTTATTATTTTGTTATGATTTGTAATTGTTTAGCTATAAAATAATAGATAAATGACTAGTTTGTCATAAGTTTTGGTTATCAACTTATGGTTGATATCAATGGGATTTAGTTCAATTAGTTGAATAGAGCGTATGAGTTGTTCTAAATTTTTATATTTATATCTTCGATTCTACATGTAAAAAAAATTTGATATTGATTATGTTTTTGTATAATCAATGACAAGTAACTAGGGAGATTTTTGGGCTTTTAGTTACTGTATAATTATGATGTCTCTGATCATAATAACCTGCTTCCAGAAATTATTTTCATATCTTCATATGGGCGAACTCTTTTCCTTGATAAATCCGAAAGGTAAAAAAATCATCTTAGAATTGTTTCCTACTTTTTATCCGTTTTTTCACAGGTATCTTTCATAGAACATAGTCTTTTTTAAGCACAATTGAACACAATATAAAATTAAGTACAATTGAATATTTTATTAAAGACCAGTCTCTTCTGTTATACCTAATTCCAGTACTTATTTGTTTTCCATTAAAAGAATAAAAGAATGTGACACTAGTGTCACGTAACCAGATACAGTTCACACCATATTTATTAATCTTTTATTTTTCGGCTTCGCCCCCAAACTTTTTCCTTCAGCTCCCTGGAATGTTTTATAATAACATAAACCTCAAGCATCAGGAAAGTACTAATTCTTACAATTTTTTTTAATACCTAGTAGTCTGCTAGTTCACATTTATTTAGCAATATAGCATACGATATATAAATTGTGATTAAATTACGTAACGAGATCATAAACTGTTAGAGATTTATCAGCGCACAATACTCCATCATCACTCTAACTGATTTCAGCAACCAAGACTCAAGATTTGTGCAGAAAAATGCAAACCCTAGCAGAGCTAGGTCACAAGAGAAAAAGAGATGAAAAAGAAAGCAAATAGAAGGTGCTGGAAAATATTCCCAAAATGAACGTAAAAGCCAAATTGAAAAAACGCTGCAGCTTAGTGGAATAAAAGCAGAATATATATGTTCAGCCAATAAAACCAAAACGCACAACTTCACTTAAAAGCAAAAGAACGTTTTTTATTGGGCTTCACAAGCAGGCCCAACAAACTCCACCTTGAAGCACAATAAGACACAACACAAATAGAAGACAGACAAGAGACTACAAGTTCAATGCCAACACAGAGGACACTAAGACACTAGGACACAGAAAGATACAACACAAACATATTAAAGAGAAACAGATCAGAACCTACAAAACAGAAATTGCATTAGAAATTTCTAAAACAAATTAGAACAGATATAACAGAGATAAGATAAAGAAATTACTACTGTTAGACTTTTAACAATTCCAAGGCATCCTTGAATTTGCTAATAGGTACAACTTTAGTCAAAATATCAGCTGGATTACAAACAGTAGATATTTTCTCCACCTTCACATTATCACCTGCAATAACATCTCTAATAAAATGTAGTCTGACATCAATATGTTTAGTTCTTTCATGATAAGCACTATTCTTAGATAAATGAATAGCACTTTGAGAATCACACATAATCTGTGGAATTCCATCTCCTAAACCAAGTTCAGAAATTATTCCTTTCAACCATAGTGCCTCTTTTACAGTTTCAGACAAGGCCATGTATTCAGCTTCAGTACTAGACAGAGCTACTACATGCTGAAGATTTGACTTCCAGCTAACCACATTTCCACCAACAGTGAAAACAATACCAGATAAAGATCTCCTTTTATCTAAATCTGCAGCATAGTCAGAATCACAATAGCCTTTCACAGAAAAATCATTAGATTCATTACCAGTAAAATTCAAACAGAAATCAGAAGTGCCATTAAGGTATCTCAGAATCCATTTCACAGCATTCCAATGATCTTTTGAAGGATTACTCATGAATCTACTCACAACACTAACAACATATGCAATATCAGGTCTAGTACTAATCATTGCATACATTAGGCTTCCAACTGCATTACAATATGGTACATTTTTCATATAGTCAGATTCATCTTCATTTAAATCACCACATACAGATTTTAAATGAAACTGAGCAGCTAATGGCAAGCTAACAGATTTACAGAGATGCATAGAAAAGAGTTTAACCACCTTTTTAACATACACAGCTTGTGATAAAGACAAAGGTCTTTCTTTTCTATTTCTAACTATATCCATGCCTAAGATTCTCTTAGCAGGACCAAGAATTTTCATATCAAATTCTTTCAGCAACATCTCTTTCAATTTGTTAATACACTCAATATCATGAGAAGCAATTAGCATATCATCCACATAGATCAACAGATAGATGTATTTATTTTCATTATCTTTCTTATAATAAACACAGTGATCATATTTACATCTAAAGAATCCATGTGACAAAACAAAGTCATTAAACCTTTTATACCATTGCCTAGGTGCCTGTTTTAACCCTTACAGAGACCTTTTCAGCAAGCAAACTTTGTTCTCAGAACCTTTCTGTATGAAGCCTTCTGGCTGCTCCATATAGATCTGTTCATCTAGACTACCATGCAAAAAGCCAGTTGTAACATCAAGTTGTTCTAATTCTAAATCAAGAATAGCAACAACAGATAAAATAAGCCTAATAGAAGTATGTTTTACCACAGGAGAGAAAATTTCATTATAATCAATTCCTTCTACCTGTGAGTAGCCTTTGGCTACCAGCCTGGCCTTATACCTGGCCTTCTCCAAACCTGGGACTTCAGGCTTCAGCTTGAAGACCCACTTGCATCCAATGATCCTTTTCTCCTTGGGTCTGTCCACAAGAACCCAGGTCAGATTCTTCTTTAATGAGGAAATCTCATCCTCCATTCCTCTCAGCCATCCTTTTCCAGATTTCATATTGATTGGTTCTTTGTAAGTTGCTGGTTCTTCTTGTTCAACCATTTCAACAACCTGCAAAGCAAAAGCAACAATGTCAGCATGAGCAAACCTGTTAGGAGGCCTAATATTCCTCCTAACTCTATCTCTAGTCAGAAGATAATCATTGAGGTTGGAGTCCTCTTGATTTTCTTCACTAGTTTGTTGATCATTTGCAAGCTGATCAAGTGTGTCAACTTGATCTTCAGTTTCACCATGATTCTGAACCATTTCAGAATCAATACCAGTGGTGTTCTCCACCTCCAACTGGACATTTCCAGTTTCTTTAACCTGTCCAGTATCCTGCACAATATCTTTATAAAATGTCAGTTCATCAAATACAACATTTCTACTGACAACACATTTATTTTCAGATATTAACCAGAGTTTATAACCTTTTGTCCCTGTAGGATAACCCACAAAGACAGATTTAAGAGCTCTAGGAGCTAACTTATCCTGTTTAGTATGAACATAAGCTAAACAGCCAAAAGGTTTCATATAACTCAGGTTAGGAGGCTTACCATACCACATTTCCATGGGAGTTTTGAAATTGATAACAGATGAAGGTGACCTGTTTATAATATGACAAGCAGTAGAAACAGCTTCTGCCCAAAAAGATTTTCTAAGACCATGCATCTAACCTTATTTAAAATAGTTCTATTCATTCTTTCAGCAATGTCATTTTGCTGAGGTGTTTCAGCACAAGTTCTATGTCTTAAAATACCATACAGTTTGCAGAAATCATTAAATTGGTTATTACAGAATTTCAATCCATTATCAGTTCTTAATGCTTTAACCTTCTTTCCTGTCTCAGTTTCCACTTGGACTTTCTAGTCTTTAAAACAATCAAAAGCTTGATCTTTTTGTTTTAAAAAATAAGTCCACACACGTCTGGAATGAGAATCAATCATAGAAAGAAAGTAATGACAGCCAGAAAGTGAACTAGGAATGCTAGGTGAACCCCACAAATCAGAGTGTATATAATCCAAGATATTTTTAGTTTCATTCTTTCCTATTTGAAACTTTAATCTGTGAGATTTTCCCAAAACACAAGTTTCACAGAAATCAATAGGAGAAAATGTTTTCAAACTTAAAATACCTTGCTTATATAACTCTTGTAATCCTTGATTACTAATGTGGCCTAGTCTTTTATGCCAAAGAGAAGTCTCACTAGGCTTCCTACTAACACTACAAGACTCAGGTCCTAAAGCTTCTCCATCTAGAAAATACATACCATTTTCTAGCCTCCATTTCATAAGAACTATGGATCCTTTAACCACTTCTAGAGTTCCTTGAAAACTCCTAAAACTGTATCCACTCTTATCTAACATTCCTAGAGATATTAGGTTTCTTCTAAGGTTAGGAACCCATCTCACATCCTTGAGAACCTTAACAGTCTCATCTCCCATCCTAAACCTAACAGCTCCAATACCTTCTACTTGACAGGTTTGGTTATTTCCCATCATCACCTTTCCACCTTTAATTTTCTTAAGAGAGATTAACCAGTCCTTTTCAGGTGTCATGTGATATGTACTACCAGAATCCATCACCCACTCCTTCTCACAAGAAGCATTAGACACAGCTAGGACTTCACTATCCTCAAAACCACTAGTCAGATTAGCATAATCTGTCCTATTCCCATTATTTTGACCTTTTCCTTTTTCTGGACAATTATTCCTAATGTGTCCTTCCTTATGACACAACCAACAAGTCACCTTTCCCTTAAAAGATGACTTATTCTTAGTATTATTCTTTCCTTTTTCTTTTCCTTGAAACTGACTCTTTTTACTAAACTTCTTTTTAATAAACGGTCCCTCTGCATTGACCTTCTTATTCACTACCATTTCTAGTTCTTTAGACTTTAAGGCTCCTATTACATATTCTAATGACAAAGATTCTCTTCCATACTTAATAGCAGATTTAACATCCTTGTAGGAATCAGGCAAAACATTAAGAAGTATAATAGCTTGGTTTTCATCAGTAATCTTTTCATCAATATTATCAAGACTAATAGTTATTCTCTTAAACTCATCCAAATTATCATCCAAAGATTTACTAGATTCCATTCTGAAACCAAACAGTTTTTCTTTTAGATATATTTTGTTTGAGAGAGATTTAGTCATATACAAAGATTCCAATTTTAACCAAATACCAGCAGCAGTAGTTTCATCATTTACTTGTCTAAGAACATTATCACTCAAATGCAGAATTAACAGACTATATGCAGTTTCAAGAATATCACTTTTATCAATTTCAGATAAATTTGAAGATAGATCTTTCTCACCACCAAGTGCTTTAGAGCACTTTTGATGTACCAGAACAGCTCTCATCTTCTTGCGCCACATGTTGAAGTCTCCTTTCCCGTCAAACCTCTCCACCTCCACTCAGGCTGAACCCATTCTTGAGTGTCTGAGGGTCTGAGGTAGACCTTAGCACCAAAGCCTGAAATACACAAAGAAGACAGGAACACAAGAACCAACCAAAGCTCTTGATACCACTTGTTAGAGTTTTATCAGCGCACAATACTCCATAATCACTCTAACTGATTTCAGCAACCAAGACTCAAGATTTGTGCAGAAAAATGCAAACCCTAGCAGAGCTAGGTCACAAGAGAAAAAGAGATGAAAAAGAAAGCAAATAGAAGGTGCTGGAAAATATTCCCAAAATGAACGTAAAAGCCAAATTGAAAAAACGCTGCAGCTTAGTGGAATAAAAGCAAAATATATATGTTCAACCAATAAAACCAAAACGCACAGCTTCACTTAAAAGCAAAAGAACGTGTTTTATTGGGCTTCACAAGCAGGCCCAACAACATTCCTCAGTAATTACAAAGCTAAACTATCAACAAGAACAAAGCCTAAAATTACACAGGTAAGCAAGAAAACAAGATTTACAGGGTACAAAAGAGAACTACTCTTTACCAATGTCAAGACCAGACATTACCCAACCTTCTGTTCTTCTCTCAACCAGTTCTTTACAGAAAACAGCTCAAGAACACCAACAGGATCAAACCCGAGAGAGAAAAAACCTCCACCTGCAATACCACAGCAATAGGAACGCAAAACACAGACCACAGAACAATCTATATCATCATCACTCAGTTATTCACTCACCACGCTCAAGATTTGTGCAGAAATAGCAAACCCTAGTAGAGCTAGGTTACAGAGGAAAAACAAGATGAAAAAGAGAGAATAAGGAAGCTTCTGGAGTCACTTTCTAAAAGGAAGCGTAAAAGCAATTAAAAAACCACGTACTGCACTTTGTGATATAAAAGGCAATATATATATGCTAGGTTATAAGGCTTAAGGCTGAAATGCACAGTTTCAATAAAGCAAGCGATAAAGTTTATTTGGGCTTCACAAGGCCCAACATAAACTTTACGTGTGAACTGAAAGCAAGGCTAAAAAAATTATATAGTTTTTCACTTAAGAATAGAAAACCATAAAAGTAAACATAATTTATTCAAACCAAGAGGAACAGGCAAATGACCATAGTAATTTGAACCCTCCTGGAACCATCATCCTCAATACATACATAACATAACCCATAGAATTCTAGTATCCTCCGCTTGGCATGCATGCATGCTGACATGCAGCCAAATCAGCGGTGCTTATATATATATATATATATATATATAAATCCTTCATAAATCGTAAAGCTATACCCAAAGACTTACCATTACAATAATTATAATAATAAATAAAATAAAAATGCAAGAAACTTCATCTACATCAATAAGACTTCCATAGACTTCAATAATATCGTATCCATGGGCTTAAGCTTCAGTCTTCTCAACAGAAACTTGTTCTGTTTTGGATTCCTCTATGGTTTCAGCTGGTCTGTTCTCCTCTTGCTTCTGTTCCTCCACTGCTGCTGATTCGGCTTCTTTAGTCTCCTCTTTCACTTCTTCTTCTGTTTTCTCAGGTGCTGGGTTCTCTGCTACCTCAGGGTTTACTTCCTCTGTCACTTCTGTTGCCTCATTAGTCTCAACTGGGGCTTCTGCTTCCTCTTTTGCTTCTTTGGTGGTTTCTTCCTTTGGTTCTTCGGTGGTAGTAACCTCGGTAGCTGGTTGTTTTGGTGTAGTTTCCTCAATCTTGGTTACCTCGGTTGCTTCATTCTCTGTCACAGTTGTTGGTGTTTGCTGTGCAACCTGCAAGATCCATTTTCATTTAACTAAGCATTCGAAACTTCTAAATCCAAGCTTAAGATCGCATATTCTTGTGAATAACAAACTAATTAAGAGATTGATGGGATGGGAGCATCACCAAAACTAATATGTACGAGAGACAAAAAAAAAAGTGACTGAATAGTCTTGATTTTAATATGTTCTAGAATGTAGTGCTAACAATACGATGTAACATTATTCATTAATTTTCCTTTTTTTTATAACTGAACAAGTGATTCAGCGTGGCTGTTACTGTTAGTCAGCGTTTCTTCTTTGAATCCAAAACAAGCTTGATAAAAGTAATAGACTTGCCATTTATTTGATGCCTGATGAATGATCTTTACTTATGGTTATAATTAAAATGAAAACGCCAAGTTATTGATCACAATCCATTCCAAATGTAAAATCAACCCACTGGAAACTGTTGCGTGAATTTCTGTCCTGGTTATAATTTCCCTGGCTATCGGGTATATATATATCAGTTTATAATATATGAGCAAGATAGAAACCGGGAAAAGAGAAACCAAAACAAGAAAAATAAAAGAGAGTTGATTTTTATGTTGATGATTTGGAGTAAATTTGCCGTGCTTGAAACTTGTGTATTACCATCCCAATGCTATGTAGATCGAACATCAGAAAACATCAAACACGTTTTGATTTGATGAACGAGAATGAATCGCAGCAAATAAAATAAAGAAACGTAGAAAAAACTCTGAACATTCTTCACAAATGATTGATTGGGTAGAGGATAAACAAAACTATAGAGATGGAGTAATAACGCAGTGTACTAGACTAGCTAGAGACTAGTGTATCTTTGAATTACCTCAACGGTGGCCATTTGGAATGCAAAGAGGGAAAGTAATGAAAGAAGTGAAATTGAAGAAACTAGTATGCACCGGAAAGGAAAGCTAAGTGAGTGGTTGTGAGTTGATCAAAGTAAGAGAAGTTTATATAGTGCTAGAGTCTTCAACAGTAATACCTTCCCAGAGAATGTATCAGTGTATGTGTGAGTGAGGAGTGGCCACTTCGAAGAATCTTTTTCAAGAAGACTCCTCATGCCACTATGTACCAAAATAATAATAATAACAAAGAGATTAGCACATCTTCACTTATTTAAAAAATAATAACAAACTTTTTAATGGGATGACGATAAAAGTGAGGTGGATTTAGATGACGTTTTTTATTATCTGAATAGAAGATTTGTGTGCAAAATTAATACACATGAAGTTAAGGAGACTTTGAAGATGATGAAGAATAATAAAACTTTGAAACCCGATGACGTCCCTATTGAAGTATGGAAAGACTTGGGAGATTTGGCAATAAAATAGTTAACCAATTTTTTCAATAAGATTCTTCAAATAAATAAGATATCTGATGCTTTGAGAAAAAATATGTTTGTGCCTATTTACACAAATAAGGGAGATATCCAAAATTGTTCTAACTATAGAGGCATCAAGCTCATTAGTCATACTATGAAATTGTGGGAGAGAGTTATTGAACATCGCCTAAGAAGGGAAACTGAAGTTTCCGTAAATCAATTTGGATTTATGCTAGGAAGATGTACTATGAAAGTTATTTTCTTGATGCGACAATTAATAGAAAGGTATCAGGAAAAGAAGAAAGACTTACATATGGTGTTCATAGATCTTGAGAAAGCATATGATAGGGTTCTAAGAAAAGTCTTATGGTGGATTCTTGAGAAGAATAATGTAGTATTAAAGTATATTAATGCAATCAAGAATATGTATGACGGGGCTACCACATATATGAAAGCTTGTAATGGAACATCATAGTAGGTGTTCACCAAGGTTTGGCTCTTAGTTCTTATCTCTTTGCCTTAGTGATGAATGCACTAATGAAAGATATTCAAGAAGAAGTGTCGTGGTGTATTTTTTTGCAGATGATATTGTGTTTATTGATGAGACCAAAGATGATGTTAATAGGAAACCAAAATATTGGAGAAACAATTTAGAGTGTAAAGGATTCACAATAAGCATGAGCAAAATGGAGTATATGAAGTGTGAGTTTTCGCGGGTAAGAGATAGTGATTAAGACACAGTGCATCTACTTGGTCAAGAGGTATCCAAAAAATATGTTTTTAAATACTTGGGATCAATTTTGCAAAATGGTTGTGAGATTGATGAGGATTAAAATCATAGAATCAAAGTAGGGTGGATGAAGTAGCAGAGTGCATATGGGTTTTTGTGTGACCGCAAAATTTCCCTTAAGCTAAAAGAAAATTCTATAGAACAGCTGTAAAATTGACAATGTTAAATGAAGCAGAATGTTGGACAACACATAGGCAACATGAACATAAAATAGGGTAGCAGAAATGAGGATGTTAAGGTGGATGTGTGGTTATACGAAAATGGATAAAATAGAAAATGAGGATATTCAATGAAAGGTAGCAATAGTACTAGTGTGAAAAAAGATGATGGAGCATAGATTGAGGTGATTTGGGCACGTTATGAGACGTTCACTAGATGCTCCCATAAGAACAAGAGTTTGTTACCAAGAGTTAGACACAAAGAGAGGTAGAGATTGACCCAAACTTATATGAGGAAATATAGTTAAACAAGACCTAATGGAGTGATAAATAGATTGACGAATGATGTCTCTTAGGACGAAGTTGAGAAAAATTATAATCTTGGTGGAGAGTTAAACCCATTAGTATCACTATGTTTAAGTCGTTCCTCTTTTTTTAGTTCTTTTCCTCTTCATTTCTCCCTTCCTCATTTCACCTTTTTTTTTATTTTAACTTCTTTTTTCTTTTCTTGTCTTATTTCCCTTTTTTTTCTTCCCCTCTCCCTTTCTCTTTTTTTTTTATCTTATTTTTTATCTATTATTAAGTTCATCTACCATCGACCTCAATTAATTTGGGTTAAAGGTGATGTTGATGTTGTTGATATCTTCACTTATTTCACAAAAGAGAAAAAATATATATAAATATAATACAGCATTATTATTTACATTGATATATTAGTTTATAATTTATGCTAACATATAAATTAATAACAAATTATTATTATTAATTTATAATTTTGTAGAGGAATTTGATCCACCTTTTACGTTATACTTATTCATAATATATGTACTTATTAATAATTTAAAGATATTTATAATAATAAATAAAATTGTATAATTTAAACTTAATAATAAATTAAAAATAATATATTTATACTATTAATAATTATAAATTAGTGTATATACAGAAATAGTTGTTAAATTATTAATAAGTATATATTTTTAATAAATATAAAATATATTATTTTATATACTTAATTATTAATAAAGTATGTATAATATTTAATATTTATGAATTTATGTGCAATTTTGGTTTCTCTTTTAAGGTGTATATATATATAATAAACATAAATTTTTATTTTTTAAAAAAAATTGATGGTATTAAACTAGTTGATGAATGGTTTAAAAATATAGTTTATAAAAAAAAATTATATGTGAATGTCATATCACACACTTCTTGGTGATGAGTATGGTGAGACAATGGACTCTATATTAATAAAATATTATCATCCATACTTAATGAATTAATGTCATATATTCAAATAATAATATATAAACAGTAAAAACTAATATTTTAATTGAGACTAGAATTTATTAGAAAGAAAATAGATTTATGAATGGAATAAAATATACAATATTTACATATAAAAGTATTTTGTTATTGGAAAAAAATCAATATACTTTTAATATCAAATTGGGATCAATTAAGACAAAAATAAAGCATTAAATTGAACTCTTCTTTAATATCAAAATAATAATTATAAATAGTCATCAACTAAACATCATTAGTTAAGACTAGCTATACTAAAACAAACAAAAAAAATCTTTGAAGTTGACTCATAAAAAAAAACCTATTTTATAAGAATAAAAGGTTATTTAAACCTTAAAAATATTAACTAATTTTTTGAATTAACATAAATTAGTTATTATTTTGACTTAAATATAATTTCTGTCTTTCTATTCATTCGACTTACAATTTTAGATACTTTAAAAAATTAGAGATATTTTATCCTACTTTTGAGAATTAAAGATTCTAGTTCAAGCGTCAATTTCAGGAGGTTGACCGTTATTAAAAAAATGTTGATTGCTAAAGTGAAACTATTAATTATTAAAAAAAATCTCTTTAAATAAGTTAAGAATTTAGGTTAACATTAAAATGAGATAAAAAATCATTTTAATTTTAAAAAATATGCTTTTTTGAGTCATATATATATATATATATATATATATAAATATAATTATTAAATTAATCATTTTTTTAATCGTATTATAAATATAAAATATATATTAATTTTAAATATAATTAATATTTGACAGAAAATTTGTGAAACTTGTTTAATTTTTATTCAATTAAATTTTATTGTACAGAACTCAAATTAAAAAATCTTATTTAAATAAATTAAATTGAATTTTACACTAATGAACTTTAAGGTTGGTAAAAAGATTATTATTATATACAATGTTTCATATAATATGATTAAAAATTTAGAGTCCATGTCAACAAATGAAAAGGCAACAAAAGAGGCAGGGGCGGTGCTGATGTGGGACCGTAGGAAGTAGGGATCATGGCAACTGGCGATCAGTACCGTCCAAACGAAGCTCACACCCCGTGATGGCCCCACACCATTTGATTTGGGCAGCGCGCCTTTCAAACCCACACGGTCGATGCTTTCCACGTCTTACGCTCGTGACGGGGGACCACTTACACGGCCCTACGATCTGCCACCTCACATCAACCCTCATTATTTCTCTCCCATGAAAGCTACTCTTAAATCATAATATAAATAAATTAACTAAACACAATCCCCAATCTAATTAACATGAATATTAACTCCAATTTGGACTCAACCTAATTGCGTGTCACAATTTTGTCTGCTTTGTTAGACTTCATTTTTTCAAGAAATTGTTAAAATATTATCTTTTATATTTTACATAACGTCACGCAGTTTTATATTATTTTAACACGAAAATTCTATAAAAAAATAATGAGTTCGACAACTTAGTCAATAATTCTATATTGATGAAATAACTTAAACAATATATGCTTTCAAATAAAATGAAACTCTAAAAAACAAGGTGCGGTTGCTCTGGCTTACAATTTTTTTATTGGAGATGCTTTCCAATAAAAATCGATTGTTTTGTAAGTTGTCTTGAGAGATGTTATTTTAAAAGTTGAGAGTTCAAAAACTAGAGGAGGATGCCTCGATTTAGATTAGAAATTAGTATTAAAAGTATCTATTGGTGTGCTTTGAACTAGGGATCTTTTCCTCTTAATTAAATTATACACTTAAATATATTTTTAGTTTTTATAAAATGAGTGAATTTTTATTTTGATTTTTATAAAATAAAAATTATTTACTTTTTGTCTCTTTAAAATTTGAAATTATTATTTTTTAGTTTTTTTAAGTGAGTGATTTACTGCTTTTAATACTCGTAAAATGTTTTTCTTTATTTTTTATTTTAAAAAAATCTGAAATCACTATTTTTAGTTTCTATTATTTAATTTAAGGTTAATAAAAAAAATCTAGTTTAGGGGTGTAATTTTTTTTTAATACATGATATGCTGATTCTTCTTCTCACCATCATCATATTAAAATGGTGGTGGGTCTTAAGCTAAAATTTTTTCATTGCCGAATAATAGGTAACTTATATTTGTTTACTTTACTTATCACTATTAGAAATTTAGAATCTTAGATAGTTTACTCATCCTCATTTTTTTTGTACGTAGTCATCATAGTATTAATATGATATAGTTTAGGCAAAAACTAAAAGATAACCAATAAATATTTTAAAATTGAGTAAAACATTAATTTTGTTTCTCCAAGATATAAATTAAATAATTAGTCATTGAAAAATAAAAATTACTACATAGGTCTTTAAACTTTTAGAATGTTTAAAAATAGGATTGATAAGGTACACTTAAAATATGCATTTTGTTAGTCAAATTAGTTCTAATTCAGAACCAATTCAAATGATGAAATACATATTTTAATTGGTTATATGGTAATTTTTATCTTTCAAATACCAATATAACGGACACTATATTTTACAAAGATTAATTTGATTATACAAAATTACAAATGCAAGCTTAGTCACATAAAAATATTTTTAACCAGAATATTTGTAAGAATAAGATTGACTATGCTATTCCATACAAATTTGAAAGAATCAGAGGGATTTATTAAAGAAGAAATTGTTATTACACAGCACAAAGAGCGGGGCTAACTGTCAAAGGTGCTTTTTACAGACATGCTTAGTTTTGGAAGGCAACCTGCTCGCAAATAATATCGTTTTCCCTTTGATCTTTCTTTTTTGGAACTTTCATTTGTATTTGGGGAATGTTTTTTTTGCCTTGTGCTAGTTCGTTTGTGTCCAAAATTAGCAACAATCAACGTCCCTTGGCGAAAGTTGAGATCAAAGTGGGACTTGTGGTTTCAATCTATGTCTCTCAACACCATAAATCTTATCTTGACATTGCAGAAGAGAAGAGAGGTTCCAATCAGAACATGTACTATTATTATGTTCTTTTCCATTTAGCAGGTTTTCATTACGTTGCCAGCTGCCACCCCATACGATAAGCGAACAACCAAAAAGAGTCTTAGACCTTAGTTGGAATGAGGAAATATAATTTGGTATAGAAATATGCCATCCATGTATTCTAATCTTTGCGCCAATATTTTATTGTCTGATTGTTGCGGGAACTTGTAATTTGAGATTTGTGAATCTTTTGGGTAAGAATGTAAAGGATTGGAATGCCAAGCCTGCATTTTCATAGGAACCGTCCACGTATAACAAATAATTGAATCTTCCAAAGGCTGGTCTTTCCTAATAGAGACCAGTAATGCTATTCGTGATCAAAGCTATCAAAATGGCTTACATATAAGCTTTCGCTTTACCTAATAGTTTACCCTGAAAAAAAAATAAATTTAAGTAATCCAGAATTATTCCGAATTCAGGTTTTGATCTTTATGTAATACTATTTAATTTTTATAATTTACAAGAAAAATTAATTACATTATAATATATAGATAGATTAGTAAAATACATTGTGCTCTAAACCACTTAATAATTTCTCAAACAAAAGAGTCCAAGTAAATTTTTTGGTGCAATAAAAAAATATTTGGATTTTTTTTATGCCCAACTAACCCTCTCCCATCAAGTCAGATCATTTTAAAATAAAATGTTTAGCTGTGATTCCACGTCCAAACCAAAAATCAAATCTTAAACATAAGTTAAAAATTTAAATGTCAAACTACTTGTATCAACAACTTTGGTAGAATCCAAGCAATATTTCACCTTATTAGATGGAAATTTTCAACTAAAATTAGCACTCGTTCCAAACACACGTGAAATAAAAATGAGACGCGAATGTAATACAACTCTTTTGGGAGGGAGAATGGAGGAACTAATAATGGAATCAAGAATAACTTCTATACGCGTAATTTTGGGGTAAAGAATTTATCTTTAAAATATGGAAATCCACAACAAACCCCACTGATAGTCGTAATTTTGAATCTTTAAATCGAAATGATCCGTTGTGTTTCCACGGACCACAGCTGTTTCAAAAACATCACATGATAAACTCTAATTATGCTAATAATTTACTTCTCCCTGTAATATAAACTAGCTCAATGGCATTCCAATTATGAAAATAATAAATATAGAGGGAAGACTTGAAATATAAGTTCATACATTAAAAACTTCAGATTAGCTTCAATTCTACAAACGACTCATGTATGTAAAGCCAAAGAGATTTTTCACAAAATTTGGTAAAACAAGGTGAGCATTTCAGAGTAGCTGGTGTATCTCAATGTACAAAAGTATCAGTAATTCGAGTTCAGATTTCCTTCAGTCAGTTGAGGTTAGACATTGAAAACTGATAAAAATAAAATACACGAGTAACCTAAAGGGCATATCTTAAATACAATATACTTCTTGCCTAGCTCAAGGTATACATTGTCATTCTAAACAACGAACCTAATAACCGTCAGACAACATACAGTTTACACATGTCAGTGAACAAAGAGATAAATGAAGTTACATGAATAAGTAAAAAAGTTCCTATACGATCTAGCAGAAACATATGACCAGCGTTCCGTGCTGACCATACCCTGCATCATAATAAAAGAAAAATTGAAGAACTATTTATCAGTCAAATTTCATGTGCAGGCCATAACAGGAGACTCGTTAAAAAGTACAATGAAAGAAAATAACTCGTGAATATTAACTATGGAGTGGTAACAGAGAACACGGAGATCAGGAAAGGAAAATGAAGCAGGGAAACATACACAGCTATATTGCAAAAGTGGGGAACACAGTTTCAAACATAAAAAATAAGTCGGGACATAAAGAGAAATGGTTGGACTCTTGAATAGTAGAAGAAACATGCGAGTTTCAAGTTATTCAGTATTGTACAAAGAAAAAACATATAATTGAAAGGGGAGGATTCATTTCCACCATGGCAAGATTATTGACAAAATGCTTTAGAAAAAAATAAAAATAAAAACAATCCCATGAGGACAATAGTCAATAGATAAACATAAGATGAAAGAAAAAGTTAACCTTATATGGCAATAATTGATCAGCACTAACGGGTGTCAGACTGTTTAAATAGATGATGGCGTGATAACATCTCTGGTATTCCTAACGCAGAAATGCTTTCACATCCAAGTAGCTCTTGAAGCTTTGCATCACATAATATCACCATTGCATTTAAAGGATCCTACAAATAACATGCAGCAATTGTAGATCAAACAATTTATGGATGCCATGAAACTCTCAATGAAAAGAACTTCCTTAATGAGAAGGACAAATATTCCCTAATCTTTGTCCATTACTCAAAAGAAAAAGATAACAGCCATGAAGGTAATTTTGAAACAAATATCATAGAATATAAGATTTTTCTTTAATTGCTTTTGTTTTTGGCTTTCAATCATGATTTGATTTCAAGATTGTTTAATTGTTTGCACAACTGTTTAAACTCCACGAGAAAAAACCATGATCTTCTTAATACTTAGTTAAGTGTTGGAACTGTGAACTGAAGGTTGGAGCATGTTTGAGTATGTGGGCTCACAAGACATAGAGGACATATGGCTACACACCTCCAAATGGTGAAGCTTGATGTACTCCCAAACAAGTCTTATGGCTTCAGCTTGTTGCATCTCTCTTCCCTCAGAGCCCAAAAATTTGGCAAGTGCTTCAGATATTACCACAGTAGATGAAGCAGGTTCAGCACTTTCAATTTTAATTTCAGCATCCACCTTCACTCGTTTAGCCTGTGACTCCCCTGGAGTGACAAAATTGAAAACTATCAAGATTAAAGAACCAACGAAATCCCAGGTAGAAAAAATGGTAACACAGCATCCTCATTTTATGTGGGCTTTGGATAAACTTCTCAATAAGAAGGTAAAATGAACTAATTTTTTTTCATAAACTTAGACAATTTAAATGAGAAAGCTTTTATCAAAGTTGAAGTACATAAGTTATTTTTAATTTATGGTAGAATCTTAATTTATTTTACCTTCTTATTTTCTTTTCCTATAAATACTCATTGAGAAGTTAATCCAAACAGAGCATTGGGTATTTACTAATTACTTGTTGTAGGTCCAAGTGGGATAATGTGTTTAGCTAGCAACTGATTCATCTTGAACATGTCGGTGCAGTCTGTCTCAAATACCAAACGCAGTGCATCATCACAAATTATCTTTCTTTTGTTACCAGGATCTTGGAGATTTTTTTTCTTTATGTATGCCCACAGCTGCCTCACAATCTGAATTGAGCATATAAAATTGTTCCAAAAGAATTTGTTTCTTAATCAGTGGTTCATTTCAGAAAAATGAAAATTCATGCTTTTACAATGAAATTAAGAGAGGATCTAAGTTAGTTAGGGAAAATAAAACTACCTCAGTTCTTGGCATTGCCGGCTCACCAACAACTGCCTGAAGTTCAGGAGAAACACCACAGACTTTGTTTAGACCACCAGCACCACCTCTTCTTTTGGCTCCAGTTTGAACACTGGTAAATCATTTATAAAGAATACCAACACACCATCTCATACGTTTATTCCATAACGTCACTCTTATTAGAATCAGAATAGAGACAGTTTGGAGAAAAAATCATGCATATTCAAAGCTAATCAGAAGATGACATCTAGCACAGATATTGAACCTCTGCCTTCAAATTAACTTAATATGCAATACTGTAGCAATATGCTAGAAGCCTAGGACCTATCGTGTGCATTACATCTCAAGGCGAAGGCTTAAAGAGTGAAGAAAGTCACAATATAACATGGGCTAGCAAAACGCTAATTATGTTCATGTACATATGAAAATTATATAAATATTAACTGTTTTTGGACAGTATATTAAAACAATGCATTTTAAATTTTGAAAAACGACAAATAACATTAAGCAAACAACATTGTCGCACGTCCTGGTCAATGGAATGGGAATAAATACACAAATAGGGGCAGGAGAAGGCTAGCAAACACAATAGTTTTAAACAAAGACATATTTGGGGACCGGGGGTATTCTCTTCCAATAAATAAAATTATTATTATTATTATATGTAATAAAATCATCAATCGGAAAATGACATGACATGAACAAAATTACAACTATTTTTACAAAAAAAAAAAGTTAAAGCTATGAAATTTCAACGACAAAATAGAAAGAAAAGAAAAACTACGGTTTCCAATAATCATAACAACCAAGCAAGCCTTGAGAGTTTCCAGAAATGGAACCGTACTCGAACTACACACAATAGAAGATCAACCCAAGATTGTAACGGTACTTTGGACGAAAGCGAAACCGGACAACTCTAACCCTAAACTAAATCTAAACAAACAAAAAACATCGGAGCTAAGATCTTAATTAATTAACGGGACAACGACAAACCCCACGAAGAGTCACCCACCCAGTTAAGAACTTGAAGAGAAAAATAAAAGGGCATACGAAAAATCGCACCTTTCTTTGGGCACTTGAGGAGGGGCAACAGTGTGAGCATTTTGAGGAGGAAAGGTCTCAACTTTGCACGGTGGAGGACCATGGGGGTGCTGCTGGAAGTTGATCTCGTCATGGAGGGCAAAATGGGAAGGAAAGTGGGTGGTCGGAAAGTGCGGTTGGGGGTGAGGGGCAAAATAGTCTTTGTGAAGTGGAGGAGGGTGAGGAACAAATGCCTGTGGCTGTGACCGGAGAAGATGGTCGATCTGGTCTCTGATGAAACTGGCCTTGTGAGAGAGGTCTAACCCTAGTTTGGCCTCCAGCTGCTGAACGACACCATTTACCGTAGTTATGGAGTTTGGATCAGAGTGACGCAGTAGAGACTCCACCCCTTTCGCTATATCCTGGTCCGTCACCATTCTTCTTCTTCTTCTCTCTTCACCAACTTCATATACCAACAGAAAAAACGGCTGCTTATACCTTCTCTCTTCTTCTTCTGTCTCTCTCTCTCTTTATAACACCGAAATCACAAAAATGCCCTTTGTTCCGATTTCGAAATGTCGGAAATGACAACTGTATTGTGTCAAGAGGTTATTAATGTGTAAAAGTGTAATTTCGTGGGGGTGGATAAGAGGGAGTAGTTGTTGAGGGGTAGAAACGTAAAAAGGGGTAAAAGTTGCAGTGGGAAGGAAGGGCTTGCTTCTTTTTGACGTTAAAGATGAATGAAATGTGCGAAGACAAATGGGTAAAGTGGAAACCGTCTCCATCTCTTTTGACTTTGGCAACGAGGAATGAGGTAAAACAGAAGCAATGTGGAATTACAAAAATGCCATTTATCTTCTTAAACAGAAGAGTGAGTGTGGGGTACAGAAAAGTTTTGAAAATACTAGTATGGTGGGATCTGTACGGAAAATCCATCAGTTTCAGTGGTTAGGGAATAGGGGAGTTTGGTCAACTAATTAAGATTGTGTAATTGGTGGGGCTTCATCTACTACTCAGCTAACACAGTCAACGTAGAGGAATGGAGAATTTCACTCCTAGTCCTAGGCAACAACCATGCTACATGGCCCAGTTTAACCATGTTTTAAGATAGCGAAATATAGAAACCTCAACTCCTTCTCTTTGTTTCATTTTTAACATACGGGAAATCATTAATAATTTACTACACTGTTTGACAGGTTTTTTGCAAGCAAATATGTTAGATCGGGGCAAATTAGACGTTACTAAACTCGGTGTCGGTGTTCATCATGGGTAATAATACCTTCTTAGGTTATACTGTGTTTGTTTTACTTGCTTTACTGCGTGTTTGGATTGATGTTCCTGTAACTTAAAGTTATTTTTACGTACTTTTAATCATTTGACGCAAAAATGGTGGCTTATACACACTATGAACACCACACCTAATACACTATTGCATTTTAAATATACATGTTCAAATATTGGAACACTAAAACAAACAGGTATTTAGTATGAATTTGTTTTTGCATTTTGTATCCATCAAACGGAAGTTAAAAGTAAAGCTAAAAATCCTTGTTTTTTATATAATGGTCAACTGAAGGCAATGTGTACCTCAAATGTCTCTTAAATGACCATTTTGATAAAAGTAACAAATTCTTAATTTTCACAAAATGATACTTCAAAATTCATGCCAATTAAATATAACAAAAATACAAACATGCATATAGTCACATTCATGAATTTAGGATGTTGATAAGTGATGTCATTAGTTTCGTTTGTTCATGCATTAATAATTATGGCAATCAAATATTATTTTTAATTTTTTTTACTTTAAATTCTTTAACTCTAACTTTTAGAGTATTAATTAGCTAGCTTTTGTTAATTGTGATGAATCTATACTAAAGGTTGCATTACAGTGAGCATGCGCTAATATGAATGAATAAGTTAGTTAAATTATACACACGAAAGAGAGAAAAAAACTAAACATATTAAAAGAACGAAGCTATAAACTTCTTAATTCTTAATTTTCACAAAATGATACTTCAAAATTCATGCCAATTAAATATAACAAAAATACAAACATGCATATAGTCACATTCATGAATTTAGGACGTTGATAAGTGATGTCATTAATTTCGTTTGTTCATGCATTAATAATTATGGCAATCAAATATTATTTTTAATTTTTTTTACTTTAAATTCTTTAACTCTAACTTTTAGAGTATTAATCAGCTATCTTTTGTTAATTGTGATGAATCTAAACTAAAGGTTGCATTAACATATAAGTTAGTTAAATTATACACACGAAAGAGAAAAAAAAAACTAAATATATTAAAAGAACGAAGCTATAAACTTCTTAATTCTTAATTTTCACAAAATGATACTTCAAAATTCATGCCAATTAAATATAACAAAAATACAAACATGCATATAGTCACATTCATGAATATAGGATGTTGATAAGTAATGTCATTAGTTTCGTTTTTTCATATATGCATTAATAATTAGCAATCAAATATATTTTTTAATTTTTTTCTTACTTTTAATTCTTAAACTCTAACTTTTTTAGAGTATTAATAAGCTAGTTTTTTTTAATTGTAATGAATCTATACTAAAGGTTGCATTAACAGTGAATTTGCTACGTGCATGCGCTAATATGAATGAATAAATTAGTTAAATTATACACACAAAAGAGAGAGAAAAAACTAAATATATTAAAAGAACGAAGCTATAAACTTCTTAAATCTTAACTCCATGCAAATCTACGTAAAAACTAAAAATAGTCATCACAAAATCTCATACAGATCTCAATATACTTAACTGTATACAAATAGTAAGAGTTAGGAAAGGTACCTGTGCTGATGTTTCTATATTCTTGTCTCCAAGTGGAGATGCTTTATTTTACATAAATACACTGTTAAGGCGAGACACCAAATAAATTCGAAAATCAAACCTGTTCATCCGAAACATATCAATGAAAAATAAAGTTTAATGATGATGTATACTCACATTATAAAAAAGTTTTATATTATCATCCAATTATAATTCGTTATTTGTTATTAATATAATTTTTAAAATAATTATCATAAAAATTAATAAACTTATTTTATATTATGTGTTATGATTAGATGACTGTATAAAATTTTAATGTATAATTATTTTTTTCTAAAAATAACAATAAATTTTATCGAGTTAAGTTTAAATTAAAACTTTAAAAAAATATCTCTAATTTTTATGTATTTTTAATATTTTAAGTTGTATAAATAATTTGGAAAGGAAATAAATTGAGTTAAGTTATACTTTATGAACTTAATTTTTATAGATTATGTCTGTATTGTTTAGACGAAAGTATTAAAAGGGGGTAATTTATTTATAATTTATCAAATGGAGACAAATTTTTAATAATACCCAAATATAAATAAATCCTAGGATGATTCAAGACTTATAGTAATAAAGTCATAATAAGATGGACAACTTTGATTTTATTAATTTTTACTTGAAATCGTAAAATAATTAACAATTTTAAAGTCATTTAATTTTTAATTAATTATTTGAAGTCATAAATGGTTATATGACTTAAAATTGTCTAAATTTTTAATTTTAAAATTAATTTTTAGACTTAAATTAGTTTTATTTAATATTTTTATATTTTTTATATTATTTTATTTAATATATTTAATATATTGTTGTATTTAATATTTTCTATATTTTTTATTAATGTTAATGATTATAATTTATTTTATAAATTAGAAAAATAATATAAACGTAAGACTTAAATTTAAATAAAAAGTACTACATAAGAGACTGAGGCAAGCAACTTTGAAATCGTGAGGGTGGGACAAAAATAAAATATTAAATAAAATTATAAATTAAAACTAATTTAAAGTCTAAAATTTAATTTAAAAATATTTTTTTAATGACTTTGAAACGATATAGTTTTTATGAATTTAAATAATTAATTAAAAATTAAATGACTTTAAGTCATTAATTATTTTATGACTTCAAGTAAAAAAAATAAAAGTCATTCACTTTTTACAATTTGAGTTAAAAAAAATCAAAATCATCTATCTTTTTACGATTTCATTATTAAAAGTCATGGATCATTCTAAGACTTATATCTATTTAAGTATTAATTTAAAACTTATCCTCGTTTAATAAGTTAAAAAAAATTATCCTCTTTAAAGACTTTCACCGTCTAATTTATTTTAACATAAACATTTTTTACAACTTAATAGACACAATTGTTTAAAAGTTTTGACTGAGTACAAAAAAAAAGTTTTGACTTGATCTTAAAGCATATTTTGAAATTTTGTTTGTAATAAGTATTTTTAAATACTTTTTTATGAAAAATTATTTTTAAATAGATTAAAAATATATTTCTAAATAAGTTAATAGGATTACATTTACATATAGATTAGCGAGCTTAATCCCTATAATAAGCTAAAATTATATATAAACAAAAATATTAAGACAAAATACTTTTGGCTAAAAAATGCATAAACCAACACATTGGCGAGTTTAGTCTCCTGTTAAAATTATATATAATATATAATTTTTAATATATATACTGATTAAACAAATACTTTTGTCTAATAGTAATTTTGTTGTTGGTGTGTTGGAGTGGGAGTTCAATCTCCACCACCAATATTATGGCAATTTCTTCTCCAATTTTGGAATGCTAAATAAGTTGCCACATTTTTGCCATGTTAGCATGTTATTACCAGATTAGAGAATGTGTTGAATTATCATGTAAGACATTATGTCAACAAAATTATCAAAAGCAAAGGAATCCAATTTACAAAATTAAAATTTAGAAAATCAATAATATAATTAATCATAAAAGATATTTTAAATAGAAGCGATAAAATTGTAAAAGTGAAATTGCCTTAAAAAAATTGTAAAAGTGAAATGTCATGATTTACAAAATAATAAAGTCTAATCCATTAAAATGATAAAAGATAGGAAAATAAATCTATTTAAAGCGTACAGCAAACATTTTTACCTTTGATTTAGATGTGTATTAAATATTAATAAGATATAAAAAGAAACGGGTATAACATTAGGTATTAGATTCTACGTGAATTTTATAAGATGAAATTAAGGGTATACTGAGCAAATGTTTGCTGAGAGTGATTTTACAGGACTTAAATAAGATTGTTATTTATGAAAGATACATATGATTTAGATAAAAAATAATTTTAAGAATAATGTTTTAAAAATAGTTCAAGTTTTAAACAAATTTAATGTTATTATGTAAATTAATTAACTTCTTAAAAGGTTTCTTAAAAAATAGTATTATTTTTGTCTTTAAATATAAGATTTTTTAAAAATTATTTGTTTCTTTATATAAAATTATTTTTAAATTGTCTTTGTAGTGAATAATTTTCTATCAAAATATCTTAAAATTACTTTACAATAATTTTATTTTCTCTTGTAAGGATTGAAAAATTGAGTAACAAATATTAAATAAAGAAATTAGGAGTTCAAATAATTTTAAAGATAATTTTCAGAAAACATATACAAATTCACGGACGAACCATCAGGTATTTAATTTTTTTAATGTAAGAAGTCATGTTTACCCTCATCTCCCAAAAATCAGTTTTATATTCTCTTTCCTCACCCCTCAAAAGTCAGTGTTCTATCTTCTCTTTTTGCTCATGGCTTGACTCGATTCTGAAGTGTTTACTGGTGAGCATAGTGGAGCGATGGCGACGGTGTTTTTCGATGTCTCTGCCAGGCCAGCGGACAATGCGAGGGCCATGTGGGGTACGGAGGGGGAGGAGGAGATTGGCGGCAGGGACTGGAAATCGAGCCTACGAGTCGCCGCCGCTTGGAACGGCGACGGAGGGTCGTGGCGGTTGTGGGGATGGTTCTTGATGACATGCGTGGTGGAGTTGAATAACGAACTCCGGTGCGGTGAGGCCAATGGGTTCATTTTGCTGAGGTGAACTGAGATTGTGGAATCTGAGAATTTTTTTGAAATATGGATTTGGTTTCATTGATAATGGTTTTGGCAAATGTGATGGCATGGGTGGATCCCCGAAAATACAAAAGGATCTGAAGGAAGGTGTTCTTTTTAATGCGTTGGAAATCTCTGCAAGAAAATACGAGTATCTAAAAGTGCCACTGACTAAACCGGCGAGCTTGGCAAATATCATGATTGGCCGTCTAAATGAAGGTGGAGGAGTCCAGCTGGGAAATGATGAACGGGGCACCACCACATCAGCAAGGAAATGAAAGATATCAAACCTAATTTTTAAAAAAAAAAAGAATAAAAAGGATAAATCTGTAAATTATTTTTAAAATCTTATTTTTCAGTATATTAAATTGTCACATGTTTAAAATCTCATCCGTTGATATAATGGTCCAGCAGTGAATCCATCAAGGAGAGGAGAGAATAAAAGGGTTAGGCTTAGGCCAGGAAGCGGAAGGAAGAGAAGAGCATGGCAGTGGCAGAGATTCTAAACCTTGGAGGCCCGCCAAGCTTAAGTACGAAGAAACTGCCGCCATGCCGTTCGAATTCCCGATCGACTAACCAAAGCTGGACTTGTTTGCAGCACAAGCTCAAATGCAACGGCAGATTCCTTTGCCTTTTCTCTGACAACAGAAAGGAGGTAATTCTCACTTTAATAATTCTGTTTCTCGGCATTCCAATTTTAAGCCTTCTACTGTTTCGTTTTCCTTATCCTTGCGTTTGGGAATGTGCTCTATGCCTAAGCACCTTTCCATCAACTCCCGTCGAAGATAAGCTGCTTTTGTTGTAGAACTTCCTAGCATAAATCCAAATTAACTCCCTAGTTCTTATGTATAGGAACACTGATCTAACATTACATTTCTTAGTGAGCTAAATGCTACATTGTTCTCCGACACATTTCCAAACTTCAATAGGAATACTATTAGGTCCAATAACTTTACCATTATCCATCATTGCAAGGACTTCTTTTACTTCTCAAATTCGATGATAATAAGTTAAATTTTATTCCACCCTCTTGAATTTCTAATTCTTCTATATTACAAGTCAATCCTTGCCCATCATTGGAAAATCTTAGAATTTGGACTTAGGGACTTGTAAAGTGAAGTTTGCCCAAACTTTATAAGCTCTATTTTAGTCATATCTCTAGTTGATATGGGCCAAAGCATTACCCTTGAGGCTGGCAATTAAGGAAATCTCAATTAAGACGACTTTCCAACACATCCCCTCACGCCTAGGGCTATCATCCTGGAGAGTGGCAAATGCAGTTTGATACCATCCTAGAATTTGGACTTAGGTCTAACTCAACCCTAAAAACTAGCTTGTAATATGAGAATTGCCCAAACTTTATAAGCTCTATTTAAATCATATCTCTAGTTGATGTGGGACTTAACAACACCCTTGAGGCTATGATTAAGGGAAGCCCAAAGAAGTCGCAATTAAGGCGACTTTCAAATAGAAAACTTGTATAAATAGGTTTCCCACCTCTATTTGATATCTTGAGGGGGAGTGTTGAAAGTCAGGATAGAATATTCTACATTTATTGTATAGCAGTTTATTGGCAAGAAATCTCTGATTCAGAGGAAACAATATATCCTTTAATTATTTGTATTTAATGTAATAAACACACGGTTTCTGCAAATATGCTCTCTCTCTCTCTCTCTAAACACTTTTTTCTTGCACAAGTGAGGCATCACTTGATGACTCCTAATCGTGATAGATGCTTCTTCCAACTGTGCCTCTGTGGATGTTGGATCTTCATCCACTGTCTCAGCCTCTCTTGTCATATTCAGCAATGGAATCATTGCTCTCTCCGGGAGAGAGTTTTGATACCATATCAAAATTTGGATGGGTGCAAAGTTGGTGAGGTCAAAGATCACAGATCCCAAAGAATAACAGAGGAGTTCCATAGAAGTAACTCTTTGTATCGAATGAATAAAAAATGCTGATATAAGAAGGACTTACAAGTATTTATAAGAATGCAATGGAAGCTAAACTAAACTATAGCAAAATGATGCATGCAGTTAGAACTAATTGACTGATCTCTTAATTGAATGATTTGAGCATATGCAAGTTAATTTCTAGTACTTGTTACATGACTATTAGATGTCAAGGTGATCCCATAATGCACTGCTGTGTTTCAATTCCTTTTCCTTTAGGTAACATTTAGAAGATGCCTTTGTTTATAAAACTGGTTTGGTTTGTTATTTAGCGTTAATATTTTGCTGCCTTCATCATGTTGTCCAAGTACTGTTTTCATGAAAATTATAAAAATTGAATTATACTCCCTTGTTTGTGAAAGAGAATGATTGATGTTTTCACTATCAGTTTATGTTGATATAATTATAAAATTTTGGCCTCATGATTGGTTTCCATGGAAATAGTTTATCACTAAAATAAGTAAAATCTATTTTGAATCTTGAGATGATGGACTTTGTATAGTTCTTGATGCCTCACAAAGCTGGTGTGAAGTGGACTAAAAAACTGAAAGTGAATTTGAATTGCAGGAACAAGCTAGAAAAGCATTAGAAGGTGCACTAAGTGGGAAGAAAAATGAATTTGACAAATGGGACAAGGAAATTAAAAGAAGAGAAGAGCTGGGAGGTGGAGGTGACACTGGTGGAGGTGGTTGGTTTGGGTGGGGTAGATGGTTTGGCTGGTCTAATGATGATAATTTTTGGCAAGAAGCAAAACAAGCTATTCTTACTATACTTGGTCTCGTTCTAGTAGTAAGAACTTTCCTGATTCCTCTTTCAACTTACTAATAGTCATGAATTCATAATTCATAATAAGTACCATGCAATAAGAATTATATTTTTCCTTCCCTCTCTGTATTTTCAGTATCTCCTAGTTGCAAAAGGCGATTTGTTCCTTGCTGTCATCTTCAATCCATTGCTATATGCACTTCGGGGAGTGAGAAACGGATTTGGTTTCATTTCATCAAAAGTCTTGAAAAATACTTCTACCAGCAATCAGCCTGATTTTGATGGACTTTCAAAGAAGAAAGCTTATCAGCATACTTCTGCCAAGGAGAATGTTGTAAGAAAATGGGGTGGTGACTAGTGAGTACATTGTCCTGTAAAGGTTTGGCAGTACCCCTTTGATGCAGACTGCTATTTATATTACCCCTCTTAATTTGTTCAACATCACCTTTGCTCCATGCAAATCTTAGTGCAGGAGATTTTTGTTGTAACTCAAAGTTAGTTAATTTCCTTTCACACCCGAACAATGGTTAATTTTTGTTTCCTCTTTTGTTATCCTGAGATGTTAGTTAAGATTACAAAATGCTCCTTTACAAGCCCGCAATTAATAAGGAAAATTTGTTTATGTGAAACTGGGTTTTAACTTTCAACTGTGGTTACTTCTAAACTTTATTATCAACTGCCTCTTGATTGGTTTCACGTTGTTGTTTTGTCATATTTTATAAAAATGTCATGTAAGTACAAGATCAAGTATGGAAACAAATATTCTCGTTGGCTTGAGCTTGAATACTAGTTTAGTGTACAAACAACCGAAAATGCTCCCCAAAAGATGCCAGGTGCATCTTGAGTTCTCTGTAAACCTGCAAGGTCTTTATTATTGTTGTTGTTCTTGACTATTTGGAATACAATCCTTACATGGTATGGCCTGTCATTGAATTATTTGCTCATTTCATTTTCATCTGAGCTGTGTCTTAAACACTTAAAGACCACCCTCTGCCTTTGTGGTTTAAGTTTGTCTCTATCAGCCACTAGGCTTCACGGGAACAAGGATATGTATACCAAATCTTGCAGGATTGGGTTTGGTATTTGCATTAAATTAAATAGAAATTCTGTAAACCCACACTAACCGCACTAATTTAGCTGGCTTAAAATTGAGATTTGAGATTTGAATGCTTTGGGACATATCAGTTTCACGAGCTTTCAGATTTTTTAGCTGTTGTACTTGTATTGAAGGTCGATAAATTAATTTTGTTTTGTTGTTGCCGTGAACCAATTCTCTCGTATGCTTAAGTTGGTAAGGAAAGAAACAGAACGATTTTATACTTCGTAACACCCCTCTAACATACTATTTTTTCTCACATGATCCTAGATACTCTAATATCATATCATGAACGAATTTTAACAAAGTTTTAAGTTACTACAGGTGCTTTCAAAAACAGTTAGTCATAGGTAAAATTACATGAATAGTTAGTTTTATACTTTTATCTTTTAAGACTGTTGATGCTAGAATTGATTTTCTGCATCACAGTATCTATTACTTTCATAATTTAATCCCATGTATATTGTATAATAGTGTATCCGCACGTCATATATTTACGCATGTAAATATGCTGGCCGATTGTGAAGTTGTGAATGAAACCACCTCTCCAATATCTGACCAGCTAGGCTGCTGAAGACGTTTCGCTGTTATGACCAGCCAGATTAGCAAATAGAATATGTTTTTTGTTAGATATTTTTATTAAGACATATTGACCCCAAAAATGCTCTAGTAATTAATGTAATAATCTTGAATTTAAAGCAATTTGTCTAGGGTTGAATTTCAACTGTTGATTTTCTAATCATAATTTTAAAGTGTATCTGCATACTTCAGTGAGGAGCCGAATTTAAATAATTTCAGCCTCAAAATTTGGAGCAAACCAATGATTTTAAGATTATAGAAAGGAAAATTCAGAGCCCGATCCTAGCTATCCAACTCTCACACTAGGTAGCTGAACGTCAACAAGCTCCCGAACAGCATGATACTCATTAAGGTGAGAAATTCTACTTATCAGAAAAGTGAGAAGAGAGGCAAGTAATACTTAATTGATGTTGTCACGCATCATAGAACTCAAAAACAAAGGAACACTAACAAAGTAACTTATTGTATTTGATTAAAATTTGATACATAGTAAAAAATATATTGACAATAGGTAAATACTCTCTATATAAAACTTATGTCTAACAAACTAATATTATTCTTAGGATCTTGTTAATCAATACCTTTAAAATATTGATTTAAAAACTAAAAGAAAAAAATATTTATTGTGAACATCATATGAAAGTGTAAAATAATTATAAATAACACAATTTTATGCATATATTTTAATAAAAATATTTTTTTATATATTTTTTTAACCAATGTATCAAGGATACTTTTATATTTGTCTTATTCTTAACATTACTTTCTAACTAATCAGAATAAGTTTCAGTGTATTTGGATGTTCGTCCCAAAAGATTAGACACACCACACAATATTTGGAAGCAAGAATATGTAGCTTCTACCTTTCCCCCTTAATATTTAACGTGAAAATCAGCATGAATGTGTGTAACTAACACATTTCCAGACACGCACTTAGGCGCTTGGTTTGTGTTATCGGTTTTAGGAGAATAAGAGCATCTTTAGTGCTAGATCTTGAGCAAAGATCTTAAGCTCAAGATCTGATCTTCACTAGATCTCCCAATAAAAGAGGTGAAGAGATCTCCAACATGGAGGATGAGTTATTGTATAAGAACCCTCAAGATCTGCACATAGTTCAAAAAAGAATAAATTTTTTACCTATTTCTTTCTCTCTAAGATCTCAAAATAAGATCTACCACTAAAGAAAAATTAGAGAAATCTTCAATCCTATATGGTTCTATGGAAACTATCAAAAAGTAATCTAAGATCTCAATTTAAGATCTACCACTAAAGATGCTTTAAGTGACCACGAGCACCTATTAATTTGTGGGAAGATTGTGAAATGAACGTACTTTAATTTCCTCATTATTTTTTCGACAAACGTGATGGACTTGAATGTTTGATGTTCATGTTCCCGAACCTCAATAACGTAGTTCAATAATTTCTAGGACAGGTAAGTAAATCTGTTCAAAATTAATTATTGATTTTTTTTTATTCCTTGAAATAGTTGGCAATACATTGTTTAATTTTTGTTTCAGCAAAATGTGAGACCGCAAGGAATCATCTGAAATGATGAGAATAGCTTGCATTTAAAATGTTTTTGTTCCACCCGAATATAATGACTGTTATGTGTGTTATATTTTTAAGAAAAATTGTACGTATTTCAAAAAAATATTATGGACCTAAAATCTACGGGTTCATTTTTTGGTTGGAAGAAACTTCATCATGAAGATGAAAAAACTAGCGTGGCAACATGCACTAAATGATATATTTGGTGAGGGAAATAAAAAGAGTTTTTTTTTTTTTTTTTTTTTACATTCTAAGACCCATCAATATTTAAAAGTCACGCTAAATATTTATATTTTATTCACAAAATTTAAAGTTGAAACTATTTAAATGAAGCCAAACTTTTCAATTAGTTCTTACACCAGGGTAGGCGTGGGATATATATATTTGTATATATATAATATTGAATTTTTGTTTAGGTCACCAGCTTATGGTTTATTGTCAAATTTTAACGTTTTTCTTGATAGTAACGGTATTACCCATAAAAAGGACTCAAGGAGTCAAACTGCATGTTTAGTTCCACCCAACTCAAACCTTAATCTTTTAAATTGTTTTAATTAGGTCAAGACTATCAATTCTTTTTATCGTTTGTTTTATATATATATCTTGGGTTTAAATGTTAGTATATTTAAAAATATATTTGCAGTTAGTGCTACAAGAGTGAGCTTCACGATGACGATGACGAGGAGTCTCTCCCATATTTGTCGTTGAATATTTGTGAATTGCGGATCACCACAGGACCATTTCCTTCTCTCTTTGTTGCCTTCTTGGCATCTTTTCTTGCTGCAACACTCATTTTTTCAATCAACCTTTTCTTCCTCAACGCACTTCAATTCTTCCTTTTGCAAGTACGTTGGAGGCTTGGAGCGAATCTTCAATTCAATTATTCCTAGCGGGTTTTCTTGTGTTTCTAACTAGGTGGTGGTTCTTGTAAAAAGCTGCCATCTGGGTTCTGCCACCGTTGATGTCTTTGGCCATTGGGGTGGTCTCCAATTGCAAAAGCATGGGTTTTGATGACGACAAAGGCAAAGACGTTCCTGAAACGCAGCACGCGGCCGGGAAAACGGCTCATGTTCATGATGATGAAAGTGGAGATGAACGAGGCACGAGTCTCAGTAGACCCATTTGTGAAGGCTCCATTGCTGTCACCGAGGATGAAGATGAGGACGTGGAGAGGAGGATTGACTTGGGTCCCCAGTGCACCTTGAAAGAACAGCTTGAAAAGGATAAGGTTTAATTTACTCTTTTATTCCCATTTATTCTGAAAGATCTATATATGTTATGGTTTATTCTTCAGATGCAATTCTATACAATTTTTTTTAGAGTTTTATCTAGATAATTTAATTAATAAATATTTGCATTAAAAGTAAACATACGGTTAACTCTATTTCCGATTAAGGTTTTTCCTTATTCTTCTGTGTATCATTTATGCCTATGTTGTGTTTTCTGCTCGAGATCTTAGGATGATGAGAGCTTGAGGAGGTGGAAGGAACAGCTCCTTGGCAGTGTTGACATGACTTCTGTTGGTGGTAATTACTTGTTCAATTGCTACCCTTTAAAGTTAAATTGGTGATTCAGTTTCTTTTGATTTCTGTTTGACCAGATTATCTTGATCTCAAACACGTGTCTGGCTGTAAGCTTTTTAACAGTCAAATATGATCTAAAACAGAATGTTGCTCAATTTGAATTAATTATGTGAATTGATAATAGATTAAAGAAAATATCTGTAACATCTTTTGAGACATGAATAATTAGTTTCAATTATTATTACTACAATAAAAAAACATTTTAAACGGTTCTTTATATTTTTCTGGCCCTAATATTGCTGTTGGCTTTTCCTTTTGATTATACTGTTTTGATGGATTACTGCATGTTAAGTGATGATTTCTTTTAATTAGGTTTTTTTCTTTTGTAAGTTGTAAGTTGTTTTATTTTGTGAATAACAACGAGCAATTATATATCCCTTTGTGGTTGCATGCTTTGTTGCTTACCCTAATGACAATAATTTTTCCATAAAATTTTATTAATCAGTTATTGACTTAACTTTTGACATGTTTTTGTGAATAATTAAGAATCTCTGGAGCCAGAAGTGAAGATACTGAGCCTTGCAATCAAGGCGGCTGGTAGAGAAGACATTGTTCTTCCAATACCAGAATCAGGAAATCCCAGTGGCTTATGGTTTACTTTGAAAGAAGGTAGCCGTTACAGTCTGATGTTCACTTTCCAGGTCAGCCATAATATTGTTTCAGGTCTCAAATACACCAACACTGTATGGAAAACTGGTCTCAAGGGTAAGTAGTCTCGCTCAAATCATGCCAAACAAATTATTCACAATTTGAATCAACCCTCAATTTCATTCCTTAAATATTACTCCCTCGAAAATACTAGTTTTCAAGTATAAAAAAAATAATATATATATATATATATATATATATATATAAGTAATCTCCTAAACATTAGAAATTATGGCTCAAATCGGTTCCTGAACATTATTAATAAAATATATACCACCTTAAGAATCCAATTGACAAAAATTCCATACTTATATATGATTATTTTATATAATTTTATTACTTTAGAAACAAATAGTAGTACTTGAAGGACTAAATTAAGTTGACTTGTACGTATATCTCATTATGGGGCCTTGTTCAGTTGACAGCACTAAAGAGATGATTGGAACATTCAGCCCTCAAGCAGAGCCTTACATGCATGAGATGCCCGAAGAGACAACACCATCTGGGTTATTTGCTAGAGGGCAATATTCGGCTAGATCCAAGGTACGTAGTTAATATTTAATGCATGCTTCCTTAACACTAAACAACTGGTTAATATTCCTACATATTGTTTGATAAACAGGGTTTTAAAAATGCTTTTTCATGACTTTATTATCGGGTAAAAAAAAGTGGATATAAGCCTGCAATGGTCACGAGATCCAGCACTAGTGCATTAAATAAGAAAAAACTTAGCCGATCCTAAATTCTTGTCTATGTCCAACTGTCCGTATTGATGTTGTGACTTGTTTTGGAATGAAGTGAGCACAAATTAATGTCTCTTTTGCATCAATCATCCCACCAATAAATGTGCTAATAAATTTGTTGCCAGACTTCATGTGTATACATTTAACCACTTGCTATTAAAAATTCAAATTCATTCTGTCCAAAAAAAAATCAAATTCACGGGTTTCAAATTAATTAGTCCTCAAAATTACAATATGAATGAGGCATTTTAGCTTCTGTGATTTAATTTAAAAACTTCCGGTTAATTCTTAAATTTACAAAACACCACTGACTTTAGTTTTTAACTAGTACGAAAACAACAATTAAAAAGTAAAGTAGAAAAAGATTAAAATGCATGGCTTTTTGTGTGAAGTTATTAGGAGCTAAAGATTAAAAAGACTTTTTGTATCATCTTTAGTTACCGTTTTTTTATTTATTTGGATTGATGCATTACTTACTTGACCTAGTATTTTTATGTCACATTTTTTCAGTTTGTTGATGATGATAACAAGTTGTATTTAGAGATCAATTACACTTTTGATATTCGGAAGGACTGGCTATAGGAGTCAACTCACCTCTCCATGAGTGATGCTTAATCCGTAGTCATTGCTATTTGAGCTGAAATTGCCTTCAATGTTTCCTTGTTTCTTTCTTCATTGTTTATTTATCTCTAATCCTGTCTGAAACCAGTAATCTTAGCGATAACAAAAGGATTTAGTTTGGAGGAAGAAATTGATATTCATTTACTGGCAGATAATTTTGTCAACCACGTAATCTCGCTTGCCTCTTTCTTTGGGTGCATTATTATGCTCTGTTTATTTTTGAGTCTCGCTCTTTGTAATTACTAAGCTAATAATGAGCATCTTTCTGAATTTGTTTGTGCCACTATATATGTCTTATTATGTTCTTTGAGTTTTTTATTTATTTATATTTTATTTTTAGAAACTTAAGGAAGACTGTGATTACTTGAACTTAAGCAAGTTTGAGGTATTGCTCTCATTTGTGCTTGTTTATTAAGTGCTTCTCAGAGAGATTGGAACTTAAAAAGATTACCTTTGAGCTTTGTATTAAGTCATAATCATACCTTAAAGATCAATCGCAGTGACTGAAAATCAACATGAAAGCAATGAAATCATTGACTTGCGTTGTTGAGTCTGCATATATATGAAAAAAGAATCAAAAATGAAATTTGCCAAAAATAGATAAATAAGTTTGCGTTCCCTTCCTCGATCTGTCCATTCAAAATAGTGAAAGGAAAGTAAAAACTGGAACTCACTGAAGGGTAGAATAAACGGCAGAACGACGAACGCATTTAGACTTTGCATCAAACATATTATGAACATGACTTCATTAAATAGTAGGACACATGTAGATATACAAAGAAAATGTATAAGGTTCTGATGAATTTTGGGAAAACTTAAAATATCAGTTAGATGAAGAGGAGAGGATTTAGTATTAATGGTAGATGTACCAGTGTACCAGTGTGACTGAGACAAACCTGTGCCATCACCTACAAATAATTGATCTGCACCAGTGTAGGGAGAATTCAATGACAAATTCTGTGGTGTAGATTGTTGGTCACTAGACTCACCAGTGTAGGAAAGATTTTCATGACAACTAAATGCTACTTTACACATGGAGTGGAAGAAATTAAATAAAAATGGAATATGAGTGATATGATCTCACAAGAAGAAATAGACAAGGAGAAGGAGTTAATGAGGTTTTTGTTTGCAGGGTTTGAATGTTCAAAAGAATTAATCTATTAGTAAAAAAAAGGGGTCAAACTAGACGTAATTACTAATTAGCATTAATATTTGATGGATGGAAAATTGTTTACCTTTGACAAACCATAGAATATATACGACATGTTACAGTTAAAAATGTCAATCCAAAAAGACTGGTTGTAAAAAAGACACGACATAAACATATTTATCATTCTAAGAAACTATCTTATAGCAATATCCTAATTTAATAATATTTTATTTAAATATTTAAAATTATAATTGAACACTTTTAATAAGGACATTTTTAATAAAGAAAATTCATTTTACCATAAAATTTGTGTTGTTAATGATTTTTTTAAATATGTATTTCAATAAAAATAAATAATGAGATGGAGGGAAAGAAAGAATTTAATTAGAATGTATTACATTATAAATATTTTTATATTATTATTTAATTATAATTTATATGATGATTTTTTTATAATAATTACTCTAAAGGCTAGTTCGGTTTATGATATTAAGTTTTTATATTAATAGTATATAAAAATTAAATTCATTATAAATTTAAGTCTCAAATTTTTTACTTAATTAAAATAATACTCCATTTATTTTTCGAACTTTTACCTTCCCTGTGAAATAATATAAAGGTGTAGCACGTTAGAAAAGAACCATACTCCATTTGTTTTTCACACTTTTATCCTACGTACATTGTTTACCATTAATTACACGATGCAAACTTTATTCTTTAATTATTATTTTTTCGTGTTCCATATATATGCATTTTCCATGACAAACTTTGAGCAATTTTTGCAAGTTACAGATTCTTTTAATGTCTTAATGTTGGTATGCAATATCAGACGAATTAGAATTCTCTTTCGCTTCTCATGAAACTTTTCCAGATCCGAAATCCCAACCCGCTCGTATTTTCTTTCCTCCTTAGCTACCGTGTAGTAACAAATTTAACGGCCGGTTCATATCTTTATCAGATATTGGTTAGGCGAAATCCAAAAAGATGATTTGATAACAGAACGGTCACGTTGGAATGGACCATGCTCTGGTTATCTCACATTCTTTTCTCATGTTGCACATCATTAACTACATGATCATGCTCTATTAATTCACGCAAAAACATTAATCAACTTCGAACGTTAATTTGACTTAAGCTTAATGTTTTGGTTAAAAATCAAGTTAATATTACAATTAAATTGATTATGTTTATCGGTCAAGGAGCGAATTCAAGAATTTTATAATATTATAATGGTTTGAGAAACATCGTTTCTCTATTCAATTAACTATATTAGTAACAATAAAAGTACAACATCGTGATATAAGCTTCTTCTCCAGGAAAATGAAAACCTCATTTGTGATCAAATGAGCAAAACACACGTTATTGCTAGGCAAGATCTATGAGAAAAAAACTGCACCGCACATAAAAGATAAAAAAAGGGTTAGATTGCATTGGTGTCAAGACATCCTTCAGGGTGTGATGAATTTGAAACACAAAAACACACACGAGTTGCAAAACCACACAACAGTACATCCAACCATAGCTCTTGGAGGACGAAACTGGTCAGTCTCAATTCCAGGGTCATCTCGAAGGTGCACAATTAGCTACCTGTTACCTGCTCTTGATGGAAAGGAAGGAGTTTGTTGCCATTCCTGCTGGTTTTTGGAATATTAGTCATGTTAAAGAATAAGGATTTTGTTTTTGTGTGATAGTGATGTTCCAATGTTTATTTAGTCTTAAAGCGAAGTTTATGATGCAGTCTTTCTAAGCTACTTTTTTTTTTTTTTTCTGTTTACAAAATATAATATATATTTCATTCGATACTTATGTTAGTACATGGTAGGATAGATAAAAGATTATAACATGTCACTCCTGCGAAAAAGCAATCAAGCCAAGAAAAAGGCAAGATTGGTAACTTAAACAAATTGACAATTTTTTCAAATTTCTTTCCTTAGTAATGTAAACATAAAGCCGATTTTGAGGGTTGAGTTAATCTCTAAGACAAATTCTAAGATGGTATCAAAGTTTATTCTGGATTTGTTATTGAGTTACCTGTATTTGTGTATGCTCTATATGTCTATTCCTAGGCATGAGGGGATGCTCTTATTGGATCACCTGCATTTGTCCATGTTCTAGATGTCTATTTCTAAGTGTTTGGGGGTTAGTGGGTCACCTGCATTTGTCCATGTTCTAGATGTCTATTCCCAAGCAATAAGGGGTGTTGTTTTTTGGGTCACCCACATTTGTTCATGCTTCAGATATCCCCTCATGGGGCACGTGAGGGTGTGTTAAGATTCCACATTGACTAGATATGATTGATATGCCTAGGCATGTGAGGATGTGTTAAGGTTCCAAACTGACTAGACATGCTTAGGGTCTAACTCAACCCGACAAAATCAGCTTGTAAGGTGAGGATTGTTCAAGCCTTATAAGAACTATATTGGTGATATCTCTAATCAATATGTGATATGGTATGCTCTTTCTTTTTCTTTATATTTTTGAATTTTAGGTACAACTTTAACAAGGTCGCATAATATAAACAATTGACTTTGGAGGAAGCAGAAGAGAAAATGAAAAACAGAAAGAAAACTGCTGATGGAAATGAAAAGATGGATGATGAAAGCAGCAAATAATGGGCCTGCTGCATTTGGTGAACGTGGGAGGTTTGACGAGAAAGAGAGCAATGTGGGTGGAGGGAAAAGCCATAAAAAGACTGGTGAAGATGATGAAGGTCATGTTTCAAATAAAGGGAAAGAGGATGAAGAAGAGGAGGCAGTAAGGAAGAATAGACTTGGACTAAATAAAAAAGGGGGTTATGATGATGAAGAAGGTCCAAGGGGAGGAGACCAGATCAGGATGATGATGATATTGAAAAAGGTAGGTAATGGTCTTGTTTGTTGTTTATATTTTCTGATGAAAATGGCTGTGATGGTTATTATTTAATTTCTGGTTTTATGCAACGATGACCTTCTTGCTTTGTAATTCAATGTCATGATTAGTATGAATGGGTATATGCCTCTACTGAGGTCAGAGATATATAAAGTAACATATTGGAGTTGATAGGATGCAATTGTTTTAGATTATAAACTATGCCCCCTTTTAAATGAAGTCTACAATGTACATCAACCAATCAATCCCTCACATGTGTCTATCACATGCAACTTATCAATACCTAGTGTGGGTCTATTTGTTTATTTTATCGTGTGACTTATTATTCTGACTATTGACTTGATTGGTCTATATAAGCTTATGTCTAATTGGCATTCTTTGCAAGAATGTTCCCATTTTGTTCAAGTATTTCATCTTAACTGATCAAGAATTGGAGGCATTAATAAGTTTATTCAGAGTTTGAACTCTTTTGAAAGCTTGAAGAATACTTCATGAAGTATTTGTTATTCTTTCTATTGATTATACTTGTGCATATGTTATAGGCGATGATTAGGAGCATGAAGGGATTTTCACTGATGATGATGAAGCTGTTGGCAATGATCCTGAGGAAAGGGAAGATTTGGCTCCTGAAGTTCCTGCTCCTCCAGAAATCAAGCAAGTTAGTTTCAAGTTCCTCAAGTACTTGTGACTAAGACGTTAGATGTTCTGTTGTTGATCTTTTTTGTCATTTTATGCCATTTATGTGTAATAGCTACTTCAAGAATTGGTGTTGACTGTTGAGATAGATATTGTATGGATTTATTTATGGATCTAAAATTTATTGGATATAGTTGCTACTTCATTGTGCTCTTTTTTGGCACGCTTTAGAGACTATATTCACACTGGATTGATGCAATGAATATGTAATTAGAAGAAAGTTAGCACAAAACGAGGAAATAATTTCGTCAACTTAAAGAAAATAATACAACCAACCATTTATTGAGGAATTTCATCTAGAAGAGGACCTTCACAGAGTAGCACAGCCTTTATAGAATGTTAGGACTTCACTTAACAAGATATTTTTTTTTCTGGTTTTATGTGTTTTCATTTTATGAATTCCTTGGTTTCCTGTTTACATGGATTCATGTTATTATGTCAGTCACAGAGTAGCACAACCTTGTGGTATTTATGCTGTTCTACTCTTTTTTATTTGACTTTAATTTCTTTCTCATGCAGTTTTAGAAACTAACCTTCAAGGCATTCCTTGATGGCATTATAGCTTATTGAACTGATCAGGAAATCTTCGAATTTGGTTTTCGTTACAGACATTCTTGAACTATTTTTTTAAAAATAATTTTAGGATGATGAGGATGAGGATGAAATAATGAAGGGGGAGGTCTAAGTAAATCTGGGAAAGAACTGAAGAACCTGCTTGGACGATCTATTGGTCTGAATGATTCTGATGCTGAAGATGACGATGACGACCATATATGGGTTTTGTTTGTTATTTTTTTTCCTTACAATTCTCCATTTTTTTTGGTAGACATGTCTATAATTGTTCAAGTGTTCTTTGTGTCACTAATTTATCTAAAAATATTTCTAGAAAAAAAAATACGAATAAAAAAATGAAATAAACTTTTTCAATAAGTTAAAATAAATTTTTCATTAACTAATTTGTAAATATCATCTAATATTTTAAAAAAATTATATTAATAAACTTTTAAAAATTAAAAAATTTATTTTTATTTATAAAAAAGTTCATCTTATTTTTTTTTTATTTTTTTTTTTTTAGAATTGCTTATAAATAAGCTTACCCAAATAAATTCTTCCTAACATGCAAGTGCAAGATAAATATAACTTAGTGCAAACTGCTACAAGTGCAATTCCTTTTGGGCAAGAAGCAGATTGCTTTTCGCATTTGCTGTGACCTTGTGACTTCTAAAAGGGGAAATGGCTTATTCAAATCAATAGCTTAGATTTCATTTTAACATACAGGTGAACCAGACTCTAGTATTTTTCATCAATTAATGGGTCAGTTGGTTTGTCTAGGTGGATGATGAGGCTGGCGTTCCTCCTGTGATTGCTTCAAAGCAGAATGATGCACCTAAGGAAGAACCTGCTGACATCTGCAGCAACAGGAACTGCTTGGGGAACTTCATCCACTTCAAAGCCTTCAAAGGGGAAGAGAAAATTAAACGAGGAAACAAAAGCATCTACTGGTGCACTACCAAAGAAGGTCAAAATAGAAAAGTTATTACTTCTCTTATCTCACTTGATTACAAATGCCCTTTGTAATAGTGATTTAGTTTTGATCCACGGGTAAAAAAGTTTTAATTATCATCCAATCTTGTGTTTTGACGTCATTAAAAAAGTTTGACTGTAATAACAACTACCTGGGAGGTCAGAACACTTATAATGATGTGGCAACTGGCATCATGATTTAATAGTACGTGTAGTATATTTTTTAATAAAATTTAACTGTTTGGTAGATTTTTTTTTATTTAAAAAATGCAAAATAGATTGATTAAGTTTGCCTCTGCATATTTTGAGAAGCTATTTTCAGGAAACTTTTGGAAAGTATACATTGCTATAGTTGACACTGCTCAATTGGGTGGGTGTTTTGAGAAAAGTTGGACAAAATTGGCCCAAATTTAGGTCTCAGGCATTTTCAAATTGATGTATCCAAGCACAATCTATCTTCTGCTTATTGTATTGGAGCACCTTCAAAAAGCTCTTAATTTTTAAGTTCAAAGCACTTAAATTGAAAGCTCATCCAAGTGGTTTTCCTTGAAGTGTTATTGAAATTTCTCATCATCCCATTGATCAGCAACCAAAATTATCTGTCAAAGAGGAAAATGGATCTGCATCTAAAAGTAATGCTCCTGCAAAAGTAATGCTCCACGGCTTCTGGACCTGTGAGTGAGGAAGAAATCAGGGCTGTTTTGATGCAGAAAACTCCAGTGACCACAAAGGATCTTGTGGCTAAATTTAAATCAAGGCTAAGATCTTCACATGTAAGCTCTACCGGAAGATTTGCTATACCTTTATTGAGCTTCAATATTTTGCTTAGCCATTCTTATAACTTATGTGTGTCTGCCGATTAAAAAAAAGAAAAAAACTCGTGTGTCTATGCCAACATCTCAACATGTTTTATGATCTTAATCGAAGCCTTTTACTTAATATCTGTGAAAGAATAGAACTTGGTTGTTAGGTTCTTGGGAATTATGCTATAAGTCACATTCTGTGGAGCTAACATGTATTTTATACTATTTAGAACGAATTGACTGGCTAGTGTCAAATTCAAATGAGGCTACCGAACAATATTTTATGGTAATTTGTAGAATGAATATCTTGTTCTACCAGATGAATATATAAACTGTGGTATGCATGAGTAGGAAATATCACACCTTGAGGTCACCTAAGGATTAAGATAAAATGGCTTTTAAAGACTGTTTTGTCTTGCTCTGCCAAGGTTGAATATCATATCTGTGCTTTGCAATGTGCAGGATAAAAAAGCTTTTGCAGAGATCCTTAAGAGAATCTCCAAGATACAGAAGACAAGTAGTGGAGCCAGTTATGTTATATTGAGAGATAGGTGACGATGCTGCAATAGAAACAGAAGCTAATGGTTAGCACCATATCCAAGAAGGGGTGATGTGTTTTATCGCACTCTCCCGGGTTCTAACTTTTGTTAGTTGTTAAATACGAGCACCATATGACAATAGATAAATATGCAACACCATTTTTATAAATTGCTACTTTTCCATTTCTTTTGATATTTAAGTTTATTGTACATGAATTGAGAAATATTTAATAGAACAAAAAAAAAGTAAATTACATTCGCACTTTCTATATTTTGTTTAAATTTCACTTGATATCCCTCCTTTTTTATACCCTAAAAAAACACCTTAATTGTTTAGCTTACATTATACCTAGATCCCCTCCTTCCTAAACACAGTTTAATAATCTAACAGAAATTAGACACATGTTGGGTCAGATGACTTTAATGAAAATTTGTGTCTAAAATACTCTCATATTCTTCTTCTCAACCTGAAAATATTTTAATACTCTTACTTCCTTTTTGTTTTTTGAATTAGACATGAACTCAAATTTTTGTTGGACATGAATCCACTTTGTTGATACGCAGTTTTAACAACTTTCTTCTTATCTTTTGTTCTACTAACATACATATGAAATTATTTTTGATTCTCAACAAACATTTTTAGCACATCATGATCAGTCTTAAAGGAAAGAAGTTTACCACTAGCAGTAGAACAAAATCATAAAATAAAATGGTGAAATAGTGATAAGTCTAAATCATTAGCAATGTTGTTCACACAGTCATGTATTATATGTATTCCAGTTCATCCATTGTGTTCCTATAGTCCAAAACATCAACACTATTTTAATCAACAATAATAAACAAATAATTTTTAGTTCATCCATTGTATTTCATGTGATCTCAAACATCAACACTATTTTAATCAACAATAATAAACAAATGATTTCCAGTTCATCCATTGTGTTTCATGTTGTCTTAAACATCAATATTATTTTAATCAACAATAATAAACAAATAATTTTAAAAATCATAAGTAGTCTCAAACTGGTCTTCCATTGAAATCTCATTCAGAAATAGGTAACAATAAACAATCAAAATTAAATAAATAATCTTAAAAAGTAACCTATATACAAGGTTCAGTGGTCACTTACAAGCATAACCTCAACGTGAATAGAAATCGTAGAACAAGAAGAGAAACAGACCGCTCGTGAATATCGAAGAGGAAGACAAACGAATGCGTTCATGAACGTCGTGAATTAGAAGATGAACAATGGAGAATTCACGAACTGGAATAGGAACGGTTAAGAACTTGCGAACGGTGAAGATGAATGGAACGTGAATGTCGTGAGAGAAAGAGGAACTCGCACCTCCTGAACGTTGAAGAAGAACTCGCCAACAAGAGGAAGATGAACAGTACTCACTAATGTTAAGAATGAATGAAATGTGAATCCTAAATTCTGAAACTAATTGGGATTGGATAATTTGGATTTTACAATTAAAATGTAAGGACAATTTTATCTGCTCACATATTTCAATTGACGTTAGTTAACGGTATTAATAGACATGGTAAAAGTATTGTGAAAAAATTGAGGGGTATTAGATAAAATTTGAGCAAAATACAGGGGATGCAAATATAATTTACTAAAAAAAATATATTTAGATTAAAATATTTTTATTTAATATCTTGATTTTTGATAATTATACCATTAGTATATCAATTAGACTTTTGAAATTCTAAAACATTAATAAGTTTGAGAATCTATTTCCTTCTATTCCGTTCCAAAGTTCCAAAGAGTAATTAGGATTAATTTTATCATAATTTAAAATAAATAAAAAATAAAGCATGAAAAGAAATGGAAAAGAGGTAATACATGCCAGTATTGTACTCATAAATAACCTTTACTCTTGAAATATTAAAATAACTAAATTGACAGGAGGGATCAATATCGGCACGAGATTATTGACGCATGGGCATATAGAACTGAATAACTAATAACTGTAATATCACTAACAAAAATCTTACACTTGAAACAATGGTTACATGTTGGCTATTTCGCAGTCGTCCGTATTGTAGATAAATTCATCACGGGGTGGGGGCAGAATCCAGTCTCTAAACTAAGATCTAGCCATATAAGATTGCAAATCCTCATCGAATTATTCTCCTACAGATGTTATTTAATGGAAAAAATAATAATTGTTTTCTATACATTTTCTTATTTTAAAAATATATGATTTTTTTCGGTGTCAATAATATCAAAAACTAAATAAAATTATAAAAATAATATTAAACTATTCTCTCTTTTATCTCTTATTACTTTTTTACATTTATTTAAAAAGAAATTGGTTTATGGGAACATTACTAACTTTTTAATGGAGGCAAAAATAAAAATTATTAGACATATTCATGTAAAAAAAATTGTGGAGACAATTGTCTCCATACTCATCAATGTGAATCTTTTAGTTGTAATACATTATTACTTATATATCAATCATTTATTTATTATTTTCTATAATCTTTTTTAAGTGTCTACATCTTTTAAATAATTATAAATCTTATTTCAACTTTTTAAATGATATAGATTATGAAAATTTGTACAAGTATTTTTACCCTTTTTTCAAATAAGATAAATCATTATATATAATAAGTCATGTTATCACATTTTTAATGTTAGGATGATATTAGTTCCATAATTAATTAATTTTAAATAATTTATGTATTAGATAAAAATAAATTATATGAACTTTCACCACTAATATGTTTTTAAAATAAAACACCTAAATACACATCAAATCACATCATTTCAAAATTACTTTTAACTAAGTTTAATTCAAAATATTTTTGTAAACTCAAACACAGTATATTCTTTTAGTCAATACATTACACGTCACAGTTCACAGAACTTCAATCAACGGAAAGCACTCTGAGGAAGAAAAAAAAAGTAGAAGAATAAGAAGAAATTGGGCCATTAATTTATCCCCATGTGAGAATGTAGACAATGCATCTGTGGTGGTTAAGTTGTAAAACGTGCAGTTGTGGAAGACACAAAAGTTAACTGACTGAACAGTCACTATCTTTGGAATTATCGCACCAATGTGCTTCAAATTTTGGAAGAGACAGAGACATGAGGAAGAACATCCACTGCGAGTTTGATCAAGGTTTCCTCTGCAGAAGAGTCAAATGAATATTCGCTGCAGATTGATGAGTAGAATGAGCCTTCACTTTCACTTCTATAATAATAATAAGGCTCTGGCGAACAAGGCTCATCAGGTGAGTAACATCTGACATTATGAGAGAGTTTAAAGCTCACTTTCTTCTGTGATTTCCCAATCGACGTGGAACTTAACAATTCTTCAGCTTCTTCATTACGGTTCATGTTCATGGGTCTGTCCAAGCATAAACTGTCTTTGGCTTCAGCTATCAGTGATCCAGGGACTTGAACTTGACTCGCACAAGGGTACACCTTTTTCTTAGACTTAGATGAACATGAAGAAGAGAATTCGCCTGATCTTATGACGTAGTCTGGCTTCAAACCAGAAGCTAATATCCAATCTTCTAGAATCTGATTTGAAACCTTCTTCTCTTCTGTCTCCATCTCCTTCTCTCTTTTCAATATCTTGCAAAACCTTCCTTGCTTCTCTCTCTTCAAGTTGTTGTCATCTGGTATTTGGTAACACAGCAGAACGCAGAGCCTACTACACATTGTTGCAATTTAAGAAAAGAATTCCAAAGAATGATTATGAAAGAGAAGGCATGGGGAAGAACAAAATGAGATTAGTGAACTGATTCCGCATATCTTTGAGAGTTTATAAAGGGATAATGAGACGGAGAGGCCTAAAGCAAGAAATGAGTCTTCACGATCATAATTGCTTCCTGGTTATTATCAGCGTTGTATTTTTCTAAGTACTTCATAGGCTGGGTTATTGGCCAATTACTTCATTCTTGGAATCTGACTTCATTTTTTTATGGTTTTGAATTTTATTTTGGGGCTTAGTATAGCCATATGAGGACAGCAGAAACGTTAGTTCCTATTATTTATATCCAGGATTACAAGAAGACGGTTTCTAGGTTGATCCCTCCATCTAAGAAGATAGATGAATTCTAATTTTGACAATATTTGGTGGTAAAAATGATGGTGCTAAACACAAAAAAGGACAGAATTACCAATAAGAAATGGGTGATTCATTTATGTTGTTATTCTGCGGCATTGCTGGATATTGCTGGATAACCTAGATTTTAATCCCTTTCTTATGGGCAGATTAATTCAATTATAATGACATATTGCTGATAAAAAAATATTATAATGACATTGTACATTGCAACGTGCAAACTTATGCGTTCACCTTGTTCTGTAGCAAATCACTAAACTTCTTTGCTCGAGTGAAAGAAACTTCTTTTCATAACTTAAGTTTTTTACATGGTTCATCAAAAATAAAAGAGACAAATTAGTTGACTTGCTTTTTGAAATATGTATTAATGAATATTAAATAATTATGTTAACGAATTCTTATATCTGATAGAGATAAATTACGAATTATTATTATCTATACTTTGTACCACCATATATATCATAAAATATATAACAATTGATAAGAAATTACAGCTAATATTCTAAGAGATAGATGCCCAAGTGAGAAGCAACAGCAAACTGTGCATGACATTTAAAAGCGCTCCAAAACAAGTTAGTAATATACTCAAATGAACGTGAAGAGGTTACACAATACATTACAAGTAGAATGTAGGGATTGATTCAACTAGGAGCCCAATAACAAGCAGGACGGCAAAATTATGTTTTTGGGTTGTCATAACAATTATGGTACATGTCCTACTTCTACATTGAAATATATAAATAATCAATCATCATTTTCAAGCCAATAATCTAAACAACAAAACTGAAAAAGAAAAAGTAGAGGGAAAAAAAAAAGCCTAACAGGACACATGGTTTTCTAACAACTTATCTTGCCAAAATGTATCATCAAAGAGAAGCTTCGTTCTTTTCCCAGGAATTTCTGTCACTGGCTTTTTGGTTTCTCAATCTTGACGTAAGGTACACCCATTAAATGAAGAACTTTTGGAGACCACCCACGCTGTTGAGCCCGGCAAAACATCAAGAATGTGTTGGCAAAGTAGGAATTGAAACCCATGAACACATGCCACAAAGCATGACCCTGAGGGTTAATAGGCCAACGGGAAATCTCCTTGCAGAAAACACGATCACAGAACCCAAACAAACTGCCTAATACAAAAGTACCCAAAAATAGCTTCGCAAGCCGCTTGGCAGAAACATCTTGTGTGTAAATGTAATACTTGTACATTCTCGGAACGCAGAGGAGAATGAGAATGATATAATGCACTTTGAAGCCAATACCAAAATGAAACACTGAATGGGCAACTGCAAAAAGAGCACCATACACAAAGAGGAAGATGGGCATTGTACTGCGGTAATGCCAATCTGGAGAGTAGAGGATGTACATGTACAGCAACACCTCCCATACCATAGGAGTTTCATCGCTTTGCTGTTGCCTGAATTAAAGCGCAACATCTGAACAATAAATAGTCATCCAAAACAGAAAGACATGGAATTATTGACAAACAAAATAAACAATTAAACAACCCATTTTTACAAGAGACACAAACTCAAACCTAGTAGCACTTATTTAACAGAAGAAAATGTTACCAAAGATTAACTCCTAGGGAAAACTGATGCATTTATCCACAAAAACATCATTTTTTAACTACTAGGCAACTGGTCCCTGGAATTGTAAATTATCTAGTCCTTGAATTATTTAAATGTGTAAGTTAGCCCTTAATTTCATAAGATTTGTGTCGCATTAGCCTTTCTTGTATCTCACTTTAGTCCTTAAGAATGACTTAATTGACATTAGTTTTGTGAATTTAGGAACTAACTCAAATACATAAATAAATTAAAAACTAAACTGCAACTGAAAGATAATTTCAGGACTACGTTGGGGGGTTGACAACCCAACTTAAATCCCGTTATAAACCCTACCCTTGTTGTATCTAAACCAAATTAAGAAACTAATTCAATCTGAATGTCCCAGAATTCAATACCTTATGCATAAAGAAACCTGATAATCTCACTGACAGTAACTAGCTTAGTAGTACTAAAATGAAATTGTTCAACATTCAACATAACCATCAGCTACTTTGTAGCACAGCTTCATATTCAGTATTCAAGTGCCCCATTGGAAAGTATAGACTTTCTACAAGCAACAGAAAGGGTATAAAATCTCATCCACATATGCAACCACACAAATAGGTGAGAAAAAAAACTATCCACCTAATTTAAATGCATCAGTGGCTTGTGTTATAATAACTAGACATATCATGCTTGAAAACAATTATTTCTGAGGAAATAATTTTTTTTCCCCTCAAAAGCTCAAGTTAGTTGTGTGTGTGTGTGTATTTGACTCCAAAGTTAACCTAATCCAAACATGCAGTCAGTGCATGAGCAGAGTATTTTCTTTCGGTTTAAATTTTGTTAATTATGTTCACCCTCTCCTGTATCTTTGTATCCCACTTTCTATGTTATCTCTTTACATTCTTAAAATAGACTTCAAGGAATGGAATTGCATGCTAACAATATTTGTTATGTTATACATTTCTTTAAAATTAATTAATAAAAAAAAAGGGAGATAGAGTGGGCTATTGAGTGTTCCAGTATTGTCAAATAGCTGCCATGGCAGCTGTCAGACATGCATTTATAAGACCAATCTGCTTGTGTTGTCATAGTGTAGGTTCTGAATCTGAACCTGTTATGACACTATCCCTAAAATGCGTGATTCTTCTCCTAGAATATGTTTCAAAGTTGTTCTTCTTAATATGTGTCTTTGGTATATTTTGTAATTATAGTCACCATGCTTCCGCCTTAGGCCAGAATCAGACTGCCATTCACCATGATTATACTGGTGAACTTTTGGCTTTCAGCCATCTACCATTAGTAACAGTGGGGTGTTCAAGTTCCCTTTATTGTAGTATGGAATATAGATAAGATTTAGTTGCAAGAAAAGGGATTAAATAAATAAAATTGTGATTTTTGTAAGGTCAGACTGTGGGAGAAAGCAACACTAGTTGGTCAAAAATATGAAAAACAATTGAACCATATGAAAATGAAAAGATTTTTATGTATGTCTATATTAATGGTGATAAACAAAAAAATAAATAAATAAACACCAAAACAAAACACATTCACTTCTGGTTCAATATCTCCAAATGCTGTTAAAACCATGGCAGAAAGGCGTGGCGGATTTCTTGCGAACCACCATAGGCAATTTGTGAAAGGAGACCCACTATGGCATCTCCAAAGGCTGCAACGGCATGCTTATATGGCGGAATTTTGACTTTTCACCATTGATAACACTGATATTTTCTCATGACAATGTGTGGCTAGAGTGAGGGGATATATCCCTTGCAAACAGTTCTATAAAATGCCAACCACATTTTGTTTTGTATCATGCAAAATAAACTTGAAACAAAATGAAACCTATCATAAAAGCAAACATTAATTTATGTAAACTACTGCAAAAAGAAAATGATGGAGATACTTACACATGTTGCAGCGTGGCATGGTACAACATGCTTCCAATGGCAAGTGCCATATTTGAAACATGAAGGACACTAAATCTTTTCTCAAACCGTTGTCTTAATGCATTTATAAGACCAATCAGAGCCAAAAGTATTGTCGGAATGTTGGATATTGTGTTAAAAAATTCAGCAATGTAAGATGAATAAGCATAATTTATTTCACAACACTCTTTGGTGGACGTGACTGGACCCCAGAAGCTAGATATAGATTCTGCCATTCTCCACTACAGCCTGATGATTGGTTTATCAATATTTCGGAGCTGCAGAATTCAAAAAATCCTGCAAAGCCATGTAACAACATAAGACAAGCAGTTTTCAAATATCACATATATGAACATGTTAATTCACCACGAAAGACGAAAGATGAAAGCCTCATAGATCAGCATCAGTGTTATCAATTGCGGATTGTGGAAAACGGCAGAAAGCCAATAATCTACTAAATCATGTATCAGAAGTCGCATTACGATTGAAATAGAAACATGACATGTAAAATTAGTTCCAGGTGAAGATACGGATGCCACTCTGTTACAAAATATCAATAGAAAAGCTACAAGGATCTACAGTTAGGTCACTGCATTTACTTGATAACAATAACTGTGTAGATAAAAATCAAGAGAGAAACCTCAAAACCGCTATCCAAATATGGACATGCGATTTATATTACAAACACACACACTGGAAGTCTGAATCTGAAGAGATATTCAGTTTTTAATTAAGGCGTGCACCCTTGACTATAGATCATGCATTAAAATGTTTTTAATTCTAATAGACAACGACGGTGGAGAAAAATAAAAACTCTTAAATGCTAATGCCGAATCCGATTCTCTAGAGATGAACACGGAATCAACAGGAAGCAAGATTTGCTCCTCGGGCAATAAGCACAGCGAATCTCCGATCGGAAGCGTTCAGAGAGGGAAATAGAATATTGATTGGGGAAAAGCGGCGAAAAGATTATTAGAGTGTATCAAGTGACAAAAGTGAGAGAGTAATTAGGTCTAGGGTTAGGGAAATTGAGCGAGACAGAGAGAAAAACCAGAAATAGAAGCAAGAGTGGTTAATTATGTTATGGTGATGGTTTAGAATGAACATGAAGTGAGAAATAGAGGGAGAGTAAATAAATGGTACCTGAAGCAACGAACAGAAAAGAGGCAATGGCCGCGAAAGAAACACAGTAAGGATTTTGATAATGCGTTTGCCGTCAAATCTCGACGAATCAAAAATCCATAAAACCCATTGGAAAGGAACGACACCAACCCAAACCTTACCCTATGCTATGCGATGCGATGCAATGCGACGGATTTTTGATAGTTTAGTTATTTTCTCTGCCATTCCGTATTTAATAGTAGTATTATATAATATACGTATGCTATATTCTACCTCGTATGGCCCATTCTATCAGGCCTCAAAATTTCCAAACGGGCCGAAAATACTCCTACTCAATCTAACACGCTCTTGCCGACGACGCATGCTCTCACGTTTCGAACCGCGTTGCCTCAATGATTACATGGTTTTTAAAAGATGGATAATTATATCTATGTCTTAGAATGTGAATTTACAACTAATAATAAAGTTACAAATAATCAACAGAAGGTAATAATCACAACCTAACTATAAATTTAAGATAAAATTATCAACATAAAATAATAATCCATAAGAATTTAAACTGAGAAAATCATTATTATCTTCCAATATTTTCTCTAATAAACACATATGATCTTCTCAAAATGTTTTACTTGAAATCTTTATTATCTTCATTGCTTTGACCTCAATAATTTTCTTCACTTAAATTGATTATTTGATCTTCATCTTCAACTCTCATAATTAGCCTTCCTTGAATACTTGGTATCTTGAACGTAAATTAGAAAGTTGGTGATGTTTAACATCATGACTTCTATATCAACATTTTTAACCCAAGTTAATTAGGATCAATGGTACATGAATCTAATGATAAATCGAAAATAAGACAAAGAAAGAAAAAGATAGAGGAGAAGAAATAGGGGAAATAAGAAAAAGAAAAGAAAAACAAGTTAAAATAAAAGAAATGTGAAAGGATGAGAGAAGAAATGAAGAGGAAAAAAATTAAAAAAAAGAACGACTAGAACATAGAAATATTAATGGGTTTAACCATCCACCAAGTTTATAGTTTTTCTCTACTCCGTCCTAAGGCACACCGTCCGCCAATCAATGTTTCACTTCATTAGGTCTTGTTTAACTACCTTTTCCCAAGTAAGTTTCGATACAAGAGCATTGATGTGGGCTACGGCAAACGCACCAATTTGTCAAGTAATAATTACACGGTAAGTTCGAGTGTCGAATTCCACAGAAAACTTTACTTGTGCTTAGAGTTAATATATTTCTAAGTTTAAGATAACAAGAATTGAATTTGATATTTTCTAACCTAATTGCGAAAATGTAAAGTGCAAAATAAGTAAAGATAGTTGAACAGGGGCACGATAAAGAGGTAGAAAACAAACACTTGAGGGTGAAATATCGGTTGATGCGGAAGATGGTCACGTGTTGGGGTTCAATAAACCAAAACTACCATTGATGCAATATTAAAGATATTTCTCTATTCAACGATTAAATTCGTTCACCCTCATGTATTAATGTGTTCTAACATTGATTCCTCAAGCGCTAAACCCTAAATCACTTGATTTCACTCCTGATCCCTCAGCAAGCTAGACCAAATAATTTACATTAAGAGTAAATATGATTCGTAACCTAGGTTAAACAACATCACTCCATCCCTAGACATGACATCATTTAGAAGCGTTTTTCAGTTCTAAGGAAACAACCATTTCACAATGCATTGAAACCCTATAACAAAGCATGCATATGGGAGATCAAACCACACACATGAATAAGTTCAGAAAAATACAATGATACGAAAGTAACATTAAATAGATAGTTATAATCATTATATCAAGAGTGTTTGGTTGGTGAAACCGCAACAATGGGTGGGTTAACCTCCCATTCCCATGGAAAGGCTTACAAATGTGGAGGAAAAGGAAGGAGAATGAAGGAAATTGAGGAAAAGAGCCCCAAATTAGTGGGATCTCTCCCTTCTCGTGCCCTAGCTCAGCCTCAGCCTCTCAAGGTCTCCATGAGGAACCTAAAAAATGAGAGTCTCTTTTTCGTGCCCTAATTTATCTTTTAAAGTGGCCCAGAATTGTGGTCTCCGCTGGGCGAATAAAGGTCGCGATGAGCGCAGCCTCATTGTACAGCTGGATAAGTGACTACGCGCTAAGCGGGCATCTGGCGCACTGGGCGAGCATCGCGCTAAGTGGGCATCTGGAGCACTGGGCGAGCAACTTCAGACCCTTAATTCTCATTTCCTTCTGTGCTGTGAAATTTCTACAAAAACACAATCAACACCTCATGAATCAACTAAACTCAGCATCAACTAGACAAAAGCTCAAAGAAAGTTAATTCCTATATTTTAATTACAAAAATAAACATTAAAATAGGAGAAGAAGAGATAATTGCTAAGTAATTAATATGTAGTTTTATGTATGCTTAGCAATTATCAAGCATCCAATAGTTGTCTCGTAGCGTGCCCAAACCACCTTAATCTATGCTCCCTCATCTTTTCACATACCGGTACTACTGCTAACTTTCGTCGAATATCTTCATTTCTTATTTTATCCATTTTCGTATAACCACACATCCACCTTAACATTTTCATTTTTGCTACATCTATTTTGTGTTCATGTTGCCTATGTGTTGGCCAACATTTTACTCTATATAACATTGTCGGTCTTACAGCTATTCTATAGAATTTTCCTTTTAGCTTAAGGGGAATTTTGCAGTCACACAAAAATCCAGATGCACTCCGTCATTTTATCCACTATGCTCTAATTCTATGATTTACATCCTCATCAATCTCACCACTTTTTTGTAGAATTGATCCCAAGTATCTAAAAACATCTTTCTTGGGTACCTCTTGACCAAGTAAATGTATTGTGTCATGATCATCATCTCTTATCCGCGAAAACTCATACTTCATATACTTTGTCTTGCTCTTGCTTATCATGAATCCTTTAGACTCCAAAGTATTTCTCCACAATTCCAATTTCCTATTCACACCTTCTGATCTCATCAATAAGCACGATATCATCTGCAAAAAGCTTACACCACAACACTTCTTCTTGAATATCTTTCGTTAGTTCATCCATCACTAAGGCAAAAAGATAAGGACTAAGAGTTGAATATTGGTGAACACCTACCCTAATAGGGAAATATCTTGATATTTCATTACAAGCTTTCACACATATGGTAGTCTCATTATACATATCATTGATTCATTAACATACTTTAATGCTACATTTTTCTTCTCATGAATTCACCATAAAACTTTTTTTGGGACCTTATCATAAAACTTCTACGAATAATTGAAATTTGACCAACTCAAAAGTTATGTTTTTCCCAGATTTAGAAAAATCATAAGTGGTTACAATAATATGATAGGTGATAAGATGCAATGAGAAGAGACGGAAAGAGAATTTTTTCTTTAAGACAAGTGTAAATTTCATCACAAGTTAACCTTAACAAGTGTTGTTTTCTTAAATTGATTGTTGACTTTGTAGGGTTGGGATTAAGTTTAGGTAAGAGAGAATTTTTGTTAAAAGGGTTGCAATATTTTTCTGTTTTGTATACTATTTAATTTAATTTGATGTGTTCAGGCTATGATTTTAGTTATTTGGATGTATGGGTTTAGATGTGTTTCCTCAGACAACTAAATCAGCGCAGAAGTTTGTTTAATTTATTTAGGTTGAAACATTCTAACTTGCATTTGTATATCAAAATGTGATCAACTAAATAAAGTAGCTAATGATTTACTAATCTAGTAAATTGAATCTAGTCAACAATGCATATTGATTTTAATATATTCATGACAAAATCTTTTTGTTGCATATTATTTAATTTTGATATTGGGTCACCATATGACTCTCTGAACTGATTATTTACAATTTCTGCATACTCTTTCTAGTTTCTAACTAGATAAAGAATTAGTCAATTGTGACTTAGCAAAAGCATGGCACCATTGTGAGAATTTGCTTTCAAGCCTCAAGGTATCTTTTTTTTTTTTATGAATTAATGTTAGTTATTAGTTTGTTAATTTTTATTAATGGAAAAAATTGAATCCACAATCTCTTCTTTCTCTTTTTCTTTCAACCACCAAACAATCTTATAAGCTAGTCTATCCTTATTATCATTAGAGTATAGTCAATGAAAATGGGTCACATTTATAAGTTCATTCCTTTACATTCTTACCTCAAATTTTGGAAAAATCTATGCTTACGAAATAAGAGGCTGAGGCACCAAAGTTTGAATGGTTGCCATTATCCCCATTGCGAAGATTAGATGAATTGCTTGAATTGTCACCTTATATACATATGTTGTCCAACAATAATGCTTCATAGTTTTTAACATGTCTGGAATCTTTTCAACCATCCTGAAAGCTATTTTTACACAAGATAGGATGGCTGGGAGCCTGGGAGGGAGTTCTTGAATGCCGAATCCCTTCATATCCGTCGGTAGGCTAATATATATTCTTGTTAAAGAGTTTTTCCAGTTCTTTGAGAACTGCAGGTTGTCGTGTACCTTCTATAATCTTTCTTGAAGAACTTGCAACTAGATGAAAGAAGAAAGAACAATAAGGACCCAGGTTCAAGAATAGTAGCAATTAAACTCTAGCTAGTTGTATCAGTTAATAATTCCAAAAATCCTGATATAAAGGGTTGGGTTTTGTAAATTGGTTTGGGTCTTAACAGCGTTTTCTTTGCTGTGTCTATTCTGTATGTGGCTTGCATTATTAACGAATTTCATTTTGCCTTTTAAAAAATCCAATTAAAAGAATTAAGGAACAACAATGGCAAATATAGGAAATTGTATATGAGAGAAAAAGAAAGAGCTTCCAATATTTTGTATATTCAGGTTCATAAAAAAGAAAATACAAATAGTAAAATTGCGAAGAAAAATAAAGTCATGGCTAAAGCTACTTATTATTTAATCTCGTCCACAATTTATATTTGTATACTCATTTCATCGCAATCTAGCTATAATGATTATTTTAACTAATTTTTCGTAGTTATCCAATCCTATTTATGCATCCCATGTGCCTTTTATGTGGTTTATTTTATGAGTTTAATAGATAAACGTGATTGATGTAAAAGAGTTGAAATAATCTTGTCTCAATTTAATCACACGATTGATAATTATAATACATTCATATCATATATCATATACTTTTTTTCTATATATAATTTAAAATAAAATATAAGACTATATATGCTATTACTTGAAGGATTCAAACTCCTTTAAACTAACATATGTTGGCTATTGCTTCAATATTGTTTTAATTTGATGCTTTTAATTTTGAATAATACTATTTCAATTAATTAATTTTACTGGAGAACAAAAAATAATCACTCCATTTTCATATATACGTGATCAATCAATATACGTAACTCTATTTTTGTTGTTTTTTTGTATGCTTTGAGTTTCCTGAGCATTTTGCCTCGTTAATATTGTTTCTCTGGCTTAATTAAGTTGGGTATTAAAAATATTACACTCAACCGTTTATTAATTAATAACTGTCCAATGAGAGGATGTTGCACACATCATCTTTAGTTCCAAGCCGGAAAAATCAGACACACAAAAAGAATGTGGATTCTTGTGACAACGCTTGAATTAATGTATTTTCAAAGATTGTCAGTATATTGATTGTGTAAATTTGTCTTTATCCCAGTCAACCAAATTAAAGTAATCAAGGTTGAAGTACATGGAAATCTTTAGGCAAATGTGACATTACTTGTAAATGAAGGTTCTACCAAGTAATTATGTTATACCAGTGCAACAAAAGTTTTACCAAATCTAAGATTCAATGCATGGGGACACCAATTTGAGATTCATTGAACCTAGTCTCATTTCCATATAACAAAACTGGATCAGTACTTAGTAGTAGCTCTCGGGTTTTATGTGAAGTCACCCACAGCCGCCAATTTTCTGCATCCCATATGTGAGAAAGAAACACGCGATGAACATATGAATTTGGATATAAAGCAGTATGAGACGTGGCAATTTGGGTTTCCCTTTTCTGTGGTGATAATTAGGAAGGTTGCCAATTCGATAGGATTGCATTTGTTGCGAGGGACCAATCATTTTCATTTTTTAATTATTTAAATTTTGGTTTAATAACATATTTTATCATTTAATTTTTATTATTCTGTAAATTTTATCATCTATTTTTTTCTCTCCAAATTTTGCCACAAATTTTTTTAACTTTCGCATATTTTACCAATATTAACATATCACTAATAAAGTTATCAATTTTTGCAATATAATATCATTTTATTATAAAATGTATAAAAATTGAAATCTTGACCATAAAATTAGTGAAAAACAAACTTAGGTGGTAAAATATGGAAAAAATGAAAACTTGAGTGATAATTTAAAAAAAAAAAACTTGGATGATAAATTTTATAAAATAGCCGGATGGTAAAATATGAAATATTTAAGCCTTAAGTTTTAAATGCTTTGATTTAAAGTTAAAATTGAGTTAATCCAATGGAACTTATTTTGGTTTAAATTGGATTTGTTTTCAGTTTTTAGAGAAGAGTATACAAATATTAAAAAGGTCGTTTTTCTATAATGCTTATACATGATGGTGGCTTGTGATTATATATGACATTGAAAAGAGAGAAAAAAAACCTTTTACAGTCTCTGTGTATATTATATTTTCTATAACTTTTTTATGCGGCGAGAATAAGATTAGGATGACAGGTAGTTACGTTGAAGAGATTGACAGCGCTTAAGCTTATTGCTGTACGTAACTTGGTGAATAGCAACCAATGAATGAAACGCGATGTGGCAAAAATGAAAATGAACTTGGATGCTTTGGCAGTTGGGTTCAGCCAATAATGTCGTCATTTGGACTGCATTCATGCTGCAATGAAACTAAATCTCTATTTGAGAGTCGTACGTTATAAATAGCACGTCGTTTCCCTCTTCTCATTCTTACTCCATTCTCTTTCTCATTCGTCCTTTTTCCTTTTATGTACACATCATTTCAACACATAGCCCCACCCTCACCCTTTTACAGAAGAAAAGAGAGGCAAAGAAAAGATCAATTGATAGAGGAATGGGAAGGATTCCGGTGAGGTTTGAGAGGGTAGCGGCGGCCTTTGACGCTGACGTGGCGCGTGTGAGGCTCTGCGATAGCAGCGAGAATGAGCAGCACTCGCCGGAGGACTCGGCTGATTTGTCGGATATGGTGAAATCGTTCATGGAGAGAGGGGGAGAGGGAGAAGATGCGGTTGGTGTTGTTTGGGATGATGGGGTTGAGAATTTTGATTCTGAGAAGAGGGAGATGTTGGAGGGAATATTTGATGATGATGATGATGACGACGGGGATGCCAAAGAAAAGATTAGAAGAGAAGTTGAACTTGCATGGGGGCTTGTTGGCGAAAAGGATAACTCATCACCCCAATTCAAACAACAGTTGATGTCTCTCCTACGGGACAGAGGTTTTGATGCTGGTCAGTACTATACAATATATCTTAATTACTCGTACCAATTATCATATTAAAATTTTCATTTTTGTCTGTTTCATATGCCAAACCGCTATTTCTATGGGTTCGTTAAAGCTTTTATATGCCAAATTACTAATATTTCCTAGTCATTGATTTTTTTTATTTTTTTACATAGGGCTCTGCAAATGCAAGTGGGAAAAAAATAGAAGATTCCCAGCTGGTGACTATGAGTACATCGACGTAAATTTTGCAGGAAATCGCTACATTGTCGAAATCTCCCTTGTCACAGAATTCGAAATAGCTCGTTTCACAGACCAATATTCCGCGTTACTTGATGTTTTCCCTCTAATATTTGTTGGTAAAATGGAAGAGCTCAAGCAAGTTGTGAGGCTAATGTGCACTGCTATTAAGGGTTCTATGAAAAGCATGGATATGTATATACCTCCGTGGAGAAGAATTGGGTACATGCAAGCTAAGTGGTTTAGTTCTTACAAAAGAATAACGGACGAGGTTGCAACTAAAAGGGCATCATCAGCTTTTTTCACTACAAGGTCCATTGGATTTGATGCAAGGCCAGTGAAATCCTACAATTGCAGGGATGATTATGGGACTAAACCTGCATTCAGAGTTTGCCATTTGACTACTGCATTTTATGTGGACAGCCCTGGGATGCTATTATAGTCAAATACTGCGGCATGTGTATTCATCTAATTGTTTTTTTGGTGAATTAATGCTGTTGATAAATGAGTGAGTGGAAGTGCCTTAGCTCGGGCATAAAAAGCGCTTAAACAAAGATTTTGGTGCAGTATTCTGGCGGAGATATAATAATTAGTGAAATCAATGTAAAGTAGATAATTGGTTGGTTGGTTGGTTGCTCCAGAATGTAATTTCTCTTCAAATTATATATATTAGTGATGAAGTGGTAGTGCTTCATGCATGCAAAGCGGTATGTGGCAAACTAATCTGATTGGCAGAGTTTCTAAAATGTCTGTCTCAAAATTAAACTTGCCAAAGCCACCATGAAAATTTGCCTAGCTATTGTATCTCATGCACAATAAAAATGTATCTTTAGGATAAAGGGAATATGAGATAACTCTATCTTGAAACCATAATAATTTAGATAGTGCGATTTGACATATCAAATTGTTCGTCCTGATGCCAGTGAATGAACAATTTCAATGTTATCGTTGTGCCTTCAATTTGAACTACCCTTACGAAAAAAACTATTTGAAATACCTTTCATTCTGCCCTTATTGAAAAGGGTGAGAACTGAGAATACAACCACACATTATTTCACTTTCACTTTACATCAGGTAAAACTTGATCTGGTTGCACCAATATGTAGCTTAGCAAACAATCGAGTGTTTGGTATTTTTGTTAGGAGAAAGCTTTCCCGAACCAAGATTTTAAAGTTTTGGGAAAACGAATACACCATATGCATACATTAGGCATGTTGATTTTAGATCCTCCGAATACATCAAATAGAAAGAGAGAGAAAAAACAAGTATTTTGTGGGTAACGTTTGTGGAAACTGCCAGAAAATCAAAGCAAATTGCTTAGAAGATGAGCTTTCAAGAAATCAGAAATGTCTAATGTATGGGTCAAGGCAAAAGCAAAATCCTTTCTTCCCTTCTCATCACAAACTCCAAACGATAAATTTTAAAATTGAACTTTCAAGGGACAAATACAGAACAAAGAAAACGTGAGGGACTTAGTAAGCAAATATGTTAACGGAAACCCATAAAAGGATCTCTGGTCAGTTAGCTTCCCTGGTCTGTTTGTACGCTAATTTCTATTCTATACCAGTCATTCGTTTTCGCCCTTATCTTGGCTTTATTAACCTATTTGCTGTAAATTTATCTCAAATTCATGTGAACAGTACAAGTCCATCGACTATAATTATCTCTAGCCCTGTCTTCACACGCACACAAAACATCAATTTTTACACTTACATTATTTAATATTTTTCTGCAAAATATAAAATTAACTAGTTCTTGAATTTGAGATTTAAAAATAAATGTAAAAATTGAGGAAATTGAGAAAAGAGGTGAAAGGAGATGAAGGTGATAAGGGACATTAAGTAGCGCCATTCTGTTTCTACTCTTGTCCCCCCAAAAGCCCTCGTCTTCTTCCATGTCGAGGGCGCGAAGCTTTGTTCTGTGGCTTCACGGCCTGGGTGACTCTGGCCCCGCCAACGAACCCATCAAAACCTTATTCACTTCTTCCCAATTCAGAGACACCAAATGGTCCTTCCCTTCCGCCCCTTCTCCCCTGTCACTTGCAACTGTATGTCTCTACACCCTTCCGTCTCTATATTCATCTTTATTTTCCCAGCTACCCAATCCATGTTTAACATTATTCAATTTCTCTATAGTTTCAAATTAATTTTCATTTTAAATCCCGGTTCGTAGATCGGCAATGCTGTGCACAAAATTGAGCTTCTGATTAACTCAATTGTTATGTTCACCCTTGCTCTAATTTTGTTTTCTAGTTCCATACCAATTTAAATTTATATGATCACCACTCAAATCTCAACCACCAAATGTTTACCTAATTCCACAGTATTGTTTTTGGACTTTTACTCTTTATTCTCGGGCCCATCCCTATGTAATTGAGGTGTTGGGAGATCATAGCGTACGTAAGTTCAAGGAAATCCTTAGGAACTGATAATTAAAATTTCCGTTCTGACTGATGGTCCTTGCTTAATATTGAATCCGTTTTCTATTATCTCTTCTCCTACTCATCCTTTGTTTAGTCTTGATTTTCTGCTTGGTATCTTTTATTGTACATCCATTCAAATTTTCTATAGCATATTAAAATCATCTAGATGGCATTTGTTGACATCATTACAATCCTGTTTTCTTTTAGATACAATGCTAAGAAAATGCCTTAAAGCTTTCCCACTTTAAAAGATAATTAACATATTATTCTGATTCGCTCTTTTTGTAGATGGTTCTGTAATGCCTTCATGGTTTGACATTCTTGAGATTCCTGTGACAGCTGTAAGCTTAGCTTTCTAATCTCTCTTGGATTATTTGTTGGATAAGCACCCTTTCTTCGTTTGTTTTTATTTAATATTAATGTTGTATCATGAACCATCTTGTAGGGAATATAATAAACGCTATAACAAGCTATAGCTTTTCCTATTTTTTAGAATGCTAAGGACACCTCCAATGCTAGAAGCTTATATGGGTTTCTTACTGAGTTTTGGTGGGTCCTTTTTTAAGATACAGTTTCTTATATAAGAAACTTAACTTAAATTTAAGCACTCCAGGAGAGAGAAAAAAGTAAAAAAGGATGCCAAGTCAGCTAAGAAACTCTCCTAAGATACTGCATTGGAGATGGCCTAAGGGCTTCTATATCTCCTTTTTTTTCTCGTTTTCTGTGTTGCAAACTGTTGTCAGAATGTAATTTGGAGTACATATATTACGTTTGAAGTGAATTATAATTTTTTCATTACAAAATGTGAGACAGTGAGCATAATTCTGTTGAAAGCTTCACTCTGTGTTTTTATCATGGCAGTGCCCTAACTGTTCACCAATTAAAAAAATCATGAAATCTGTAGACTGCTCTTCTGTGTTGCCTCAATAATACAAAACTTAAGTTCTCATTGTGCTCAAATGAAATGTGACTTAAATTCATAAGAATCTTCTATACTTTGCAGCACAATATTGGTCCAAACTTGAAGCTGCCTTCTTTGTCATTACGTTGATATGTCAGGACTTTTTACATCTGGTCATAGTTATTCTTACAGCGTTTAATTTTATCAATTGTAATGTTCTTTTTGAAAAAAAATCTCCTTATTTGTGGTCCTAATTTAATTGCCAATTTCTGCATTATGCTAGCTACACCCTTCTCTTATATACAGTGCACAAGTGTGCTTCCTTATCTTAACAATGTAATGTTCAGGTCAACTGTCAACAATTGGGTGATTATGAGCATGACCAATTTTTATAATGAATTTTGTTGAAACCATATGTCACTGCATCTTGTAAATGTCACGTAACAAGCTTAAAGAGTGTCTCTTTTCTTTTTTTCATTTTTTACTTCAACTGCTTTGGTTACTAAAAAGCTTAGTGCACTAGCTGAGCAACTTGAGTTAGGAAGTTACTGTTATCCTGTTCAGGATGATGCTGATGTAATCCATTTATGCTGAAAAACGTTTTGCTTATTTTTGTCAGGATTCTCCAAATGACGAGAGTAGTTTACTTAAAGCTGCTCAAAATGTGCATGCTACTACACACAAGGAAATAGCTGCTGGCATAAACCCTAGCAATATATTTATCTGTGGATTCAGTCAATTAAGGAGGTCTCTCTTTTATTTCCTGTGTCTATGAGTATGCCAGTGCATGTGTTTGCTTGTGTGTGCGCATCTCTCATCCTTCCCCCCATTTCATTAATAGAAAAACATATATATATACAGTTTGCTAACGGCGACATTGTTTTGCAGGTGCCTTGACCCTTGCTAGTGTTCTACTGTACCCTAAAACTTTAGGTGGAGGTGCAGTCTTTAGTGGTTGAGTTCCATTCAATTCGTCTATTATAGAACAAATTACACCAGAGGCAAAGCAGGTACTAATTTTCTGTAGTATTAGTATATGTGGCACCTTAATATTTTTTCTCTCGTGTTTCTTTTTTTGTCAAGCTTAGCTATTTTCCGTCCATTTTCTTCAAGAGTAATTAATAATTGTTATCATTTTGGATGGGAAAATAAAAGGGTTGCTGCAACCAATTTGGTTCCATACTAACCACCCTTTGGATCCAAGGTTTTCATGGAAATATTGAATTTTACTTTATCTTTGTTCTTTGTGTTTTGGAACAAGATATTTGATGTCTGTCCAAACAAAAGTGCACCGACCCAACTTAGGAAACCACATCCATGGCCTTAAATACACAGAACAGCTTAGATTTCTATCTTCATCCACTGTCAAGCATGGATGCCAGCTATGTTGTTTTCCTGATCTGGGCATGTGGTTGTTGATATTCAATTTTCCTTGGAACAATGACACTTCAGTCTTTAACTGTTCTTTTCATTAGAATTTAGAATCAGTTTCATGATGCCATGCATGAGCCTGACACTAGAATAACTTAGTATCAATATGGGGTATTTTTAATATGTAAATACATTATAATTTGTATAGCCTGTCCTTATAATTTTTGACTCAACTGAATTTTGCGGTATGCAGTTGTCATCTGTTCTATTTTTATTGACCTATTGTATTATATGTAAATAAATATCCACAGACACCCATACTATGGTCCCATGGGCTGGTTGATAGAACGGTAATGTTTGAGGCAGGACAAGCAGGTCCCCGGTTCCTTGAAAAAATTGGTGTGGTATGGGAGTTTAAGGTGAATTCTAAGTTTTCAACAATTTGATTATTTGTCCAATAACCTCCCTTTCATCCACACTGACATTTGTTGTGATGGCAGGCTTATCCTGGTCTAGGCCACTCGATAAACAATGAGGAGCTGCGGTATCTCGACTAACGGATCAAGGCACGCCTACAAAGTTCTTCCCAATAATTATTTCAGCCTGGAATAGTATAATCTAAACATAATCTTGTACTTGTGGAGACCCCCAGATCAGTTTGTTTATTTTCGTTTTATTCATATGTTTAACAGGAATGGAAATTATCTTAATGTGTGTTTCGTATATAATGTAGCATACTTATGTCTGAAAATTTTCACGTCAATTTGCCAAGTCACGCAGAAGCTACAATACATGTGCCTATTTGGATTCACGTTCTACTAGCAAGAATGCACAGTGAAAACTTTAGGCTATTCCATATAGCTTCTTCCTTGACGCAGTCGTCAGGTGCAATTTTACTTTGATGCAATGCGATAACAAACAAGTACATAGCTTCCATCTTAATGTGGGTCTCATGTTAGCTGACGTCAAACCAAAACCCCTATCTATGTGTATTTGCTTGTGTTTTAAACACACATAAAACACAATAAATCTACGTCCAACGGAGGTTGGAGAAGTTTCTCTCTTCAGTTTCTGTAATTCATGTTAAATATGCTAGTCTCCCATCCATGCACAAGTGCACAACCACATGCTTCAGCCCCTGTTTGGTTTCGCATTAGTTGAGAATAAATTCACATCAACACTGAATCAGTTTGTGTTTGGTTTGAGTTAGAAAATTGATTATGGATTTAGAATTGATTTAAAATCTATTTTTACATATTTAATTTTACATTGTACAACATTTCAAAATTGATTTTGAACTGAAGTAATTTTGAGTAATTTTTGTGTTGAATCAGAATTGTTGAGTTTTACTTTTAACTTGATTTTATAATGAAAATATCTAAATATAAATTATATTACTTCAAATCAATTTTAATCAAATTAATTTAGTAAAATTAATTTTATCAATGTTCGAGACACTTAGTCTATTGTAGCTTTTGCATAAACTGAAATGGAAGTGAAAAAAAGTAATGAAATGGGTGTAATATCAATATAAACGCGCAAGCAAACATGCTATTAGTTTCCTTTAGATTCATATCAGGTCATCCAAAATTTTGTTACAAATATTAATTAATAAGGAATTTATTATAAGTCCAAAATTGATTTCGGATTAAAACAAGCGTGGTTGGCTCAACGTCGTCAACGTGCATATAGCCTGTTTTTCGCGTCAAATTAGAAAGAAAGAAAAAACCATGAAAATTATTCTTAGTAACTTTGAATATGCAGTGAGTCCAGGATAAAAAAATGAAAAACCAAACACATAATAGTAAATTTTGCATTAAATGAATATTTATAGTATTAACTATTAAGTTTAACCACTACCTTTTTTTTTTAAGAAAATCTTTAAACATAGATCGTTATGTTTCAAAATCAGTTTTTAACTCAAATTAATTTTAGAAACTCTTACCCAAAATCCAAATGCTTACTACTATCTTCTTTTCATCGGTGGGAAATACTGTAAGCTTTTATTATCTTCTCCATTTTTCTTTTTCTCTTTTTATCGTCTTTAGTTTTTGGATTAATTTACTTTAAGTTAGAGAGATCTTTGCTTTTGACACAATTATTATTTATGAAAACATGGGTAATAATGATCATGGCCATGAATGGGGACAGATTATCTGAGTTTAACGCAAATGTTGGAATATATGGAACTTTTCTGACTTTAGACGGGTGTGGCGGTGAATAATTCACTCAAATTCACCAGACCATGTAGGAGTAGTAAAAATAGTCAAGATGTCAGTGATGCGGTTCCCTGATGCCTATTTCCTTTTTGAGCTTTGCAAACAGCCCCACCTAAGATAAAGCACCTAGTGTTTACTCACTGCATCCGGTGGCCAAATGATTTTTTCCTCAAGTAGCAACTATGTAACTAATGCATTGCAGCATATTTTATGCGTATTCTCTCTGGTGGGACCAATTCACATGCCAATTATATCGTTATTGGTTGGACCAAATTATCTTTTCTTAAGTTTACTTATTACATAAGATGCTTATCTCTCTTGAGCATACTATTGTTTTAATTGTTTTTTTAAAAAAACCCTTGGAACTTAGTCTTCTTTAAGCCAAGATTTATAGCATAATTGAAGATAAGATAGAGTACTATCTAACCCAATAACCAAACTCCAAGTGCCAAATTTTACGGTATACCATCTACAATTGGTAACTTGAGCATGCAATTGAGAACCTAATTTTGATTTTCTTAGCTCTCGTGAGTGGTGGTGGGTTTTTGTTACCTTTCCTTCATTTGCGTCTTTTCTTCTGTTTGGTTGGACCAACGCCAGTTTAGTTTTAGGAGAGTACGTAGCCAATATAGATTGATTCATTGGGCAGCACAGGGGGTCTGACTCTCTGGGATAAATGATAATGAAGAGAGATGAAGTACCTGACAGTGACACATACAAACATCCAAATTTAACGTCAGAAGTACATCTTATGGCAATAATGTTGCAAGCATCCAATGCCTTTTAAGCACACTGGACTGGACTGGAGCCACCGTTTTGCACCTTCCACATAGGTTTCATTTCATAATTTACAGTAGTCTCTGTCTCACTCATAAAACTCGATGGTTAATACTTGCTTTTGCTTGATAGTTGTGGAAATCAACCATGTTCGGCCCCCTCCCCACTTTTTATTTTATATTCTAAAAGTGCCATTGAATCATCACTATATGGAACCCTTTTGGGGCTTTACAAGATAATTGATAATGTTAACAACTTTTAAATTCGTGGAAAATGCTTAGTATTAGTAGTAAAGGACTTATAAGAGGAAGCAATCTTACGTTTCTTGTATCGACTAATAACAACAAACGCACTAATTTTTTCAGTTATATAGTTAAATTAATTTATCATAGATAACACGTACGCCGGTCATATTATGTTCGAAGTCGCATAATGTAAATTTCGTCCATCAAATTGGTCATATTACTTGCTATTAGCGAATTGCTTTTTCATTATGACATTATCCATCAATTGAATGATTTCATGTATAATGATAATAGGTTGGATGTTTAAAATACTCTTCAAAACCCCTCCCTTTTCTACCTGAACTATAACTTTTTGACCCAGGCCAAGCATAATATTAACAGATTTAGAAATTTTAAACAGCAGAAGTAATATTTTTTTTTTATTTTACATGATAAAAATCAACATAATTGGAATAAAGTTAGGGTGTGTTTGATGAAACTTAAAAGTAATTAAAAGTTATTTGAAATTTGAAAAGTTAGTTGTAATTAAAATTGGTTAGCTGAAAGTTAAGTAGACATCGTATATATTTTTAAATAAGTTAATTAGTGTAATGGTTAAAATATTTTGAAGTGTAGTATTAAAAATAGTAGAATAAACAATGTAAATAGTGTAAAGGTTAACATAAATAGTATAATATAAAGCATTCAAAAAATAAAATAAACTTATTACCTATCATTAGAAGTATAATACTAAAAATAAAAAATAGTATAATGTTTAGAATAAACAAGATAATATAAAACATATTAGGAATATGTAAATTAAATTATAATTAAAATTTATAAAAAAGCATATTTAAATATATAAATCTAGAATAAGACTTTAATTTTTTATAAAAAAATTATTTTAATTATTGATATTTAAATAAAAAAGATAAATTATAACACACGGCGGACTAAAAAGATTAAATATATAAATATACAGTAATGCACAATCACCCAGGAGTCAACGAATCTGTCGCTGCGTATTGCGAAGGTTAATTTTTATTTCAATTCAACTGAACATATTCCTGCCTATTTTACGCTTACTTGTTCGAATTGAGACCTGAGAAAGTGTAAGAGGAAAAAAAAAAGAGAAAAAAACAGAGAATTTAAAGAAAATTAATTTATTTTTTCATTTTCTTTTATTCATAAGAAGGAAATTTAATGTTCCAAATTTATTTATTTTTTTAATTGAAACGCATGTATATAATTCTGATTTTGAATTTTGAATTTTGAATTTTCATGCTGCATAGTCATAGTCAACTGATATATTCTCTTCTAAATTAACACTTGCGTTTATTTAACGGTGTAGTTATTCTGAGACTTCTGAGTCTCGACAACTAGTATTTTTAGAATATTAGTAAAATAAATTAAATAAATATTTTAATTAAATTTAAGAAAAAATATTTTAGTAATATTTTTTATTTTAATTACTTAATTAAGAACGTAAGAACATTCATTAATATTTTTCTTATTCTTTATATTGAAAATCAGCTTTTCAACGGAAAAGTTTGCGCGTGGATGTGCAAACATCAAATTTGACAAATAGAATTTGATATTTTGTTGCTATTGAAATCAATGAGAAATTCCAACGACGGAGCTTTTCTTCCCAACCCATCGCAATTTCTGAATATACGATGATGTCTAAAGTGGTATTATATGTGGCCATTAAGATTATGACGGGCTTCAAAACTTAAATAATATTTATAAAAATACTTATAAATTATTCATTAATAAAATTTATATATCAACAACAAAAATTAAACACACATTCTTTTAAGATAATATTTTGTTTTTTACTAACTTTGGTAATCTACATCTTTATTTTTAAATGAGAATATTTTTTAGAGATATTTTTATTTTCTATTAAAAAACGTAACCTTTTTCAAATTAAGTTTTAATTTTTAATTAAAATTTATTTTTTAAAAAAATTATTTGTAATTTAAATTTAAAATCTCTATATCAAGCATTAATTTATCAAGAGAAAATATTTTTTAGAATGTTAAAATATCATATAATAAAGATAATGATAACAGCATTTTAAATATTGCACCAATGATTAAACTAGTGAAATACAGGTTCATGGCTTATTAGTTTAACGTGAACAAATCGTATTGGATCTAGTAGTAATTAAATTTTATTTTAATATGATATAATATTTTAAAATTTTAAGTAATAAATAAATATAAATTATGGTAAATTAATGTATAAAATTATCAATTAATATAAATAACTAAAATGAATGTTTTGTAGGATAAAAATTAATAATAATTAGAATAGTCATTTATATTTATACAAAATTCTTAAATATATATTCATATATATATATATATATAAATTTAAAATTTAAAAAGATTTTTTAAAATATCAATACAAACCTTTTTTTTAATACCAATTTCGTAATTTTGGATCAATTTAGGTTCTAAAATACTTTGATTTTGTTTTTAAAGTCAATAAATCAACTGTATTTTTTCTCAATTAAATCAATCAAATCAACTAATTTTGAATCATTGTTTAGAACAACTTTGAAATAAAATTTTTTATATAGAAAAATAACCACTATGAAGCATTTAAGTGTGAGAGTAAATCATTCCAATTTTTGAGTTAATATTCATTTAATTGCATTCAATTGGATAGCGACAATTAGGGGGTGTTTTTTGTCATTGATGTAGCGACTACCCCGAGTGTATCATGGGCGGTCACATAGAAGTTATCTAATGTATCCTCAAGCATTTATCTGAGACTGTGTCAGTATCTAATCGAGAGAATACATGGAATACTCAATGCTTGATCAATTTGCGACTAGTGGAGTGTATAGCCCCTCGACCTTAAGTGTGTAACACAAAGAGGTTTATGTTATTATAATAAATTAGTTAGCAAATGGTTAATGAGATACACAACCCCTTTATCTTAGACGCATTAGTGCAAAGAGACTTAAAATTAAGGTAATAGTCTCGATCAACTTAGGAATTTGTACTCTCAATTTCGAGCTCATCAATTCGAAAAAAAAACTTAAAAATGAAGATCATGACCTCAATTGACTTAAGATCTATAAAATACAAAAACAATACATGATAATTTATTATTAGATAATAATGTAAAATATTTCGATTACATTTAGTTTAAATATGTATACAAATGATTTATTTATGTTGTTTTTTAATAAAATTTCACATAAATAATAATAAAACAAACAGTTTTAATCTATCACTTAAATCAAGAAAAAATTATAAAAATTACAATGCAAGAGTCTATATATCCTCGATAATTATAATAGGGCAAAAAACCCTAATGAAAGTATGTACTTGGGGTTGGGGAAGTTGCACCCGATAACAAATTAACACAGAGAAAGAGAAAGAGAGGGAGAATGTGTAAAAAGGTTAAAGGCATTTGAAATGAAACCCCACAAATGTCGAAGCATAGACAGGGACAAATGAGAGGCGAGGGACCCAACGCTGCACAAATCAGAAGCGTCAATCTCGCATACGGCAGGGTAGCAGCGAGAGCAGCATGTATCCGCGTCGCACCCGAACATTCCCCATAAAAAAATGTACGAATACACAGCATTTTCATTTATAAGAATATGATATTCACATGCTCTCTCTCTCTGGATAGAGAATCAGAATAATAATAATAATAAAAGCTCATCAACCCTTCAAAGGCCAAACTTTTGTTCTCTTCTCTCCGTTTTCTCCTTAACCATGAAGAAGCTCTACCGTAAAGGAACCGTCCACCCCTCTCCCTCGCCGTCACCGCCAACCATCTCCGACCACCTCTCCTTCCTCCCCGCCGCCATCCTCACCCTCACTCTTTCTCTCTCTTCGGAGGACAGAGAAGTCCTCGCATACCTCATCTCATGCTCCTCCAACAACAACTTTTCCGGCAACCCTCACCGGAACCCTAAGATTGTTGTGGACGGCGATCACCCTCCTCTCTTCAACTGTAGTTGCTTCCGGTGCTACATGAGCTACTGGGTCCGTTGGAACTCCTCTCCCAACCACCAACTCATACACGAAATCATCGACTCCTTCGAAGACTCTCTCACCATCACCTCAAAGCCTTCTAGAAAGGATAAGAGAAACAAGAGGGGTTCAAAAAACATGCCTCCCAAGTTGACTCGCTCCGAGTTTCCCTCTTCGCCGCCGGAATCGTTGCCGGAGAGTAGCAGTAGCAGCGCTGGTGCTGACGACGATGAGGCTGTTCAAGGTGGTGATGGGGGTGACGATGAAGAGAAAGGGTCGGTGAGAAGGTTTGTGAGTTTCATTGGAGAAAGGATTTGGGGCGCTTGGGCTCAGTGAATGAATTTTCAAGGGGGAAAGGTGGGTTTAATCTTCATCCTTTCTTTCTCTCTTTTGTTTCTTCTTTTCTTTTATTATTTATAAACTATTATTTTTTCTTTATGTACATTAATCACTTCTCTGCAATGTATAAAAGGAAAGTGTCAGCTTCGTTATTTTTTTTTTGCGTTCTATTCGGTATTCTTATGGTATGGTTTCAATTATATCATGGGCAATTAATTAACCGGCTTTTTTTTAAGGTTTTAATTTCGCTCGTTAACTTACAGCTAAATGTTCTCTTATTATTACATTGTTTGAGCTGAAGAACAGAAAAAGAAATCAAACTGTTTCTTTTAATTGCCTAATGGATTTCGTCCGAGGCATGGTGATATTAGTATGCAGGGTTGACCGATTAGGTTTTTGCAAATTCCAGAACTTTCTACCCATATACTTGAAGTTGTTTGTTGAATGGCCTCATATAATTTTTTCAAAGGAGGAGGTTTGTAGGTTTGCATAGGTCTTGATTTTTCTTTTGACTGGGCATGCAGAAACATAACTAAAGCCACACACAAAAGATGTTTGGGAAATTTAAGCTATTATTAATGTCTTTTTATTTTCTAGTTTCAATGGTGGGCCTTATTGTATATATGATTTACGATTTCTTATTTTCTTATGAAAATGATTATTAGCATTTCCCTTGTCACGAAGATTTGTTAATGGAAGTTATAGAACATTTAGAAAGGGACATAACTTGAAAGTTTTTATTACAAAAAATATTACATGCCAATGGGAAAGGTTATTGCCATTTGGTAAGTGATGCCAATGAAATGAATGATTTACTCATTGTAGTGGAAGAGGTAAAAGAAACTCATTATAGACATGCATGTTTAGTCCATCGAATTAAGAGGTCTATTTCTTAAGTCCTCTAATAAAAATTGAATGTGAGGCAAGTGAATGATGATTATGAATATCTCAATTTTCAAAGCATTTTCTGTGTTTGTTTTAATAAAAAAATCTACAGTGGTAGAAATTGAATATAACAGTGTTATATTTATCATGGTAGAGTAGGCAAGTGTGAGTGAAAGACGATGGTAAGTTTTGAGTTTTGACACGAGGTCGAATCCTTGTGGAAATGGGAACGGCCTGAGATGAGATTTGAAACGACCGCGCTTGTGTGGTGTGGTATTGGGCGGTGGGGCGATTATGTCAACGTTGCAGTGCCGGTGTTCACGAAACCCGCTCATTGGTCCCAATTCGATTACCAAAACTGCCCCGTGGCTGTTGAATTTGTTCGTCGACATATGAGGGTAATGTCGGAAAAACGATTTAAGGTTAAAAGAAAATGAATAATTATGGTCCTAATAGCGAAACGGTGTGAAAATAGATACTGAAATGAAAGATGGGGACGGGGTAGGTGTCGTGAAGAACGAGGTCGGCGAAAGCAAAGGGCTTCGGTTAAAGCAAAAGACTCTTTTCTATGGCACTCCACTACAGTCCAAATTTATTCCAAGATTAAAGCCATCTTATGCACTCTAGCGTCTGAAACCAAACGTCGTATTTGTTTAAAAATTTGAGAAATATTAATAATTTTTTCATTCTAAAATACTACTGTAGTACTATTATTTAAGGATTTTTTTTCGTATATTAAAAATATCAATAAATAAATTATTTGTTGAAATAACTGTCAAAATATTTTTGTTTTTTTAATAATTACAGTACATTACGAATAATTATTACTTTATTAGTGATTAATGATAGTGATTGAATATTGATATTTCAACACTAAGATTAATAAATTTGATGTAATTTGTTTGAAGTAAATTTAGAATATAAATTATAATATTTCATTTAAAACTAAAAAAATAGAGTTTAACATACCTATATTATCATCATAAAAGTTTTCATATTATTTATACTAATAATAAAAAATGTATCTTTATTTGATATAAATATTTTACTAGATCATTTTAGTTTTTGTTAGTTTTTAAGCTTTTATTTCTTCTATCCTAATAATTATTCATTACTTTTTAACTTTTAATTTTTATTTTATTTTTATTTTTAGTTAAAATAGGTAAAAAGGCATGAAATATTTTTCTCCACTAGTCATCATAAACGATCTATATTATTTAATAAGAAATTATTTTATGATTTTAACTTTTAAAATAATTATTATAATAAGTAGTAACATTTACATATAACTAAATAATTATTTATTATTTATTATTTAAACATAAAAGAAATACTTTTTATGTAAAGTGATTTTTGAAAAGTTTAATTAAAAATATTATTGTAGTTTGTAAATCATATCATTAAAAATAATTATAATAAATTTTAAAAATATTATTATAATAATTGTAGAAGTTAATGATTTTTTTATATGTGAATGTGATATGTAATTTTGAATGATATGTCTGCTTTAATTTTTTTAAATATTTGATATATCCTCAAGATCCCTTACTAAGTTATTATGTTCTTTCATCGTTTAATTAATAGCTTTGAGCAAATTTATAATTCTTCTGTATTTATGTACACTAAGCGTTGTCTGTTTGTTGTGATTTTAGTAAATGGATTAGTTGTTGAAAAGATTATTATACAACTCATGTCACACCAAAGATTGTTTATTATTGTATGTCAAATTTTGATGACGGCCTTCTTCACGCATTTTGCAACTTCTATTACTTTTTAAATTTTATTTGATGTCACTTTTTAATGAACGTTTTTATTCTTAATTATTATAAATAATTACAGTATTTTATTTTAATTTTCATTAACAAAGTCTCTAAACTTCCTTCTCCTTCGCCCACGCCTCTCCACTCTACTACACTGTCTCTTACGTACATAATCAATGTTTTCCATCAACCCACTTTGCTACTGTACACGTTTCGCTAAAACTGCATGCATGTCTTTAATTCCATACCCAAAAAGCCTTCTCTTTTCCCATCAAACCATTAATTAAACCCTTTATGGTTTTATTACCACCTTTTCATTTAAGTCAACAAGTGGCTGATTTGCCGGTCGACAGACTCACAACATGACAATTGAGGTCTAAGATTGAAAATTACAGATTAAATTATAATATTTTTTTTTTATGATTTGATTTTGATTCTTTTATTTTGAAATTAAAAAAAATTAGTTTTTTAAATAAATAATTTTAATTATTTTATCAGTTAATTGTTAATTGATCATCTAAAATTAAATATTAACTTTAATACTAATGTGATATTTATGTAAAAGGTTAACATGATTATTATGTAACAAATAATTAAATAAAATAATAAAGATTTTTGTCCCCTTATTCTTACATTAAGATATTTAGTTTTTTTTTTGTTTTTTTTAAATAAATAATTTTGTTCTTTCTATCACTTAATCATCTAAATTAAATCAATCATCTTTTTATCAGTTATCCATCTAAAATTAAACATTAACTTTGATGAGACATATTAATACTTATATGATACTTATGTTAATTGTTTAACTTATTACTTTTTATTTAAAGATAAAATAATAAATTAGTAATACACTTATTTTATTTAATTAATTTTATAAATACAATTATACATGGATAATTACTGAAGAGTTATTAATTTTTTTAAAATTATAAAATTTATAAATAAAAATAATTTTTCAATATTTAAATATATTTAATATTTAATTTTACATGTATTTATTTTTTTTTTATAAAAACTTATTTTAATAAAAATTAATAAATTATTATATATATTTTTCTTATTTTATTCTAATTTTTTAAAAATTAAATAAACTAATATATAGATTATTTTAAAAAAATATATTTTATGTAATTTATACAAATTACATAAAATTTAAATAATATAAAAATTAAAAACTTTTTATAATTAAAATAAATTTGTATTACTTATAATTTACATATTAAATGATGAAATTACATTGATTTATATAATTAGAGTAAAAATAATTTATATACTAAAATCAATTTACAAAATAATTTATCTAAATAACTTATATATTAATTTATGAAATTTAATTATAAATTGGTAAATGAAAATAAAAATCAAAGAGTTATTTATTAAATATTTTTTAATTTATAATTTTTATAATTAAAAAATAATAATAACTCTTTACTGATTATACATACAAAATAGTATTTATAAAAATACTTTTAAAAAATAAGTATCTTAATGATTTATTTTGAATAAAAGGTTATGAATTTAACTTCTATTAAGATTATTTTTATTTTTTTATTTTATTTAACTTTTTGTCAACTAATCGTCATTTTAACACCTACATAAATATTAGGTCAACTGATTAAATAATCAAAATTATTTATTTATTTTAAAAAAATAAAAACTAAATATCTTTATTTAGAACAAGAAAATCAAAATTGCATATTTGAAAATTATAGGAGAAATCAAATTACAATTTAACTAAAATTATACTAATATGTTCATCTTATATTATTTATAAAAATAATTATATTGACATGTATATTTAAAATATTTATATAATAAAGTAAAAAAAAGAAAAATGTGAGATAAAATTATGAATGCAATTAATAAATAAAGAGAAAAATACTATTACAAAAAAGTCAATAAATATTATTTATTTTTAATACTACCCTTATTTATTACTACATTTAAACCTAAATATTTAATTAAATTATAACAACATTTTAATAAAAATTAGTAACTCGATTCGATTCATAATGATAAATTTTTTAATCTTTGTCTGTCTTTTCCTTTTTCTTGTTCAAATTTAGTCTCTTAGTGAAGACATTGGATATGACATTTATTAGAGATAAGGTATTAGTATCACTAGGATTGGCTATATAAGCCACATTTCTTCTCTGAGTTTTGATGTTATCAAAGTTCTCTCATGGAGAGACCGTTGATGATTCTGCTTCGCTGATTCCGTTACAAAAGATGAGAAAGAAGATGATATGAGTATCACAAATAGCGTTTCCTATATTATATGCTACTACTGTGTACTGTCCACATAAAAGGAGAAGAAAAATAAGTAAAAAAAAAGCTTTAATTTAATATCAGCACACAGTAAAGCTAGATAAGTTGATAAAAATCTTAGGTGTTGCATTCAGTGCCCATAATTGGAACTACAGTACTACTGTACTTCCTCCGTTCGATTTAATAAGAAAAAAAAAAGATTTCACACTTAATAATAAACTTAATTTTTTTTAAATTGTGTTTTATTCAATTAAAAAACAAATATTTTTCTTAAACTACCATTCATTAAAATTTGATATTAAACAAAAATTCTCATTTAAATGAATAATATTTTGAACATAGTCTAAAAGATTTTTTTATTTTTCTTATATTTGAGAATAAAAAAATTGTTTTTTTTTTCTTATAAAAGAGGAGGGAGTAGTAAAATATTTTGAGAATAAATAATTTGTTTTTTTCTTCTTATAGAAGAAGAGGGAGTACTAAAATATTTTGACCGCGTAACCTGCAATTAAAGCGTGGTGCATGTCTTAATTGTCTGTTAGTAATTTTAATTTTAATTGCAGTAATTTGAGTATAAGCAACACCTTGTGAGTGAGATTCAATGAAGAAATACATTCGTGGCAAGAATGAGTCAGATGTCAAGATTTTCCAGTATTGGCATAGTCGTCAAGATTACCCCTCAAAGAAGACAAAACTCTTCCTGTTTTGTATCCTAAATTTTGGTTTAGTAATCCTTGACTTCGTTATCAACTTATCATGCTTACTTTTGTTTGTAAAATTTTTTCAAAGCTCTATTCTCTATTCTCTCACGGCATGACTCTGAATAATTGCCCATCCATTTTTGACTTGGTCAACATTTTCTTTAGACTTTTGCTTAGTCATTAAGGAGTATTAAATTTCCATCTTACAGAATCATGCACTTATTAAAGAGAGAAATAAATGTGTAACATTAAACGACCAGAATGCTTTAATAATTATGAAATTATATGCACGTACAGGGGCGGTGCTGATATTTTACAGGTGCTAGGTACAGATAAATCCTTCCTTTATTGCTTATTTTTTTTCCTCCCAACAATTTAATGGACAAATAGGCAATTTCCATTGCATAAAAACAGTAACAGAAATCTAAAATTTAAAATATAATTTGAAGTAGCAACATTTAAAATACAATTAAATGATTGATTTGAATCACAGTTAATTACTAATCTAATTAAAAATATCACGCTAAAATTAATCATAATAATTACATTCATTTTCAACTTCATGAAGTATTATCACACTAAATGTTTATTACATATTATTGTTATTATTAAATGTTGATTGAAAATATTGATTTTAACTGAATTAAAACCAAATAAATTGTGATTAAGGATACCTAATAATTCACTTACGTTCAGCAAAATTATTGTCTGTTCTTGAAAAAAAATCAAAAATATTGACTCATTTTTTATATTATGTATTTATTGATTGGTTGATTATATAAAGGAAATAAATTTCTATAAATATTTATCAAGGTGGTAGGTAGTTCAATTAATTAATCAGGATGCGTGAGTTGTTATAATTTCGATATAGTTTTTGATCCCTAATCAATTTTTTATAAATATTTATATTTGATTTTTATTTCTATTGTTTAGATTTATATTTACTGATTGGTTGATTATTAACAAAATTATTTTCTTGTATTTCTATCGACATTATGCTCCGTTGGCCAAGATTTCGAAAATTATTGTAGAGATTTATAAGCAGAAAATTTTGTCTCTTAATCAAAAATTGGAATAAGCCGAAAGTAGTTGGTACCAGTAGTTTAGTATTTGTGTTTCTTGATAAGGAATTAGAATTTGATACCTGATTTAGAAATGTAGTAATGATTAGAGGTATCATTTTACTTTTAAATGACTAACTCGATAGGAAGAGATTAATTAAATGTCAAATAAAAAATGTTTACCCAATGAATTATATTTTTTTTATAAATCCCAATGAATTATCTTATATATTAAAAAATGGTCATGCAATATTATTCCAAAATGCTAGATATAAACCTAGTTACAATCAAGCTTGCTGAGTGAGCAAAGAGACTTTCTTATTACGGCCTTCGGCCTCAGATTTGATATTTGTTCAGTGGGATGGGAGTGATACAATGAGGCTTTCAATTCATTTTTTTAATGATGATAAGGTGATAACGTAAAAGGACATGTAGTGGAGTTAGGTATTGAGTTTGCTCTGTCTTCTCAGTTCTCAACTAAGATTCTGACGCGCAGATAAAGCTATGTTATTACAAAATAATACAACAATGACGGAAGTTTCTTTTTAGATTTGATAAAATAAACATATAAATAATTTTAATTTTTAATAAATCGAAATCATGTTATATTTAAAATCGATGAAAATTGAATATAACTTAAATTACAATAAAAGTAAAATCAATTTTAAATAATTTGTTCATCATATGATGTATGCATAGTAAAAATATAATTCTATTGGCCATTAGTAAACACAGCGTACATTTATAAATTTTAGATACGATAACGAATAAGGTTTAGTTAAAATGATATTAAAACCAACGTGTGTGCTTATATTTACAGTAAAATGATTCATATTTATACTCATCCGCACAGTACTAGCAATAAAGTCTTATATTCGTTCCGCATGTTTTTTTGTTAACCGGCCACTTCACTTTAATAAAATATTGCCTTAAATATTTTTTTGGTTTTGTATTTTCATTTTCTTCCTTATATTATTTTTTTCGCTTTAGTCTTTATAAAATATATTTAATTTTATTTTTTGTCTTTAAAATATTTTAATTAATATTTGTTCCCTATTTAAAACACAGTTTTGACTATTAAAAATACTATTTAGCATATTTTAAGGACAAAAAATAACATATTTTACAAAAATATTAAAATGATTTATTTTTAAGAATGAAAATGAAAAATAGTAAATTGCAGATGAATAAAAGTATTTAAAGCTAAAATCTTATAATACTCATTTACTACTATCTTATTTATTATTTTAAATCTTACTGGAGTACAATCTTGTAGCAAAAGCAACGTGTATCAATGTCACCCATCCCGGTCTAAAAGTGCTACTGCTAGTTGCATCCTATTATATGCAGTCGATTAATATTCTCCTTTTAAAACATGGGTCATATTAGTTTCGGCCTTGTTATAGTGTGAATTATAACTTCATAAGAGACAATAGCCACTGGCCAAAAAAACAAGAGAGAACAGAGCCGAAAGTTGCCTTGAATAGTGGATAACAAGGTGGATGTTTGTGCAGATAAGTATAACCGCTAATGTAAATCTCAACAACTAAATGATCCATAAATAATTGAAAATTTTTTATTTTCATATTTGCTACTGGCCTACTGATAACTAAGGCTACCTTTCAAGATACTGGATACTTTTAATATGCTGCGCCACAGATTTTTCAAGATTCATGTGCCCCACTACCCAACAAACAGCATTTTTTTTCCCTTTATTATGTATCTGTATACAGGATAAGAAGCACAACCTCAAAGAAAGTGAACAGAAGGGTAATTGAAAAGCAAAGCAAGCGTGCATCTAGTGTAACATGCCACACTTCTGTGACTGATACTACTTAAATATGAAATTATAATTATTAGTATGTTTGTATTAGATTCAATTTTCCAATCAATTCCAAAATCATGTTAAAAGTTAAAGGAACAAATAATTATTTTAATATTTTTTTAAAAATTTTCCTCATAATTTTGGAGGCCAAAATCAATTCTGGTAACTATCCAAACACACCAAATAAATAATTGGTTCAAAACTTATGACTCCATGCGAATCTTGATTTCTTAACACAAAAACACCTAGTGGACTGACCTACATTCTGCAATTATTGTGTGACAGTTTCACAGTCTATTTATGCATTTGAAGTTGCACTTCGAGTCTCAGCCAATTCCTTCAATAACTACTGAAGTGAAAATTTAATTATTCATGGGTGTCTATCACAACAGAAACTTACTAATTTGGCTAGCTAACAGTTCCAGTTCGGTGCAGTTTTTTTATAGTGAGCTTGCAGGGTGTTTAACTAAGGTGGAAATTAACTTCTAAGACAAGAAGGTGGAAAAAATATCGAGGAGGGTTCCAACAATTGTGTAGTTGTAAGACTAATGTCAGCGTTTTTGGTGGGTGGAATGTAACAGTTGACAATGTAGTAATGAAGTAGTACTTTGCTTTGCTCTCATGTTGTTGGTGGATGGATGCTGTTGCTGGGTTTGTTTAATTAGCATCTGGTAGTTGGTGGTTGGTGTGCTTCAGATCACGGTTCACTGCTATAGAAAATTATATAATTGCACATTTTTTGCATGCACAACATAGGATAGCACATAGTCGAAGCAATTAATTCCACTGTATAACTTTGTAATTTGTATTAGACTAAGACTAGTTGTATGTTTGCAAATTAAGAGTTGCTCAGCTCACATTCGTCTCTAATGAAATAACTCATCCCTTTGACACAACTGAAAAAGGTACAGTTACATAATACAGTTGAAAGAACATATGAAGGTAGCTTGTGTAAATATTCAAGTTATATGATATGAGCTTCAATATGGATTGGAAGGAAGACAACAACAATATATACCTTATAAGGAATCAAGCCTGTACAGGTATGGAAGAGCTCATGGGGACGCAACCTTTTAAGCGCTCAATAATGACATTTTTGTTGACTAGGCCTGAATGATGGGTCAGAGGAAGACCCTCCTTAACACACTCATCGTACTTCTCCAGAGTACACACAATGTCACTGAAATCTGGCCTCTTTGAAGGGTTTGCTGACCAACAACGCTTTATCAGATGGGCAAGTGCTGGCTGGCAACTAGCAGGCAGTGGAGGCCTTTCATTCTGCTCAAAATCAGTGCTTATTATTAAATAAAACAACACAAAATACTGCACTATATGCATCTGCTGTGTAGAACTCTTCTAATTATAAAACATTATAAATGACGTATTTATTGATTTTTATAATATTTATTTTAAAAGTTATACTAACAATAATTAATAATTTTTTATAAGTTAACGATGTAAAATTCTTTATACTTTAAACATATTAAAAATAAAATCATAATCCATTATGCTTACTAATTAAGTAGGGAGGTCCATAAAGAAAAGAAAGGAGGAAATTCAAGTGCTATAGATTTGTCACATTTATGCACCGTAATAGAACAACTGTTTACTGATATATTTTCCTACATATTATTATCGGGCCATCTAAGGCCCATCCATTAAGTCAAGACTCATGTTGGTCCGTGGACTCCCCCTCCCAGAAAAAGTCTAGACCCATGGACTTGCTATTATACTTTTGAAAAAAGCTAACATCTAAAAAAAGAGTAAAAATTGTAAGTAGGATAGGATTTATGTGTAAAAATTGGAAGTGGGATAGAATTTATGATGTGATTAGTGGAATGGTTAAATAAAAAGTGATTTGTGGATCACTATTTTTTACATACGATTTCATCTTCCGACAATAATAATCAAAATTCAAAAGGAAGTCTTGACCAAAAAAAGATGATGAATTTCAAACGGAAGACAGTACCATTCCTCACGTGGAGTTAACCTACAGTGGTCAAATAATTCCAAGCTTGCATGCCAAGAATGCTACCTTGCTGGCAACAGTGATTTGGCCGGATACTACGTGTATTAATTATGAAAACATTTTATATGCCTTTCATAATTCGGGGGAAAGGAGGGAGTTTTTAAATGTGGCATGATTAAAGTAATCCCTCCAAGTGTTTTTTTTTTTTTTTTTTATAGTTGAAATGAATGACCAAGATAAACAAGAATAACAGCTTTGTGTGGTTATTTGTTGATTTTGTTCCACCATAGGAATCACATTTGTCAGCTGCTCCTTAATTGCGTATTTTCCCATACAGTTGTGAGTGGCCTACTTTATTCTACAGAAACTTTCTGTTCTACACGAAAACGCAATGATCAAGTAAACTTTGATAATGGCACTCATTACTCAAATGATCTTGACAAAACTATTAATTTAGTGGTTACAATTTTTTTGTCACCTTACGTTTCTTTTTTATAGTTACAATAACATGTTACGAAATTTTTTATATAAGCAAATCAACATTTTGGACGGGCTATAAAGAAGAAAAATATGAAGTCCATAACACCCGAACTCTGATAAAAGGCATTTATGGCTCTGAAACTAAAGATTAGCTGTTAGCTCAGTATACGATTCAAGAGTGGCTTTCAAAGCTAAACAATGTCCTTTCACGTTATTACAAAAAATGTGTTGCCTCTTTATGGCCAGTGTTAATGATATACCAGAATAATAGTTTTATTTATCAAGAGGCAAGATGAAGATTTTAAACAGTGTAAGGAGCAGGAACCTTGCTAATAGAAAAAAAAAAAAGGGGGACAAGAGGCTATATATGACATAAGCATAAAGAAATATATTACTAAGCAGAGAATTATATCTGAAAGAATTATTATCATAATAAACATGACATGTATATATTGGTTAAAATTTAGGTATAGGAATCTGAGATCTGACCTTCTCAGCAACAGCAAAAGCAGCCTGCACAGGGGTCATTCCTTGGAAAGGAAGAAGAGCGGTGGTAAGTTCCCAAAGCACAATTCCAAAACTGTAGACATCAACTTTACGAGTGTAAGGTTTCTCCTTAATCATCTCCGGTGCCATCCAACGATATGTTCCCATGTTTCCCTTGGTCTCCCGACACCGTGTTTCAAGACATGATGTTCCAAAGTCTGCCACCTTAACCCTCATCTCATCATTGAGAAGCAAGTTATTTGACTTCAAATCTCTGTGAATCACACCTTGCGAATGAAGGTACTCCATGCCTCTAGATATGTCAAGAGCTAACCTTAATATAGTTTCTATTGAAAGAGAGTATGGTTCTTTCTTGTTCAGATACATCCTCAGAGTTCCTTGTGACATGTATTCTGTTATGATACAGTACACTGGCGGTTTTTTACATGCTGCAATAAACTGTAAATTAACAGTCATTTAAACATCACACCTTAATTAGTCACCCTTTCATATTATTATATGGATAATTACACACTCCCCTGCAGTTGCAGTTGAACATAATAAATGCGATTGACGAGTATAACCACAACATATAAATATAAACCATACTATACATGTTGCATCCCGTAAAAATACACGTCGACAAAAGTCAACAGGAAATAAATCATTTTTTAGAGCAAGTTGGTGTTTTGTTATTAAGGTAATTTACTAATTAAGATTTCAGACGTTCCTCCCTGCCTACCTATCATTCATGAAAACACTTATCTCTTTTCTTTTTTCATTTTGTTTCCACTAAAGTGGTAATTAAGTGGCAGTCGCTTGTGGGTATTTATTTATATAAAAAGAAAAAAACTAAAAAACCATAATTACAGCAAACAATTTTAGGTGAACTTAGGGTTTCTCGGCTGAGTGTCAAAGACTAATCTATTATGGTAGGGAGATTCATTTAAGGGATTGATCTTTCTCTCAACACCATACATCTAACTAAAGGACATGATTATCTAACAAGTCCCTGGAATATGTTGTCAGGGTCCATGGTCAGTTATGTTTGTAGTAGAATTTCGAAGTCAAAACAGTTCAAACACTGCTTTGCTTCAATTCCAAAACCGACACAGACAAAAAGCCATAAAGCAAAACAAACAAAAACCATGGGGACACGAAGGTATGTGTATGTTCACAGACTCACAGTTGAGTTCTGTAGGGTGTAAGAGCTTAATTACCTGCACTATGTTAGGATGAAAGAGACGTGAAAGTAAAGCCACTTCAGACTTGAATTGCTGTTCGAGCAAGCCTCTCCTCTCCTCGTTCTGTGTGGGAATTCTCACCATTTTGACAGCAACGGCTCTCTGCTTGTAAATTCCACGGTAAATTCTACTGTGAGCACCAGAAGCAAACTTGTTACCTATGAAAAGTTGAGAAAGGTCAGCAGTCCATTCTTCTTGATCCTCCTTTGATGCTTCCCATGTCTCCACATTCTCAGAGTCCAATATCATGGACCATGATTCCAAGCTATCAAACCTTCTTCTCTCCATGTTCTCCAAGTCAGAATCCAACCGGGTTTTGGAAGATGAAGAGGGTTCTGGCAGAGCCTTGCTCTTGAACCTTCTCAAACGAAGCGCATGGAAACATGAGCCTCCCATTGAACCTCTAGCAAAGTGCATGCCTCTCAAAGACTGAAACAATGATATGCAGTGACTGATGATTGCTTTGCTTGTCAAAACAAACTGTCAAAAGGAGATTTTCTTCTGAACGTGTGAACGGATTTCAGGAAGTGCATAAACTGATTCCGAAACATAGGCTCCAACAAAAAATGAAGAAGAAGAAGAAGATGTGTCAATATGATTCATCTACGAATTCAGAAAAGACCCTTTTGGCTTGTATGAGAAGAAAAGAAAAATGTGTTCATGTCAAGCAATTGCCACACTTGGCTTATCAATTCAAAGCTGTGGAGGGTGAAATTTTTTGCAGGGAACGTTCATGAAGATGAAAATTGTAAAGAGAGAAAGAGAAGAGAAGGAGCAGTTTTCACGGTTTGTTTCTCCAGATGGGACGGGTCAGGAGGATTAGGTCGTGTAGCACCATAAAGATGAATTCAAAGGGTGAAGCCTCAAGTGTGTCTCGTGAGTGCTTGGTTCAAAAGTAGTGCGAGAGAGAGAGAGAAAGAGAAAGAGAGAGAGAGAGAGAAAGAGAAAGAGAGAGAGAGACTTTTTGCTCGATGTAATTCAATTGAGCTACCTTGCTTCTGTTTTTTTTTTTGGGGTTTCTTTTCTTGCATGCATCACCACATCATCAATATTAAGTGGCCAAAGTGCAAAGCATGGTAGATTTGAGCTTTGCGTTCTGCTCATCCAACAATTTTGCACTTTTCATTATTCTCATAGTTTGGGATGTGTCCCATATCCCATCCTTTAACTGTAGTAGTAACACATCGTTGGCACCAAAAAAAAAAAGGTCATAGAATACATGTACATGTGGCACGTAACGTAACGAAAAGATAAAGATTAAAGCGCACACAAGTGCCAAGTCAAGGACCGTTGGATTTGATCCAAATGCAAGTGAATTGATGGTGATTAAACTGTTAATTTATCTTTCCAATTGACGACGTACTGAAAGGTACAGAAAGTGTAGTACCTTAATTGACGGATTTGGATGAACTATATTTATGTTATTGGCAGGCATTATTTTGTGAGGACCCTTTATTCGATCTGGGATAATCAATAGAGCACTAAATAAAAAAGATAACAATTTGATCTAGGCAACATTGTGTTCTTTAAGCATTTTAATTGTGGATCATCTAAGCTTATATTCCAAACCAAGCATTGGATTGAAATTTTGCAAAGTAAGAGATTCTAAGCGTGGAATCGGACCTTTTAAAAATAATTTGAACGGTGTGGAATCTGATTAAGATTAATGTGTTGAGAAATACATTACGAATGTGGAAAACAAAACGTATAAAGATGAAAGATTATTAAGGGAACATAATACTCGTACCAAACCCTCTGCTTCACCGTCCAATTCTTCATTCCAATTCCTCGACATGGCCCAAAATAGTTTGATTCCAATTTCCAATCAATCTACAGCGACGAGCATGCCGTTGATGAAGTTTGATTATTTTGTATTTTTCCTCCTCCCCTAGATACAATTTAGTCATTCTGTTTCTTTTTATGAACATAAATTTATCGTTTTATACTTATATTTGCATATAATAATTTTAGTAAAAAAACAATTTCTATCAAATTGACATGTATCATAAGTTTTTTTATTTTGATAATAATTATCTTAAAAATTATACTTATCATAACTTCTACTTTAATATCCTTCTTCTTTACCTACTCATTTTGTGGAGTCTTTGGACAATAGAGCACATAATTTTTTTTTATTTTTATAGTTTCTACTTTCTTAATAACAATGTGTAGATATTAAAAGATTAATTTATATTAAATAATACTTTATAAATTATTTTCATATAATTTTTTTTCAAAAATATCTTTTCAATAATTTTTAAAGGTAGCTTATGCCTACAAAGTGTGAATACAAAAATATAGATGAAGAACAACAAAAGATATTATCTAAAAAAACAACAAAAGATATGGAGTTTTTTTTTTTTTGACAATACAAAAGATATTAAGTTGAACATGATTCTCCAACAAAAATTCCATGTTAATTAAATCTTGATTAATCATATCTTTTCGGTGTCCTGGACATTTAGATTATTTCTGGTTTGTTTATCCATGAAACTTGTTCCATGAAATATTGGATGATGCTATACTTAATTGAAAGGGAAACGGTCATTGGAAGCCGAGAGGGAAAGAGAAAGCTAGATGCTCGTTATAATCGTGCACAAGGCGCAAAGGGAGACAAAACAATAAAGGGTTTATATATATATATATATATATATATAAAAGATCCGTTTACATCGGTGTAAGAATTAATAGTCTTACACCATTTAATAACTTTTTATTGGATAAGTATTTTACAAAATCCACCGTTAGATTGAAAGCTTATATCATGTAGATCACATGCCTCAAATTTCACATTAATCTGAAATCATTTGATACCTAATATATAAAATATAACGTAATATGTACTTCTAAAATATGTGAAAATTAGATTATTTGATTACATTCTTATTGATATTTAAATTTTGTGAAATTTGAGACATGTGATTTACATTATATAAACTTTCAATCTAACGGTGAATTTTGTAAAATACTTATCTAATAAAAAATTATTAAATAATGAAAGACTATCAATTCTTACACCGGTATAAACGGATTCTATCTTTTATATATATATATATATATATATATATATATATAAAATATGTAATATCACTATTATGTATTCAATAACCTTTTTGAGTTTCAACAAGTTATTCCTTCAAGTAATCATGAACTCAAATCTCATTAAAAGTGATTTTCTAATGAAAATTAATGATTAATAAAGCTGTTGGATATTGAAAATATCATAATATAAAAAACAATCTTTTGAGTACAACATTAATTCATTAATTAATATATAATTAAGTAAACATCCTACAAGATTGAAATAGTAACTGATGAAATACTAAATGATTACCCAGTCCATTTTTTTTTCTAAAAAAGTTAAAATTAGTAAAAATACCTAATGCCAATGTTTCGACATATATTATCATGAGAATTGAGCGAGCCTACCTACCTTCCCTTCATAAAACAAACTAAATGGATTGCTTAAAAAAAAAAAAAAACTAAACGGATGGGATTTATATTAAAATATTTGGAAGTTATTGTGAAGGGTTACATTTCTCTAATTCAGTCTAAGTGTTTATCCAGTGCAATATGCATATTTTATGTGCTAATAAATGTGTAAACATTGAAAGAGTAAAACAAAAGCAGAGCAAAGAAAAGAGAAATGTACTTCATTCGCAATTTATATAAGAAACGTAATAAAATAAAATAAAAAAACAATATTTTTCAGGTTATGTTCTTTTAATTTAACATATTCTGAAATAAAAGAAATACATTTTAAAAGATAAACATACTTATCAATAATTTTAAAAACTTATTATAATAAACATATTTACCATAATCTTAATAATTCAGTTTTTAATCAATAATTATAACCACAGTATATTTTTTGAAGTGTCTTCTAACTCCCGTCACGCCAAAAAAACTATGTATTTGTTTTACATAAATTACGCACTTCAAAGCACGTTGAACATAATTTCTATTGAACTTGATTCAACACCAAATCCAACACAGCCTAATCCTTCGAAAAAAGAAAGTTATTGAAACCATGTTACAACACATTGCACTTGCAGACTGCAGTGAAAAATTTCTCTTCAAAAGTTCCCTCGGCTTTTGAAGTAGTAAACAAATACCGGTGACTTGCCACTTGCCACTTGCCTGGAGCAAGGTGGGCACTTTCCGATAAATGCACGTGTTTGATACTTTTTCTTTCTCCACCATGTAATTCCCTATAACTCTCTTATTGTGCATATCTTTGTGCTTTCCCCCCTTTTAAGAAGTGATAACTCTTATTATTTCATTTGTAATGCCAAAGATAGCCTATTGATCTCATGCCAGTAACACATAATCCTCAATCATGTAATAATTTCTTACTAACAAGAGCTTCAAGTATGTGTGGGGCTGGGTTGGCCCATAACAGTGAAGATGATAATGGAAGCTACAACCTGGAAGGCATTCCCCCAGCAACTACAATAGCCTCTCCTGTTATATAAGCAGCATCGTCAGATGCCATAAAAGCTGCTGCAGCACCCATGTCTTCTGTTGTACCAAGCCTTCCAAGTAATGTCTTCTCTTCCAGCTCTTTCTTCTGCAGTAACACAATCAAAATCCATCTAAATGACTAAATGTGCAACGAGGAAGGGGACTCGAGGGAAGAGGAAAAACCTTTTCGGGTCAAAATTAAGACACTCACCACAGCATCGTTACTTGTAATGAATGAAGCAAAATTGGTTGGCACAAAACCAGGAGCAACACAGTTTACACGAGTGTTTGGGGCCATCTCAGCAGCCAGGGCCTACCCAATACATCATAAATAGTTAGCAAATTAAAAAAAAAAAGATAGTAGGAGTTTATAGTATTTTGAATGAACAATTGCACGCCAAGTACCAACTTTAGTAAGTACAAGAAGGACTGTTTTAGTCACTCCATACATTGCCAAAGAAGGTGGCGGGTTGTAACCAGTCACTGAGGAAATGATAACAACAGAAGAACCCTTCTGCAAGTGAGGCACTGCATCCTGCATGAATCATAAAGAGGATAACACCATACACAATCACAACATCTGCACATCATATTGATATCTCAGAAAAGGAAAATGCTGAAACATATATCGGATTCTTTGTTTCTTCTCTTTGTTTTGGCCATTTCACAGAGTCTGTGAATTACCTTCAGCAGAAGTATAGTGGCTTTGACATTTATCTCCCATAGCTTGTCAAGGACCGAGTTTTTTGTTTGCAAGATGGCATCAACAGAAGGATTTGCAGCAGCATTGGACACAACAACACTATCTTTCCATACTTCTGTAACAAGCCATAATGTTCAATCAAACAGTTGGGAAGGCCAGATTTCAATGTTATAGAAACTGATGTATTGAACAAAATTAGGAGTCTCGATCTGGCCTCCCCGGATGAGGATAACAAACAATAATGGCAGTTAAAGAGATTTAGACTTGTACAAAATTTGATTCACAGGGTGCCAAGATTGTAATGTGTAATCGAATCATATACTGAGCATGTTTAAATAAGTTTTTCCATAAACAATTTTAAGAGAAGAAAACAAGAAGAAAAAATGAAATGAGTTTCCCACGTATGCGTAAGTTAATTGTGTAAAAACTGTCATGTTAGTTTTTCTAAAAGATAATTTAACTCATTTCATTAAGTGCTTAAAGAAGTTTATCCAAACATGTCCATTACCCGACTTCTAATTGGCTTAGAGTCTAAAAATATTTAGATATCAAAATTAAAAAGGTTTGTATTGATAATAACGAATCATTTGAGAATGAATTCTAAAGAAAATGTGACCTGGACAGTTTTGTCGATCAAATTCTTTATTTGTTGAGCATTTGAAACATGGCAAACAACCCCCAACACTTGAATTCCTTTGGCCCTCAGTTGTTCCGCGGCCGCATCAACATTTTGCCGCGGTGGTTCAACCAGAAACCTAAAGTTTTGCAAGAAAGATAGAAAAGAAACAAGGATTGATATGTACCTGTTTGCGAGAAGAAATGAAGACCGATGCACCCTCGAGGCCAAGCCTCTCGGCTATTGCTAAGCCGATTCCCCGTGTGGAAGCAGTCACGATGGCTACCTTTCCTTCAAATCTCTTCGGTGTTTCCATTTCGATACAATCATGACTCGCCGATGCTTCCTACCAAATCACGCTCATCTACATTTACTGCTTATTAATTATTTATTTCCGCAATTCTCATCAAAATTACTTTTTCTTATATTTGCCGCTCCTAGTATTTTAGAATATACACTTTTGTCGTCTAACCAAAAGGTTTTTGGTTGGTGCATCATCTAAGATTTCGTTGTGTTCAGATAGATGTGTATTTAATAAAAGAATCCATTCTCATTGTGTGTAAATTTCATTAGACTCTGGACAGTCATACATGTGAGTAGAATTAATACATAAAACAATGGGTTAAGAATACTGTGATTTTTTATCTAAGAAAAAAAATACGCTCTCTTTATCTTGCGCTTGAAAAATAAATGGTTTATATTTGAGTAAATGGAATCCGTATTAATTTAAAATTTATATGCATCTCCTTTCTTTAAATTTATATGCATCTTATTAAATGAAAAAGGAGATTCAGTGAAATTTATATAACTACGATTGATGCGGATAATTTTTTTTCAAATATTTAACTGTTAAGGATCAACTTAGTTTTTTAAAAGATGTAATAAAGATTATAGACAATTTTAGATTCAATAATAGAGATATTCAAAATTCCATTGTGTCTTGTAAAATATTAAAATTAATAATTAGATGTATAAAATTAGTTGTCATGACATTAAAAACAATTAAGCAATACTATGAAAAAGTAGAAACAATTCCTATTGATTATTCTCCAAATAACAGTTCCTTTGTACATTTTAAGCAATATGCAAAAAAAAATTATAACTAAAAACGAAACCAACTCACACTAAGGTGAACTACTAGACTCATGCATGGAGTGCGGGAAGCGAAAGGAAACTAAAGAGAGGGTTTTTACATATTAAAAGGTGTATCCGTACACCTTCACTTTGAAGCATCATAGACAAGGTCAATATATTGGATGGGCCGTGACCCATGGGGTATAGGCTATAGACATCCAAACATCAGTAAATCCAACATTTTTAAAGAATCTAAACATCAAAATCTCAGCCAAAAAACATTCATCACATAACCAATAACATGTTTAAACATTCTTTTAATTCAATCATAAGGATTTCTGAATTTCTTTAATAACTCTGGTATTTCATATCCAAGCATATCATCGACGGCTTGAATCATTTTGGGCTTTAGTTTCTCAAATTTGTCAATGCTATAACCGCTCAAAACCTCTCTGAAGTGTTCTACATTGGGAAAATCACCAGCTGGTAGATGAAACTCCCTTTGAACCTGTTTAGCAAGATTGGACATGATAAGCATTAAGAAATTAAGGGAAATAAGGGAGAAGGGGAAGGAGGAAACCTTTCTAAATTCGTCTTCAAGATTATCTATAAGCCTTTGTTGAGTTTTAGCTTTGCCCATCATTGCAGGCATCTCATTCCTAAGATGACTAATTATATATGCATGAATTTTAGCAGATCTAGCACGTTTCACAAATTCATTGATCTGCACAATTCCAAAAACATCAGATTTTAGAACCAAATATATTACAAACAAGAATTAGGAGGATATAGCATTACTCATAAATATAAGATTGCAGTGATCTGCCATATGCACATAATTCACCCATTTGCATTACCAGGTCAAACAATATTGTGAAAATAGGACCTTACCCGACTGTCGCATGCCTTTCTTGGAATATCTACCAAGTCTGCCAAGAGATCATTCTGTTCCTTCTCAAAAAGTTCCTGTCCTAATGGGCCAACAAAGCCTTCGTTTATAGGCTTAACATTAAATGAGCTGCAAAGAAAAGTAGGATAAACTTACTACTAAAGAATGTCAGATTAATTGGAGAAGGAAACAATAGATGTGATGTGAAAGAAATGTGAAACATCAACAAATGCTATGCATTTAGATGTGAGTTTCAACCATAAATTGTTAAGAAAAGACAATAAAATCAATTAGTCACCAAAACTGAGATTGAATCTTATGTTCAACTGCAACAAGACAGTGCAATCTTAAATGAATGGTTAAATACTTGAATTGATCCATTGTAAATAAAGCATTAATCATTAGCAGTATTTGAAAGATGAGTAACCTACCCAATATATACACGCATAACTTCTGGTGTATTCAGAACTTTCCCCAAAGACCACATCAATGCTCCATAAACTCTCATGAGCTACAATTTTAAAATATGTAGCATAGAAGTAAGTCAATGAGTAAATAATAAATTTATTTAGATCAGGTTAAGTTGCTGATACTGCATTACTTGTTGAGTATCAATTTGGTCTGCCTTATTCAAAACCACACGTATCTTGTCATCATGACCATGTAGAGACCCAATTACACGTTTAAATTCATCACTAATGTCAAGTTTATGAGGATCAAATAGGAGAAGAATCAGATCACATTTCGCAGCAAACCAAGAAATAACGCCAGTGAAATCATAACTTCGTTGAGTCCTTTGCTTTTCTCCAGATAGGACACCAGGAGTGTCCACAAATGTTATTTCATCTAGCAGCTGAAAGAAAAAATCGCTTCAAGTTCAAGGATTAATAAATGACAAAACCAGTTGTCAATGGAGAAAAAATTAAATTGAAAATATATAGAAAACTCACTGGATGTGGCATTTGAGAACACTGGAACTTTGACAAAAACGAACCACCAAAAGTTGTAAGGCCACTAAAAGGCATATCAGCATCAACAGCTATTGTATTTCCAGGAATACTCCTTTCATCAGGACCAGACTACAAGTAAAATTATATTCAGCTTTGAACCTCCATGAGCACAAGCAAAGCACAAATGAAAACAACAAGGAAACAAATTAACAATTTTCAAAGCCAGTACTAGAAAAGAGAAGATTATGGTACCATGACAACAACAAATCTGTCAGTTGTAGGCTCTGGTCCAATGTGTGCTCCTGTGTGAAGAATTAAAAGGTGACAAATGATCATTCAAGTAACTTGTATCCCTCAATCCTATACTTTTTCCATGAATGATTTCAAATAATGCATCTGTTACATTATCTAAAAGTTAACCAACCTGGATAATCACATCGCAGTAAATGTTTTATGAAGGTTGTTTTCCCTGTGGAATATTGACCAAGGAGCATGACCATTGGTTTAGCATCAAAATCACTGTCGGTCTGAAAGACAAACCAAAACGATTCTTAAACTTAATATAATCACATTTGCACGAATAAAATGTCATTTTAATTAATATTAACATGTGTAGTTCACAAAAATTGCATATTTTATTTATATATGGGGCGTGTATGTCACTAACCAATAATGGAGATACAAAATCATTGAATCGGTAGGTGACCTCCAATGGCTTAAGTCTCTCCACATACAATCTCTTCAAGCCATCAATTATCGATGTAACTGCACTGAGAGGTAACTAAAATAGACCAAAATTTTATGGTCAGAATATACCTGGCAAACAACTGAAATAAAGCACAGCGTATGTAATATAGCTTCAAAAAATGAGTTCACAAATTCTCCAATACTGCCTTGTATTCATCATCTGATTCGTCAAGGCAATGAATGTATGCAAGATGAATTGCTATCAATTATGAATGCATTTGCCTCTCAAAATAATTCAAGCATTTATTCTTTAAAAAAATTCACTAATTAAAAGATGTCTTTTAATTTTTGCACCAGAAAAATAATTATCATTAGTTCATTACAGTCTTCAAATGAATATACAAAATTTAAAACATTTTTACATATTGGTTGTTCACCTGTAAAACCAAAGTGACTTTTCGTTACTACATTTTTAAGAAAACTACTTATTCTAGTCAAAATGCGCAACTATTTGGGGGACTTACCTTCTTTACAGATTTTGGAGCAGCCCATGAATTGAGTGGCAAAGGCTGAGGTATAGCAGTCCCTAAATTATCAGTAAAACAATACAATCAATAGTAATTAAACAGTACAATGTCATGAATGTTGAAAAAAAAAATTACATGTCTAACCAAATACATCAGGTTGGGCATTTACTGTCATACTCTTTGTTTTCTGAAAAAAAGAAGGGAAAAACATTAAGAAAAAGAATCAACAGCAATAATATGATTTAATTGATAAAGACAAAGTAAGATAAAAAAAATGCTTACTGCTATTAGAGCATCAAGCCCTTCCATTACGGGAGATTTAATATTTTCCTTGTCAACTGAAATCAAAAGAAATGGAATAATCAAATGCATTGAAAAGAGTGCATACTGAATATTACAAAGTATTAAGCATCGTAGACAAAAGGGAAAATAGTCTCTTTCAATCCAATAGATAATATATATTCATATGGCATCAATATTGTAAACCATTATTACTCAAATTGAGACCAACACCCTCCCTGCTTAGGTGGCTCAAGAAGTTTGGTAGGTTATCCATTTCTATAAGTATCAAGACCAGCAGATTCTCAGTACTGTTTGCTCTGTCAATGTTCCTTAATATTTAAACTTATAGGACTTGAGAAATAAAACCTCAATGAAGTGATGGAACTTTCTTTCTTTCACGTATCTGACATATAAATTAATTCAGCCTTGAAGTCACACACTGAATTGCAAACATAATGCCAAATGATTCACAATTGACATATAAAAGAGGTCATGAGACCTCACTTCAGGCATCCTTACAAGTTACAACCACACATCAAACCCGTATCATGTTTCACATGGAATAGAGGAAGCATCTGACAAGGTAAAGATCAATACAAGCAAATAACAGGCACGAAGGACATTAGGTTAGTGAACCTACTTTCAGTTTTAAGGATATCTGAGTTGATATCGTGTCCCGCCTGGGCCAGGGCAACAAGCTGTTTATTACAAGAAACATTGAATTTTAAAGTCAGATTCTGATATCAGATGAATGAGATGATTCATATTAAACCGCCGTAGTCAATATTTCAAAACCCCAAACCTGCATTGCCATAACAAACTCTTGAAAACCTAAATATCCTTGTCTTTTGGCATCAGCAATAGCCCAAACCTGCGGAGGGCAAATAGAGAAGCATGGATGAAATTTCACGAAAATCGGAAATTCAATTAACCCAAGTCAACTTACGAAAAATGATTATAACAGGAAAAAGCATTATCGTCACATAATTAGAGAATGACATAAAAGGAATATATACCTGCTTGAGTTGAGAGCGAGATAAGTTGGAGAGAGCAAAGAATTTGGTTGCATCATTTCCAGTGATGCGGCCATCTCCGTCTACGATCAAAGACAAAAGAATGAGTTGCATCCGAAAGGAAATGAATAATGAAATGAAGCGAAGCAGCAAAACCTGAGTCGGCTAAGTTGAACCATTCCTGGTAAGTCTTCAATTGCTCTTTCGAACACGAACCGATCCAATCGGATACTGTTTTCATCTTCGGAACTGAAGAATTTGATTTGAATAATCCCTGAGCGACGCAAGCAAGCAACTCACACTCGATCTGAAGGGGTTTGCTCACAGTTCAGTTGAGAGTTCCTTTCCTTGCTTTTCAATTTTTCGAAATCCAGTCCAGGTGGAGTTTAATTAATTTGCTCGTGATGGGGATGGGGCCCTTAATTTTACGCAACACAGATCCATGGGATACCCTGGATTTACGGATACGCTTCTATGCTCACCGTTTTAAACCGTTGAATTGTAGCGCCACTATCCGGGGCCAGTTCTAATGATCCATAACAAAGCCTTAGTTCTTATTCTGATGAGTTTTAATTTTAATTTTGTAAATTTTATAATTTTACATAAATGTAAACATTCTTATAAAAATTCTCTCAAGATGTTAAATTGTTAAAATGCATGTTTAAATTAATTTTATGAATCTATATTATTTGAAAAATATATTATTTATGATATAATATTATTAAACAACAATTATTTATATAAATAATGATACTTATATAAATAATTTTATGTCATCTACTCTCTTGTCAAAGAAAAAAAGTTAAACAATTCATATAAACTTTTTTATTAAAAATGTTATTGAATATACTTTTTTTCTCTCTTAATGCAATGATAAACTCACTTGAGAATAACTTGTAATCTTGTACGCACTTACATGCTACTTAATTCATCAAATGATTAGCCGTGGTTTAGCTACTTAATTCATCAAATGATTAACCTTGGTTTATAAAACGAATTGAAACCTATCTTTTGGTTTATAAAACGAATTGAAATCTATCTTTTAAGTATGTGATTTTGAATTTAGTCCTAACATTTTTATTATAAAAAAATGTTGAAAGAGAAATTCTACTTTAATTACATGTTCTAAGAAATTAGCCTCTTCACTATCATATATTATATTATATATAAATATTTGAGAAATCAAAAACAAAAATGTCAAACAATATTTAAGATTTTTTTTTCACTTGCATCAACCAGCTAATAGATTTGTTTGGTGAACTATTTACTTATTGTTTTCCACTTATCTAATAAGGTATAATTCATGCTATATAAATCACTTTTAAAAGTTTGTTTCTAGCAAATTTGACATTGGAAAAAAAATTATGACAATTATAACATATGCTTTCTCACTTATTGTGATGGCATGGCAAAAGAAAATTTATCTAAATATAATTAAAGGAAGAGACACTAATTTATATAGAAAATTGATATATCGATAAAAAAAAATTCTTTAAAAAGTTATTCAATAACACAATAATAATATAAAAAATTTACACCAGTGTAAACCAATTTCCATTAATCCACAATTGTAAAGAGTTAAATATATAAAAATGATAAATATCCCACAAACATCATAAACTTTGTGTATACAGAAAATCGACGGCACAAACGAGTTTTTTTAGTTCTTGAACATAGATCATAAAGTCTGATGCACGAAAAAGAATGAAAATTTCCAGCTTAAAGGTTTAGAGCTCCCGTGTGTCAGAGCAAACGACAATCCGAGTTCATTGGCATCCACTCGAAAACAAACAACAGCAGCACTGCATAAAAACCATGAAAGGTAAAGTATTATGAATTTATTCAGTCTTTGACATACAATAATATGAAAGGTAAAGCAGTTAATATAGTTGAAATTGAATCCTGAAACGGGAACTTTTGCAAAGCACGTCACAATATATTTAATTTCAATATTACTTTATTTTGAACCAACGATTTTTGTATATGATGCAGTAACATTACCTTAGATAAAAAGGAGGAAGGTCTGCCACATTGATTTCGGGTATCAGAACACAACCCAACCATTAATAAAACAACCCATAAACATGTGACATTCCAAGCACCAAATTCCGGTACTAGTGTTGCTTCATGGTTCTGTCCCACACAACACAACCCATAAACATGATTAGTAAAAGCCTTTAGCTTTAGATATCAATAACCATTAATATTGTGCAAGGAGCCGTTCATATTAACAAAAAGTTTAAGAGAATGAGAAACATATACCACATGGTCATTAAGGGAATGGTTTCCACCTCTGCCTTTAATATTACGATTTGATAAAGAGAAGGTACCAATGAAATCTGACTTCACTCTCTGAATGACAGAGTAATCGGAATTGCTTCTTTCACTGGTTGACTCTGCCATGTAGCTACCCTTACTCATGTGGTGGGAGTGACGTTTAGTATTGCTTCTCCCCTCATCATGGCTTATTTGTTCTAGAGAACTTTACTATACGAGCGCATACGAGTAGAAGCCTTCGCTGCTTCATCATTTTTTTTTCAACTCCTCTTATGATTTTAGGACCAACAATTTATAAAGTAAAAACAACATTTAAAATTAATTAAAGTCACTTAAATTAAAATTATTAAAATCTAAAATCACTTAAATTATTTAATTATTAAAATTATTTAAATAAAATTAATTATTAAAATTATTTAATTATTAAATACTAAGTGAAGGTATTAACCTTCATGGTGGCGCATCCTTTGTAATACATGACAGGGTAACATCACATGTTATGACAAAAGACGAATTTGTGATATCATTTTGATTGACACCACTAAAATTTGGTGTGACAAAAATATCTCATAATAGTTAAATACTTGGAAGAACAACCCTTTTTTTAGTAAATTATTTTTGAAAATCATCCAGAATGGTCAAATATCCCTCTTTATGGTGTTGCATCGGGTCTTAAAGTCAACCTTTAGATATCCAAGATGATTTGTTCAAAGGGTGTGAGTGCTATCATTCGGGATAAGATGGAGAATGTTATGGGGTTAGATGTTCAAATTCTCTGGGCAAATATCTTGGTCAACAGCTTATTGCAGGGCATGCTATTGCCAATGATTTTAATCATATTGTCCATAAAGTTCATATGCGGATTTCAGCGTGGAAAGGGAAGCTGTTAAATCGTGCAGGCAAAGTTTGTTTAGCCAAGTCTATAATCTGGTCAATTCCTGTTTATTCTGTGCAACCTTATTGGCTTCCCAAGTCCACCTGCTATTCAATTGATCAATTGTGTCGTCGGTTTATTTGGGCTAAGGATGGAGTTTCAAGGGGGTGGTGTATGGTTTCCTGGAAGGAGATGATTAAAGCCAAGGATCATGGAGGTGTGGGTTTGAGGGATTCTCTCCTGGGAAACGTTTTTCTTCTTGGAAAGATTATTTGACATCTTATTCATGCTAAATATAAAACATCGGGTGCCTGTTTGATCCACAAATGCACGAGACATGGCTCCATTCTCTCAGCCTCTAAGGTTTCAGGAGGCTCTTATACGTGGAGGAGTCTAGTTCGAGCTCTTGAGCATTTGCGTGCAGGTTTTACTATTAAAATTGGTGAGGGAATTTTGTCTTTGATGACTAGCTCGACATAGGGTCCATTGCCAATATGGTGCCTAATTTCCAGATTTAGATATTGCTATCCTCAACAATAAACAAAATTTCATAATGAGAAACAAGTATCAATTAATTAACCATAATATCACATAAATAATTTCAGAATTAATATGTTAAATATGAATGAATTCCATATCAAAATTTCAACCATACTTTTCAATTCCATCAGTTATGAGAATCTAACTTGAATACCCCTCACCAAGATATATCATTCAGTCATCACTCAAGTGTTTGGGGTATTATCATAACTTCTCAATCCATCACAATCATAGTACTACT